>CM061543.1:251192556-251757556 GCA_030864215.1 Capsicum pubescens | reverse complement strand
CAATAACAAAGAAGAGGAAGGAAGCTTAATATTATATATATCATTGTAGCAGTATATATAGAGATGTTAAGAAGTTAGAAATCTATTTCAACTCAAAATTCATTTGAATTCAAATTTTATAAGAAAATCAGTATACTAATTAGGATATTGGTTCGGATAAATATACATACAAAAATAAAGCGAAAAAAAAGAACAAAAACTTTTAATTGCTAATAAGAAGGAGAATATGCTATAAAAAAGTAACCTAGTAGGCATCAAACAACTCATTTTCAATTCAAATTTTAAATTACTAAATTTTTAATTGTGGGGGGTGGTAGGTGGCGGAGGGGAGGGGTTGTTTAAGGGATTAATAATACGATTACTACTTCTATTCTACCGCCACTGCTACTTTCTTCTTCTTTTATTATTATTATTATTATTATTATTATTATTATTATTATTATTATTATTATTATTATTATTTTACTATCTCTACCAACACCATGCATGAACTACTATTATTACTTTTAGGGAAAAGACATCGTTTCCACTCCAAACTATATTCGAAAAGTCAAAATCACACTTAAACTATACTAGTGACCTATTACACACCTAAACTATAAAAAAGTGATACTATTTCCACCTTAGAAGGTGACGTGGCAGAGAAGGTGTATTCACCTTCCTAAGGTGCATGAGAGAAGAAAAAAAAACTTAAAATGGCAGCTTTCATACACGTGTCACTATTTCATTTGTCATTATATCATTAAATACTACTAATATTCTTCTTAATATATACAATTAGATTAATTATTTTTACAATTGAAAAAATATTAATAAAATTATTTTTTTATTTTTATAATTGAAAAAATGTTAATAAAATTAAATTTTCTTATTTATTATTTTAATATGTGGGTCCCGCCTTCAATTGCTTCTTCTCCAATAAAATCACCATTAAAACACCACCACTAAATCATCAAATTCAAATCTTCACCACAATAATTTTAAAAATCCAAATTTCATTATCGGAATCACAATACAACCATTAATATAATAAAAATCACAAACAACCACCATAAAAATTCAATATCCACTACTAACATTGACATCAGAATCACAATATGTGCAATTAAATCTTAGCTTTAAATCGTTAATAAAATTGCCATCGAAATCACAACTATCAATCCCACTGTGCATACCCGAAATCACAACACTCCATATTACAACATTCAATTCGTTAAATACTCCATTAATTGACGAATCTGAGAATACCCAAAGCCCAAAGTCTTCCAAGAAAACTATGGTGTGATTTGTTACACCATAGATTTATGAGAATACCACATCTTTCATCTCCAATCTATGGTGTGATTTTTAACTCGTCAAATCGTCCAATTTGAAAATATCCAGTTACCCACGTGTTTCCAGAAACCACATATTTCACCTCCATTAACTCAAAGTGAAAAGGGACGAGTTGTTGGTGAAGAGAAGAAAGTGAGAAAGGAAGTGGATTTGAAGGGAAAGTGAAGTAGAGAATAAGTGAACAATTCAACAATTTCATATTTTTAATGGGGAATTGTTGAATATTTTCTTCCATTGAAATTTTCTTGTTGAATTTGCTTGGTTATTTGAAGGGAAAGTGAAGTAGAGTAAGAGTGAAGAAAAAGGAATCAAAATTTTCTTGTTGAAATTGCTTGGTTATTTGAAGGGAAAATAAAGTAGAGAAAGAGTGAAGAAGAAAGAGTTGTTGAATTAATGTATTTTCTTGATTATTTATTTTTAATCACAAGGGTTATTTATTAATTAAATAAAAAAATTAAATTAACACGTGTCATCAGCACAGGGCGAGTGGAGTACACTCCACTCATTAAAACTAGGCATGGGTGTCGCGGGGAGGTAATAGTATCACTTTTTTATAGTTTAGGTAAGTAATAGATCACTAGTATAGTTTAGGTGTGGTTTCGACTTTTTGGGTATAGTTTGGGATGGAAACGATGCTTTATACTATTATTTGTTTATAGTTTATTATGAAATAGTTTGAATTCTAATTTCAAATTTCAATAATATTTCAAATTGATTAAGGTGATTTCTAATTTTTAAATATTTAGAAGTTGCTAATAATCTTAATTGTTATTGCTAGTTTTATTAAATATTAAGCCATATGTATTCAAATATATTTGATGTAGCATTTAAATTTTAAAAGAGATAAGCCTGAAATAGTAAATGCCTATTACAACGCTTCAAATATGAGTTTCTACCTTTAAGATAATAATTTTTTTTAAAAGGGAGGATAATGTATTTCAAATCCAAATGCTTAATCTTTCAATTCAAAAATTTTATTACAGTGTTATATTTTGATAATATATATAGATTACCACAACTACTTACTATATTGTGTATTACTGTTGCTACTACTATTATTATTTATTTAATTTTTAAAATTTATTATTATTATTATTCAAAACTCTTTAACCGTGAGTTTCTATTTTTAAGCTAATGAAATCTTTTTTTTCAAATAAAGAATAATATATTTTCAAATTCAAATATTTTAAATTTTTTAATACATTATTATTACAATATTATTTATTTATTTATTTATTATTATTATTAGTAGTAGTAGTACTACTACTACTACTATTTTTTTTGGTTAATATTTTTTAATTTGGATCGCGCGTTGCAGGGCCCATTAAGGTAGCAGCGCTCCCAACAAAGTTTTCTCCATACCCAGGGTCGAACCCTGACCTATGATTAAGGGTGGAACAGCCCCATCCACTGCACCACAACTCATGTTGGTGGTTAATATTATTATTAATACTACTACTACTACTCCTATTACTGTTTTTATTATATGTATTGTCACTACTACTATTTATTTATTTAATTATTATTATTATTATTACTCACTACTACTACTAATTTTACTGCTATTATTAATATTATTATTATATTTTTATCTTTTATTTAATATTTACATAAATTATATTTAAATAGTTTTATAATATTTATTTGAATTTTTAAAGAGATAAACATGAAAGAGTAAAAGTTCATTCAAAACTCTTTAACCATGAGTTTCTATTTTTAAGCTAATGAAATCTTTTTTTCAAATAAAAAATAATATTGGTTATAATTTTTTAATACATTATTATTACAACATTATTAAGTTATATCCTAAAAATTGTCACGTGGCTTTTTAATATCTTGCCACATGGCTTCTTGTCTTGCTTTTATATATATATATATATATATATATTAGTTTGTTATTTTGTGGTAGTTTACAGTTCGTGGATGAATCTCGATCGGCTTTGAAAAATTTTTGTGTGTAAAATTTAAGTTTAATTGTATTGTTTTGATATCACTTTTACTGTATTATTTTGTTGCAGTTTACAGGTGATAGATAAATGTTGGTTGGCTTTGACGAATTTTTTTATATAAAGGTTAGATTTAGGTGTATTATTATTATATCTCTATTATCGTATTATGTTGTTATTGTTTACAGGTAGTAGATGAGTGTCGGATAAATTTGAGAAAATTTTTGTGTGTAAAGATTAGATTTAATTGTATTATTTTGATGTCTTCATCATTCTATTATTTTTTTGTAATTTACAGATAGTAGATGAATGTCGATTGACTTTTAAAAATATTTTTAGTAAAGATTAGGTTTAATAAATAAATTCTCCATCTTTACATACTCAAAAGATATTAAATTTAATTATTATATTCATTTTTATTATTTAAACAAATATCCTATTTAATATAATATTTGAACTCATTAAAGTAAGGTACACGTGCAAGGCGCGTACACCTAAACTAGTATATACATACATACATACATACATACATACATACATACCTATAATATTTTGTTCACAATTTTTCAAATAAAATTTACTAAACATGAAATGAAAGCTAAAATAAAGATTAGACAAAAAAATAAATATTCAATGCTAAAACTAGGTTAAAGCTCGGAGAGGGTCAAAAATTATGTGTCTACACCTAGTATCAATGCTAAAATTAGGTTAAAGCTCGGGGAGGATCAATAATCACGTGTCTACACCTTGTATCACTACTCTCTTCTCTCTCTCAATCTCGATCTCGATATATATATATATATATAATTATTGTTAGATTAGGATAGGTAGTCCTTTTTGCTCCAATAGCATTATTATGTTTAATTCTTTGGATAGTTGTCTGCAATTTATATTTCAGCTTTACATGTTATTTATGCTTACATTACCTTTGAAGCTCAGTTGGTCGGCGCCTACTTAGTACCATGCTTTTGGTACTCATACTACACTTCTGCAGCCTGCAGATCCTAATACGAGTTTTCGTTGTTGATGTGTGCATCGTGCGGAGCAGCCAAGGATCGGAGATTAGCGGTGAGCTCCTGACGTTCGAAGTGTTTCTGATCTCCCTCTTATTGTTAGACCATTCTTCATCTTGTATTTAGAGACATCTTTGTATATTTGTATTTATTCTGGATTTCACTTGTAGTCTTGTGGTATTCAAACCTCTTGTACTGATTTAACCAGATTTCTGGGATATATTTATTTATTATTTTTTTGGCCTTCTTTCTTATTGTTATTTAGCTTTTCTTCCGCTTCTCTTATTAGTCCACTGATAAGTGTTCCGGATTATGGACTATCTTATCTACTGGTGGGTTATAGTAGGTTTCATCATGACCTGAGAAATCAAATCGTGATATAAGTAACGCCAACCTAGTTAAATACAAACTGAAAATATTTTAATTTGAATAAATAGTGAAAAAATATTTTGTCCTTCAAATCTCAAATTTTGACGATGAATATATTCTACTTTTTAAGGCGATCGTAATTTTGTCAATAAACTATGACTTTCAGTGACCAGAATAATTTGCCCCTAAATAGTCTGCTACCTACAAATTAATTTTTAGCCAATTATTACATTTTATAGTGACTATTTTATTTTATAGCTACAAAATTGTAAAAAAAAGGCCAAATTGTCACTACATTATACATTTTGGAACGAAAAGAGAATTCGCATGTAAAAAGTAATTTTTAATGATGAAATAATGTTTGTTCAATGATGAAATATATATATATATATAAGATTATAGACAAATGATATTGTCCCTAATTAAAATACATAATTGGTGATGTATCAATTTCGTGGGTATTCCCAAAATCTCTAGACGAAAATATACTATTATCTACAAAATATTATAATTTTGATGACGAACAAATTTGTCTTAAATGTTATACAATTGGAGATGAAAAATATCTCCGTAATTAATACAACTCTATTTAGTGACGAAACACTAAGTCGTCGTTGTATACATTTAGTGACTGATTTAGGGACGAAAAAGTGACTAATTATTTTTGTCACAAAAATTCGTTTGTGATGAAATGTGAGTTTTAAGTGACAAAATCATTTGTCACTAATAATTTAATTTGTTGGAGTGCACATTTTATACGAATGGATTGTAATCCAATCCATTTTAGCTCAATCCATCTTTAATTCATCCAAATTCAATCCAATTCAATTCACTCATTTGCCACCCCTACATCAACATACAATATTATAAGTTTATTGTAAATTTTGTATCAATCTTTGCATAAAAGTATATTACAGTACACAAGACGTTGATACACACTTCTTCACTTATCTTACAAAGTTGTACAAAAACTGATTTGTGTCCTATGAACGTCAACCCACGAAAACATCATCAAATAGCTGAAATCTTCATTGAATAACTTCAAATTTTAACTACTTCAAAACAAGATACCAATGAACCTCAATCATCAATTTGTCAAAAATTTCAACAATCATAAAACTTATAAATGAGTTTTCAAGCTTTTAGAAACCCCAACAATAGAGTTTTAAATTTTTCACGTTACTTGACCAAAAATGTTTAAATCTATGACGATAAACATGAATATAAGTCTTAACAGTGTCTAAGTATAAAAAATGAAGATCAAAATCCCAAACTAAGAAATTATTGCCAATTTTCCAAGTATTCAATATTATGCAAAAGGGGTAAAGAGAGTAAGATCTGAAAATATGGACTCATTTTTATTCTAAGTTCGAGTCAAGCACTATAGTGTGTAAAATCACTCTTCCCAATTGAATTTACATTCTTCCTCACAATCTTACATGATCTTTATAACTAAGGTAACATTTTGTCAATAAAAGAAACAGAAATATGTAAACCTACACTTCATTCTTCCAATTCGAGTTCAATAGTCGTAGACCAAGCCGCACAGTTGTATTGGTAGTTATGTACTAGTAAGACCCTGATGTTGCTCCCTACGTTGGTCTATGGAGCTTCTGATGATGACAAAAGAACAAAAGATGAAATCGTACAATGAGAATACTATCCATGTATAAGCAGCATGATTGGGGCATCCAAAGCCTGTATTATAGATTTCAACAACTATATGTTAGGGAATACACATATACCATCCAGATCAAGGCTTCACACTACTTGGTCTTCTCTGGTAAAGATGGCGTAGGTTGACCAATCAATCAGAAAAAAGTGAGTAAGCCAGCCTTATCCACGAAGAGGGGCTTATGAAAATCTCAGACTAATAGAAATACTAAGTAAACTAGAATAAGGGTTCCTAATTAATATATTTGGATACAACGGATAGACATAGTACCTTTTTCAGTCAAGATAAACTTTGATGTCGATACCATTATCAATGAGGGACTGAACAACTGCTCTAATTTTCCCTTCAAATTTGTCCCTATCTCGAGGTGTATAAGAAGCGGTGTATACATCAGCCTCTCTTGCCCTGTCGGCCAAAATCTGTCCAACTGACAAGCATGCAGGAATATCACTTCGTGATTTGAGCACTGCCTTGATATCTTTGGAGTTTGTACCAGCTACTGCAACCTGTTTGCATGTAACTCTATGGGTGATTGATGCTGAAACAAAGCGCTTTGATATGAAAACATCAAGTGTGAACGGTTCCATGTACGCTACTGTCCGTTGCTTGAAAGAAACATGCTTGTTTGGGTTCTTCGATTTTTTCCCCTTCTGGTAAGTGTATGGCCGGCTATTGTCATCATCAATGAAATCTTCCACCCCGAAAAAGCTTCTAGGTGCTAAACCAGGCTGCCAAACAAAGCAACAAACATATTCAGGGGGGCACTATATCAAAAATATCTGGGTCCATCTATATAAGAAACTATAAATCCAAGTAGAGATTTAGTTTGGTTGTTCATCACACATATGCCAAGCGCCATACTTTGAAAACATAAATGCAGCTAATTGTATGTGTGGAACCACATAATTTCACAGATGAAGAAGAACTTGTATCTTCTAACACTTGCTAAAGAATTACTTTATCAGTACAGCGGTTCTACAAGGACAAAAGAAACACAATCACTTTACAATGTACATACACACCATGTGCTAGCACACTGAAGCACCACATCGTGATACTTGAATGCTATTTTTTCTCTTCTTCACATCCCTCTTATTCCTCAAAAATGCATGGAACAAAGGAGAACAGTTTTTGGTATTACAAAAAGCCCCATGCATTCATCAAAGGAGGAGGAACCCCACACTTCTAATATAAGCACAAGTGCACAACCGTGGCAAGGAAGTCACAAGTATACAAAGCAGTATGCGGGGCTGACATCAAGTGCTACACATATGGAGCCAACAACTTTTCACTTCTCTCTCATTCTCAAAAGACATTCCTTATCATTCTTTTCCCAGGTGAAAGAGTCATTCCTTATTTTTTAAGTGAACAACAGGAATCAGTTCAAGCTCCATTCCGAGGCAGCAAACGAATGATGGATTCAGATTTTTAATGTATTTGGTTTGTTTTAGATTTTGGTGAATATCCAATCTAAAAGCTTAAAGGATTTGTACTCCCATTCTACAATCTCTTCCCTTAACACAATCAAAACTTATATTTTTTCTGAAGATGCAGAACATGTCTGCTTTATTAATTATACAACTGTGAAAAGATAAAGCTCATTAAAGAGACATAATGTCAGAACTTTTTATTATAGATAGTTTCTCTAGAGACCAAATTCACCCATTCATCTAGTCTGTACATCAATTCACTACAACCTTGTACGATATCACATACAGTTAACACTAAAAATGCTGAGTTTCTACTTTATTGGCTTGTTTTTGTCAATTAAGCAATCACATATACACATAACAAGCATTTAGATATATAAGCATCCTGACCACAGAGAGGAACAAACTGATTCCTCAACCAAGCGAAACCAACAATAAAGAATTCATTTCAACAAAATGGTGGTTGCCTCAAAATGCTTAACGTCCAAGGTATGATTATTCCATTAGATTATAAAATGCATAGCAAGTAAGAAACAACAAAATATTCTTGACAAATCAGAAACGGCCTACATTCTCAAGAACCTACTTTTGCAGTTTCACCTTTTCATAGTTGCATGAGTCTATTATACAGAGTATCTTCCCAGTTACTTAACACTATATGGAACATCTTTTCATTTAAATATGTCTTAATGAATATCAAAATACCACTAAGGCATACCTCTTTTGCCTTGATGTGAGATCTTCACAGTAATTACTCCACTTTTACATAGTTCAAAAATTTCTCAAACACCTCTGTACGTAACTCCATTATTCGAAGTCTAACAACAACAACAACATACTCAGTGTATTCCCACATAGTGGGGTCGGGGAGGGTAAAGTGTACGCAGTCCATACCACTACCTCCGAAGAAGTAGAGAGGTTGTTTCCGATAGACCCCCAGCTCAGGACAAAAAAGACAATAAACAAAGCCGTAATAAAACATGAAACAAGATGAAATAACAGAAATATTAAACCCACAGAGTAGTACTATACACTATCTAACCGAAAGCACACACCTCACCCAGACCCTCCGAACCAGAAACTCCAACCTACGTGCATAGCCCTATGACTGCTAGCATGGCTACACCAAAGCAATCCTATCTACTAGCTGTGACTCACTCGCACGAACTAGCCCTTTAACCTAATTCGAGTCCTCCATACTTTCCTACCTAGGGTCATGTCCTCCGTAAGCTGTAACTGCTCCATGTCATGTCTAATCACCTCCCTCCAGTATTTCTTCGGCCTACCTCTAACCCGCCTGAAACCATCCATAGCCAACCTCTCACACCTACGAACTGGGGCATTTGTGCCCCTCCTCAAAGGCTAAAACTATTCAAATTTATTTAATCTCTAATTATATGCAACTGGCAAAACTAGATAATCAAACTTGGGATGGAAGGAGAACAATGTCGGTAAATGTAGATTTGTTAAAGAGTCTAGAGTCTCTTGAGAACAATAACTCTTGACGCACTTGAGCTTTTATCTCAATTTGAAATTGACACTCTGAAGCGACTGAGTTCAGTCCAACAAGCCTTTTATGGAACCAAGAAGGTCATACTGATTCCAATGTAATTTGTGGCATTCCTACAATAATAATCACCTGTCATCTTACCCCGAGAGACATTTGTATGGAGGTTACGATGCACTCTTATGCATTTGTTTTACATAAAGACCGTCTTTGTTTGACCAGTAGATAAACACACCACTGTTTAAACAAGAAAACTGAGAATTAACTAGTGGTTTAGCTTAGATTTAAATAGCTCATGTCCTATTGGAAAACCATTCAAGTCAACAAGGCAGAAGCAAAAGTAATCGCTCTCTTTCCATCCAAAGTTATGTAATGCACATACAAAAATAGAAAGGTTACATGAAGTAGTAGCATCAAGACAAATCATTTTACCTTTGAAGTATGAAAGCCACTAATTTGCGCACATAGAGAAGGTCTCATCTTCAGAGCTCCTCGATCGCACAACATTTTAGAAACTAGTTTCAGCATACTCCCATATAAAAGAGACCTTCAACTGATACGCCAGAGTATTAGTTCGTTAATTCTAATACAGTCCCACAAAATAGATAAGCTGGGTTCCAGAATGCAACACACACATAGAAAATACACTCTCTATACCAAATACACACTTACTTATTAATGATGCAATTAATTCCATTACAGAGTTTTTCCACCCACATAATTCAAGAAAAAACTCAAATCAACTAACAATTCAAATTTAAGTTGGGTTGTGGACAAAGCAAAATACATAAAGAGGATTCATACGGCCAAACCGAACTCGTTTGAAAATGACACTTAGTTGATTGATTAGTATTTGAATTTAAAAGTTTGATTACGTAATTTTCTATTGAACAAACTTAATTCCTTTTATCGGTAATTAATGAGAATTTCAATGTTAGTACTTAGTAGGGTCTTTATGGGCAATCCAATACTCATTGGCTGCCCACCTAAAGCCTACCCAATCGTTCTTCATCACATTTATAATATAGAAAAACTCTACTTCTTAAATTCCACGTTCAATGCTACACGAAATGGGACACAGGGAGCAGAAAGTGAATAACACTAATATCAATATACTCACACTCATCTGTTTCATTTTAATTGAAACATGTTGACTTGACAATCTGTTGAGAAAAAACATTTATTCGGGGTTTATTTTATCTAAATTAACCTTACTACTTATACATTGAAAAATAAAATTGACTACTAATATTTTATATAGTTATTTAATGATGAAATAGTATTGAAAAAAATGATAGATTTCATAAATTAGATAAGTAAATTGAAAAAGGGATTATTAAAATGCATTAGCAGTAAAACAAGAAGTTGGTATTAGTGAGGCATTTCACCAAACAGATGGCAGACATTCACCAACCAAATATTTCATCAACTATAACACTAACTTAGATACATCAAAATGATAAATCAATGAAGATAGAACAAGCGGAACGCAATGAAGGAGAAAGTTTTGATAATGAATTGTAGCCAGAAGAAGAACATACCACCTTTCCATGCAATGTCACCGGTTTCTTTTACTCCTCTTCCTCAAAGAAGGAAAATTGTACTAAACTGTTTTGTATGTATATTTATTGAAGAATAGGCTGAAAGGCCCATCTGAAGTGGGCCGTTTTTTAGTACTGTCAGGGTCTTGATTCCTGGTTAAGGTCGGGTCTCGAGTCTCATGTTCCGAGATCAATATTGAGACTCTACGGGAAATTACATGGATCACCTAGGTAAGTGGCTTTGGATTTTTGATAGAAAAGTATTTACATTATCCTTTATGTATAGTCTAAGTATAATTTTTGTTCCTATGTAATTTAAATATTTTAAAAATTTTCATTCTTAATTCATTGGTCTTAATCTTTAGTTTTAATTTTTTTTTTACTTTTTTATCATTTCTCATTTTTTCTTTTTATTTTTCTCAAACTTTATTTTTATTTTTTTCTTCTCATGTTTGTTTTTCTCAATCTTTTTTCTTTACTTTTTTTGTTATTTATTCTTCTCTTTTCTCTTAGCCTTTATTTTTTTTCTTATCTTTTTTTCTCAATCTCTTTTTTTATTTCTCTATTTTGTTTGTTATTTTTTTCTTTTTTCTCAACCTCTATTATATTTTACTAATAAATAAAAAGTTGGATAATCCGTAAAGAAATCTTTTTGTGGACATCAAAGCAAATTTAAGGGCACAACTTGTTGTTAAGAAGTCCTTTGGGATAAGTCTTGTCTTTAAGACAAAAATTATAGAATAACTCATAAATCAAGACACAATGTGGTAGTGTCAAGTCTTGCTTGTGGAGCATAACTTCTTGTTTGAAAATCCTTGAGTTAAGTCTTGCTTCTAAGACAAGAGTTATAGAACATTTCATAAATCAAGAAACAACGTGGTAGTGTCAACACTTGTCCATTGGGTGTAACTTATTCTTTTGGGAAGTTCTTGGGCTAAGTCATGTCTTAGAGGCAAGATTAATAGAGCATCACATTAATCAAGACATAATATGATAGTATTAACTCTAGTCCATGGGGCATAACTTATCGGTTAAGTCTTGTCTCTAAGGCAAGAGTTATAGAATATCTCATAAATCGAAACACGAGATGATAGTGTCAACTTTTGTCCATGGAGCATAACTTGATGTTTGAAAGTCTTTGGACTAATTTGTGCCTCTAAGACAAGAGTTATAGAACATTTCATAAATCAAGACATAATGTGATAGTGTCAACTCTTACCCATGGGGCATAACTTGTTGTTTGAAAGTCCTTGATTTATAAAACATCTCATAAATCAAGACATAGTATGATAGTATTCAATCTTGTCCGTGGAGCATAACTTGTTGCTTAAAAGTCCTTGGGATAAGCTTTGCCTCTAAGACAAGAGTTATAGAACATTTCATAAATCAAAACATAATGGGGTAGTATCAACTCTTAGCCATGGGGCGTAACTTATTGTTTGAAAGTCCTTGGGTTAAGTCTTGCCTTCAAGACAAGATTTATAGAATAACTCATAAATCAAAACACAAAGTGGTAATGCCAACTCTTCTTCATAGGGCACGACTTGTTGCTTGAAAGCCCTTGGTTTAAGTCTTATCTCTAAGGAAAGAGTTATAAAACATCTCATAAATGGGTACACAATGTGGTGGTGTCAACTCTTGCTCATGGGGCATAACTTGTTGTTTGATGGTCCTTGGGCTGAGTCGTACCTCTAAGACAAGAGTTATAGAGCATTTCATACGTAAAAAACACAGTGTGTTAGTGTTGACTATTGCCCAATGTACGTAACTTATTTGAAATTTCTTGGGAGAAGTCGTGCCCCTAAGGCAAGAGTTGTAGAACATCTCATAAATGAAGACATAACGTGGTAGTATCAACTCTTGTCCGTAGGGCATAATTTGTTGTTTGAAAGTTCTTGAACTAAGTCTTGCCTCTAAGGCAAGAGTTATAGAACATCTCATAAATAAAGACATAACATGGTAGTATCAACTCTTGCCTATGGGGCATTATTTATCGTTTGAAATTCCTTGAGCTAAGTCTTGCCTCTAAGGCAAGAGTTATAGAACATCTCATAAATAAAAACATAAAGTGGTAGTGTCAACTCTTGCCCACTCTTGCCCGTGGGGCATAATTTGTTGTTTGAAAGTCCTTGATCTAAGTCTTGCATCTAAGGCAAGAGTTGTAGAACATCTCGTAAATGAAGAAATAATGTGATAGTATTAACTCTTGCTCATGGGACATAATTTATCGTTTGAAATTTCTTGAGCTAAGTCTTGCCTCTAAGACAAGAGTTGTAGAACATCTCATAAATAAAGACATAACGTGGTAGTGTCAACTCTTGTCCGTGGGGCATAATTTGTTGTTTGAAAGTCCTTGAGCTAAGTCTTGGCTCTAAGACAAGAGTTGTAGAACATCTCATAAATGAAGACATAACTTGATAGAGTCAACTCTTGCCCATGAAACGTAATTTCTTATTTGAAAGTCATAAGTCTTGCATCTACAATGTGGTAGTGTCAACTCTTGCTCATGCGACGTAACTTGATTGGAAGAAATCGAAGAAAAGAAAAAAAGAAAAATTGCGAAAAAAAAAATATTAGAAAAGAACAAAAATCAAAGAAAAATAAAGAAAATATAGAAGTTGAGGGAAGAAAAGAAAAAAAACAAAGGTTGAGAAAAAAATTTAAAAAAAAAAGACAAAATAAAAATAAAGATTGAGAAAAATTTAAAGAGAAAAAAATAAAAATAAAAATAAAAAAGGAGAAAAAAAAATAGAAGTTGAGAGGAGAAAAGGAAAAAAAATGTAAGGGTAAAGAAAAACTAAAAAAGAAAAAATAAATAAAATAAAATAAATTAGGAGAAAGGAAAAAAAAAAGTAAAGATTGAGAAAAACTACAAAAAAAAAGAGAGAAAACAACAACAACAACAAACCCAGTATATTCTCACATAGTGGGGTCTGGGGAGGGTAGAGTGTGCGCAGTCCATACCGCTACCTCTAAAGAAGTAGAGAGGCATAAAAATAAAGATAAAAATTAAAATAAGATAAAAAAGAGGGAAAAAATAAAAGTTGAAAGATAAATAAGTATGGAGTTGTTTAAAAATATTTGAGACATTGAGGGACAAATAGATAGTTGTGATGTATAAAAAAAACGGGAGGCTAGTTTTATAAAATCATTCTTATGAGGGACAAAAAAACAAAGCCACCCATTATAAGGGTCATTTATGTAGTTTACCCGAGACTCTATTCCTAAGTGTCAGGTCAGGGTCAGATGGACCATTTTAAAAGGTTGGGTCATGTTGGGTGGGTTATGAAATTATCTTCATCAGGTATTTACATTCAATCAATAAATAATGACATGTGTCATTTTCTTTAACTATGATTATCAATACTTATTCATAGCTAACTAGTGAGCAGATACGTGCTTCGCGTAATAATTAAGCCCTTATATCTAAAGAATGACCTAATAACGATTTTTATTAGGTTGACATATTTTCATGTTAGGTTGTGAGATGCCATATATATTTATTTTTAATTATTGATACTTCAAGGAAAAAAAAAATTGAGACGCTTAAGTATGAAAATCGAGTGATATAACATCCAAATTAGAGAGAATCGAATAAAAGAAGATTAAAAAAGTATAGAAAAAAGTCAAAAATGATGAATCATTTGCCAAAACACTACGAGTCAATAAGTTCTATGTCATCAACAAAGCAATAAATTGAAGATATTTCCCGTTGCCCATGACATAGTGTAAAACTTTATAATAAAGTCTTGTTCTTGAAGGGTACATTTCTTGTATTCAACGAAATAGTTAATTAAAATTACTAAAATAAGCACTATATATATATATATATATATATATATCATTCAAACTTCTATACTTTGCCAAACTAATTAATTTGATAAACTCTCTTGATGTATCTTCCAAGACCATTAAACTTCTTTCTTTATCTTCATAAATTTGTATTAAATTAAATTAGTTCTCTCTTTGACAAATTTTACACCGCCATCAAACTTCCTTCTTCATCTTAATTAATGAACTTGTGTTTGACTATTATTACACAAGAAGAAATTCTAAAGAATATTTCTATGATCTTCATCAAAATGATGATTACCATACTATCATATGAAAAAAGATGTAAAGGAAAAAAATGATAAAAAAATAATATTAAAGAAGAAGAAGGAGACAATGCAAATGAGTATCCAACAACTCCATGCATGAATGGTATTTATAGATGGATTAATCCATAAGAATTAAGTAGAATGAAGTTGAGAAGACAGGTCATTTAAGTAGAGAATATAAATAGATGTAAAAAAAAATTTTAACTCATGAGATATTATTAGATATAGTAAATATGATAGAATATTTTTTAAAATAATAAACAAATTAATTAGTGAAAGAATGAACAAAACAATTCAAAACAAGGAGAAAAAAGATAATTAGAAATGGAGGCCATAGAGAGGTGTCACATTACCTCCTCTATGACCTTCCTTTATAATATATATAAAAAATATAGATTGTTATATATTTGCATATAAGATATATATAAAATAATAAAAATAACTAAACAAGCCCTTAATAGTATAACGTAATTGCTGGCTAATTTTAACCAAAAATTTCTTCTACGTAACTATGTTTTGTTATGTAAACTAGCCGACTTTCAGTATTAACATTTCCAAAAAATACTTACATTTATATACCCTTAAATGATGAAAACTTCACATAATTATGCTTACTTGCAAAATTTGATTTCTATAATATATTTTACTTTGAACGTCTGGCAAGAACACTTTATATTAATTTTATCATTGTATCATTAACAAAATAAGCTCAATTTAAAATTTTAAATAGATTATATATCCGAACCACTATGTCTTTGCCTCTAAATCTGAACTTCCAATTATGTATGTGTTGTTTGAGATTTAAAAGAAAATGAAGAATAAATGAAGCAGACTTGAGAACTCAATTACGGCAAAAAGAAGACGTGAGGAAAATTATTAGAAAAAAAAAAAGAAAAAAAAAGACGTGTAGGAAACTAAAGCAATAAGAAGTTGTTTTTACCAATCCTAAGTTTTAAAAGTTAATTATTATTATTTTTTTGGTAAACTTAAAATTTAATTAATATTTATTACTTTTTAAAATTTTCTTTATATACAAGACTTATATGATTAGCTTAACTTTATTGGATGTATATACTCTATGCGGATAAATTTTTACCGATCATGAGTCATGACCTGGGCCACTTTTAGCTCATGCAAGTTCTAATCTATTTTATTGCAAATAACTTTTATCATTCCAAATAACTTTTTATCATAATTCATTTATTAGGTTAACTAATCTTAACTTGCTCAACTATGGTCCAATTTGTCTATTTGACACCTTTAGCCTTATGTCATCTTCTCAAATTTTGATTTGCGTTACTACCAATTGTTTATAAATAATGACACTTGATCAATTAATTCCTATTTTTACAAATTTAAATTAAAAATACAGTACAAATTTTATCTATTTGATTTTTATCATTCAACCAGTGAATTTCGCCATGGGCTCTCTTATTTTTTTTTTTATTTTTTTTCATCTGGTGTCCGGTGCCCACATTGGAGCCCCGACTAATTCGGATCGTGCGTTGCAGGGGCCATTAAGGTGGCAGCGCTCCCAACAGGGTTCTCTCCATACCCAGGGTCGACCCCTCGACCTCTGGTTAAAGGTGGAGCAGCTGTCATGGGCTCTCTTATATTCCCTCTAGTTCATACGAACTAAACTTATAAGGCAATGAACATTCATTGAGAAAAAAAAATTAAACATAAATAGACTATCACTTTTCACTTTTACCCTTTTTGTTATTATAAAACTATTCTTGAAAATAGAGATAGTTATTATTCAAAAAGAAAATGGTCAAAAGCCCCCCCCCCCCTCCCTCCCAATCTTTACCCCAAATCTCAACTACACACTTATACTTTGTGGGGGTCCTATGACCCTCCTGAACTATTTTAAAGTGGAATTATTAACACCCCGAACGCTGACATGACAATAGAGTGTATTTCACTCTCTTTATAGAGAGTGAGAACGAAAATTATTTATTAAAAAAATATTTTTAATATTTCTTTATTTTATTTATTCATTTTAAATTATTCTTTTTCTTTATTCATTTTTTTTCTTCTTTTTCTTCTTCCTTCTCACAAACTATGGCATCCAAGAACTCATCAATGACATCCAAGACTAATTTATCATCTTTGTCATCTCCAAACACAAAATCGATTGGTTTTGACTTCAAGTTTGTCGGAAATTTCAAAATGAATATTGTTCATTATTTCCAACTTTAAGGTCGTCGAAAATTTCAAAATCGATATTGTCCATTATTTCCGACTTCAAGGTCGTCGTAAATTTTAAAATGGGTATTATCCATTATTTCCGACTTGAAGGTTGTTGAAAATTTTAAAATTCTCTATTGTTTCCGACTTTAAGGTCATAGAAAAATTTAAATTCGGTATTGTTCATTGTTTCTGGCTTCAATGTCGTCGAAAATTTTGAAATTGGTATTGTTCGTTGTTTTCGAATTTAAGATCGTCGGAAATTTAAAAATTCATATTGTTCATTGTTTTTCACTTCAAGGTTGTCGAAAATTTCAAATTCGATGTTGTTTATTATTTCCGACTTCAAGATCGTCGGAAATTTCAAAATCGATATTGTCCATTATTTTTGACTTCAAGGTCGTCGAAAATTTCAAAATTCTCTATTGTTTCCGACTTTAAGGTCGTCGAAAATTTCAAATTCGGTATTGTTCATTATTTTCGGCTTCAAGGTCGTCGAAAATTTTAAAATTGGTATTGTTCGTTGTTTCCGAATTTAAGATCGTCGAAAATTTAATAATTGATATTGTTCATTGTTTTCCACTTCAAGGTTGTCGAAAATTTTAAATTCGATGTTGCTTATTATTTTCGACTTCAAGATTGTTGAAAATTTTAAATTCGGTATTGTCCATTATTTCCACTTCAAGGTCGTCGAAAAATTATTTACATAGAAGTAACAATAATAAATTTGACAAGGAAAAGAGATGAAAAGTAATGGTGAAAAAATGATGAAAAGTGATAAAAAAAAATGATAAAAATGGAGAAGAAAGCAAATAACACTTAATTTTAAACAAAAAAACACATGTAAAAACGTTGTTGGCGCGTGCATCACACCACATCCAAATGACTGGTTATCAGTTTTCGGGGGATAATAATTCCACTTTAAAATAGTTTAGGGGGGTCATAGGACCCCCGCAAAGTATAAGTGTATAGTTGGGATTTAGGGTAAAGGTTGGGGGGGGGGGGCTTTTGACCATTTTCTCTTATTCAAAAGAACTGAAATTTGATCATGATAACTAATACTCCCTCCGTTTTAAAAAGAATGAACTACTTTGACTTGACACAAAGTTTAAGAATATAAAAAAGACTTTTGAATCTTGTGGACTTAAATTAATGTTATGTCAAATGTACCAAAATGTCCTTTAATCGTGTGGTCTTAAACATGCCACGTGGAAAGTTGAAATTAAAGTATTGTCAAAAAAGGAAAGGGGTCATTCTTTTTTTAAAAAGGAAAGAAGGTCATTTTTTAAAAAACGAAGGGAGTACTTAATAAAGCAATTTGAGATCCCAACGTTGACTAAGTTTTCACATTAATTGACATCAAACCTCTCATTTATTATTAAAACTAATTTTGGAGTTAAAATTTGACATTAGTTTCACAATAAAAAATTTGGTGAGTCAGAGCCCAAATTTTAAATTGAATATTCAAAATTGAGTCTTCATCAATGATAATACCGTGAATTATTTCATCATGAGTCTTCACATCAAAATTCATAAAATCCTATCTTTATTAATTCACTTTCAGTTTTTTTACAAATATGATATGAAGATAGATATGATAAAATATAAAATTTATAAGTGTCACGATCCAAATTCGTCGTAAGTGAAATCCACAATTGCTCCCTGTAGGAGAAACAACTAACCTCAAAACTATCAAACTCAACACTTAACCAAAATAAGAAAAAATAGTTTTTTTTTGCATTTAGTAAGAAATGTGGCAATAAATGATAACCATACGGAAATAATTGAACACTTAAACAATCGTGTAGAATCTGAGAGTCACTGTATCAAAACACTATAAATGTCAATAAAAGGGGTTCAACCCAAAATAATTGAAAATGTCTAAGTTCGAAATAATGGACAAGAAACTGAGTGAAGTTGCAGCCCGGAGAATATTGCTCACCCTTGAGTTCGAATGTTATTCACTTTACAGTTGAGGTCTTGAAACAGTTTCCTTACTCTGCGCTCAACAAAAAGAAGAGCACATGTTGTATCAATACACCAGAAACAACGGTGTACTGGTAGAGTATGGTCAATCCAAGATGAGATTTATGAACAAGTAACCATAATTTAATAAAGCAAGAACAACCATGAATATCTATCATGTAGCCATACCTCAAGTATATGATACTTAACTTTATCAACAACACCATAGAATTTCATCAATATAAGTCAAAATAGACAAGAAGTTAAGTCAAAACCATGATTAGCAACAAGACTTCAAGTCAATAAATCATGACTCAATCAACTATATCAACCATATCTCAATTACACAAGTAAGTAGACAATATAGAGTTACGCAAAAACTTGTAGTTAAATTCGGATCATCCAAGGATCCATTCCAAAACAACAATGAAAATAATCATGAATCCCAATTTATATAATGAAACCAAATGTAGCAAGTCAAAACGTAAGCCAGATTTGCTCAAGCAACCGATATAACAAGTCAACACTTAAAATCGGTTTACTCAAGGAACTAATATAACAAGTAAAAATATAATCGCCAATTTACGCAAGGAACCATCACACTCACCTGTACCTTGGATCTACATGCTAAGGGTATTAGGTCTTCCATTAGCAATGACATGCAGGGGACGAGATCTTGTCTATGTACCAAATCTCAAATATCCAGAGTCTGTCAATCTTATACCAATCAATCCCATGAAGATGTCCAAATATCGATACCTATCTGTCACGACCCGAGGCTACCCCCTAGTCGCAAGAACGGTGCTTACGGTCATAAGTGACGATAAGTTAACCCATGAGCTAGTACTTGCGGTGAGCACCGAATAAAGTAACAAAATACACATGTGTGGAAATCAACTGTCAAAAATCATAAGGTTAAATAATGAAATATGATTAAATCATAAATCTGAAACGTCTTAAACATACTAAAAAAACTGATAAAACGACTAACTATATGAATGTCTGGAAAGACTTTAACTGACTGATTGTGGAGTTGATGGGACAAACCCCCAACTAACTATGACTGAATGTAAATACTGAACTACTGAGATTATCTGAAATGAAACAATCATGTCCTCGATAGATAAGGACTCACCATGACTGCTGCTACTGATAAACTGAATTGACTAAACGCGGTCAGAAAACTGTGCGTCCGAACCTATGATATAACACATCATAGCGCGAAAAAAAATATATGGTCAGTACTTTGAATGTACTAGTATATAAGATGAGGCTAGGCTGAAATGCATAGGTTCATGTACATGAAACAATGTCTGACTGAATAGCATGAGATAACTGATGCATAAATGCGTGAAAACTGTAAAATCTGAGAATGCATAACCAAGCATATACCATGATACTGAAATAGTCTGTAAACTGAAATACTGAAATCCGGTAACTGAATAACTGATGAACCGTATGCTATGGTCAAGCAAACCTGAACTGAATTCTATACTGAATACTAAACTAAAATAGTGGAAGGTATCATCTAACCGACATGCCCCAATCTAAGCTAAGTGGGGTCCAACCTGTAACCCCAGTTGGAAGGGTGTTAGTACCATGCCACGGGTACTAACAATGCTATGTGGATCCACTAAACTAATGTCCCGAGGGACTAATGAGCCACCCTCATCTGGAAGGTGCTCTAATGAGATATGTGTTACCCTCAATTGGCAGGTAAACACTTTATCAACCCTCAACTGGAAGGTTATATCTCTAACCTACGTTGGCTACGTAGTTCTGGAACCAAGGGACTGCTACTAAAGGTCACACCTTCTACTGGCAGGTGAGCCCCCATCCCTGGGTTTGCTCGGTGCTAAATCTTATTCCTAACTGAATGATACTGATTACTAGACTGAACTAAGTTTAACTGAGCAAACAACTGACCATGATACCAACTGAATGACAATGCTCATGGTTTATCTGAAATCATTCTGAAGATACTGAAATTATATAAATAACTAAGTATCGGGTGTTTATAACCCTTCAGCACCGAATGAAAATAATAATAAGAAGAACATATGAAGCTTTAAAAACCATAATAAAGGATCATTTCCCAAAACCCAACATTTAGACATTTCATCAAACACATGAGAGTATTGAATTTAAGCATGGGAATCGATAAACCATCTGATTGAAAACATAGTTACAATACTAAAACCATAAATTAGGGATTTAACACGAGTGTTTCAATACTCAAATCATGTAAGGGCTCATTCCATCGAAAAATACTTATAACATAACTTGTAATCAAAATCAATAACAACTTCATGGAGACAATTCATCATAAACATGGAAAAACTCATAATTTGATATCAAGAGGGGATTCTTGGATTCCATGGGTGAAAAGAGCCCATGGATGAATATCACACATACCTTAATCTTAAATCTTGAAAGAGAAACACAAACCTTTAAGGTTCCTTGATGGTTATTGGATCTGGGAACTTGATTTCTTAGTTTCCTTGGAGAGAAATGAATGAAATTTATGAACTTTGGGGATGATTATTGTTTGTTTTTGAGAGAAAATTAGAGAATATGGGCAAATAATACCCTAACCGACGTTTTAATTCATCTTTTTACGAATTGGATTAAGGGGAAAAGACTCAATTGCCCCTCAGAGAATTAAATTCGCAACTGAAATGCCGTTTAAGAGGTCACTATGACGCGATGAGGCCTCCACCGCTATAACCACTACGACGCGCCATTATCGCGGTGAGCTGCTGGAATTGAAATCCAAACACGACCCAATCCTCGTCCAAAAAATTCAAAACTTCCCCGAGACATGCTCTTTACACCCCTGAACATGAATTAACTCAAAAACCTACGTCTCGGGGTCGGGAAGACCAATTTAAAAATCCTCAAAGTTAAAAAGCCAATAATAAGACTAAGTCCCTAACACTTAGTAAAATTTTCAGGCTTTTAGCCTCTTATGCATGCAACTAGGAGATGAACTAAGCTAAGTATAAAACGAGGTATTACATTATCACAATAATCAATAGATATCACAACAATAACAACTACAATGATAACAAAAATAGCACTTGTAAAATTGACAAACTATTCACATAAGTTCATTACATGTGATTAATACTTGGAATATCAAATAGTCAATCATTTTCCTTAAATATACATTGTAACAAGCAATACGAAGGAACAATTATCATGCACACATAAAACAAGTTGGGGTTTAACTGCATTAAACCATTATTTACCTCAATCCAAGCCTGAAATGCTCTAACGAACCTGAGTTTTGCCTTTCTTACAACCTCGACAAATTGTGGTCTAACGACTTGAATACAACATACAATAAACCAAATGACCTACCAATATCATGGATTATAACCTAATATCGAAACTCCTAGGCCAGATTCATTATCATTCTCTTCATTCTAGGGTTTTTTTCACAATAATTCCACCTTAATCCTATCAATTTCAAGATTACAATGGTGAATTATCAATATGTAAGAGTAAATTAGCAATCTTTAACTAAAAACTCAAGTACTTTCTACCCAATTCACTTGCTTGCACCAGAAAAGTAGCTGGATTAAGTCAAATCCTCCCCACAAGCCCAAAAACCATTGATTCAAGTAGTTAACAATCTAACTACGACTTGACTTAAGAAATCACTTGCCTTTACAAATAGTTTGGATGAAAATTGAGTGGAATTAGCCCAAAATCGCCTAAGCCCTTACCTCAATGAGTATTGAAGGAATGAAACATTTTGGGGTATTGTTCTGTATTAGTCTGTACATATCCCAATATAGCAACCCTATCTCGCTATAGTAGTCTCGCTATAGTAAGATCCGTCTGCTATGATGGGATTGACCAATGCTAACTCCTGATATAACGACATAATAGTAGGAACCTGCCATCGACTATAGTAAGTGTGGCGAGGAAAAACCTCAGGGTTGCTCCCAGTTTTTCCTTTTCCACAATGCACCCCCTTAACTTGACATTTCGGACTAACCCTTTTTGTGTCAAGTTTGATATTGGGATTTTTGCTTACTCGAATTTACTTTTGAAAGATCCTATGGATTCTTTACTATCTTAGATAACATAAAGTCATAGTAAATCCTTTCACATTTGCCTGATTCTTTCTTAGATTTTCCTAGATCACACCTCGCTTAGATTTCGCTCAAGACTAGCCTAACTTAAAATTTCTAACTTCTAACTTCTAATCCAGGGAATACCTTAACTCAAATTTTGGCTTGCTAGAATAACTGTAATGACGAAATGAGTTATTAAGTCAAATACCAATTTATCCATCATTTATCCCCGAACGATTAAACAAGAAAATAATCCAATTCAAAAGTAAGACATTTTTATAGCCTCAAACAAGTGAGGGTATTTGTCCTGCATTTCCTTCTCAATTTTTCAAGTAGCCTCCTCGATAAAATGATGCTTCCGTTGAAATTTCACAAACTGGATTTCCTTGATCCTTAATTTTCAAATATCCTGGTCAAGAATAGCATCTGACTCTTCCTCATAGAAAAGATCTTTATCAAGGAAAATCGAATCTTATTTGATGTTTCAATTCCCATACCCATGATATCTCCTAAGGATAGACACGTGGAACCTCAGATGGACCCTTCGTAGGCTTGATAGCAATGCCAACCTATAACCTACCAGGCCCATATCATCAGAAACCTCACTCTTTCCTGAGAAAGCATCACCAAATCTGTGCCTAAAGGCTTACATCATCGACTTCCAACCATCGTATAGGTGATCTACACCTCATTCCAAAGAGTGTTTAGATTAAAGGCATATCAATGCTAGAATGGTAACTATTATTGATTGAAAACTCACACAACGACAAAAACTTATCCCAATGTCCACCAAAGTCAATCACACAGTCCCTTAACATATCCTTAAGCACCTAAATAGTCTTCTCTGATTTTCAATCAGTTTACGTATGAAAAGCAATGTTGAAATCAAGCTTAGTTCCCAACTTCTCATGTAACTTATCCCAAAAATATTAGGTGGATTGTGTACCTTTTTTTCAGAAATGATGAAAATTGACACCCTATATAGCCTCAATATCTCTTTATTACAAATCTTGTCTAACTTTTTCTAGTTGTAATCCACTATAACTGGGATGAAATGAGCTAACTTGGTTAGCATGTCTACTGTGACCCAAAACAAGTTATGCTACCCCAAGGTTGTAGAAAGACCGACTACGATGTCCATAACTATTTTTTTCCATTTTCATTTAAGAATATGCATTCTCTAAAGTAAACTTGTAGGCCTTTGATGCTCGTATTTCACCTGCTGACAACTATGGCAATTAGTCACCTGCTTAACTATATTTTTCTTTATCTCGGGCCACAAAAAAGTTGTCTCGAATTATTGTACATCTTGGTTTCACCCTAATGAATAGAGTATCGAGAACCAGGAGCTTTTGGAAGTAAACCTGGAATCAAATCACCAAGCTGGGATACGCACATGCGTCCCCTCACCATTAATACCTCACACGGATCAAGTATGGAATCATAAGTTTAACCACTTACTACCTTGTTTCAAAGTTTATACAACTTCACATCTTCAAACTGTTTAGCCTTGATCTGATCAAAGAATGCTGACCTTTCTTCTACACTAGCCAACACTCCACCCTTTTCTGAAATACCAAACTGCATAAACAAGGATGTTAGAGTCTGAATCTCTTTATCTAAGGGTTATCTTGACACCCTTAAGTAAGCCAGACTACCCATACTTACTACTCTCTAGCTCAATGCATCTGCCACCATATTAGCCTTACCCGGATGGTACTGGATGATCACATCATAATTCTTCAATAGTTTCATCCATCTTCTCTGCCTTAGATTCATATAATTTTGGGTGAAAACATGTTGCAAACTACAATGGTCTATGAACACCTCACACTGACACCATAGAGATAATGTCTCCAAATCTAAAGTGCAAAGATCACTGTCGCCAACTTTGAGTCATGAGTTGGATAACTCTTTTTATGAGGCCTCAATTGGATTGAATCATAGACAATCACATTCCTGCCCTGCATTAACACAATACCCAAACCCAAATGTGGAGTATTACAAAACACAATACAATCATTATCTTCAACTGGCAAGGAAAAATGAGAGATGTAGTCAAGAGTGTCTTGAGCTTTTAGAAGCTTTCCTCACACTTATCCTACCATGCAAATGACACATCCTTCCGATTTAACCTTTTCGAGTGAGTATCAATAGAGGCCAAAGTCTTGACAAACTTTTGATAATAACTAGCAAGACCCATAAAACTTTTTACCTCAATTACAGAGCTTAGCCAAACCTAACTCTTAACAACCTCAATCTTCTAGGGATCCATCATTATCCTCTTCTTGAGACTACATGATACAATATAAACTTGGAAACACAAGAAATGGCATAAACAGTCCACTAAAGAGACAAACCTGAGAACCCCCAAATGAGACCAAGTCTCGGGTTGAATAACAATAATGGAAGCAACACGATATCAAGGTGTATTGACACCTATTTCAGTGAGCCAACAAACTAACAAGGAGGATAACAAGATGAAACAACCATAGGATGAACAACAACAACAACAATGCCCCACATAGCTTACACTAAATAAGAGGAAATACTACAAGATTATAATAAAAATAAAGGGATATATAGATAGACCAATGGTTGGTATAATCTTAAGAACCCAAGAGCTTATTCCACTCTTAGACCCTTAAAACCACTCACAATAAAGACCTATCTCTTATGTGACACAAGATAGGATTCAACCTCTCAAGCATCAACGTTTCCAAGCAAAACTCAATCACTAGTGATTCCACACTAGTTTTTGACCTAGTTTTGGTTTGGTGCCTCAAAGGAGAGAGAAATTGTGTTCTTTTATGTCTTATGACTTATAATATTCTCAAAAACTATCTAAAGAAACCCTACAATGTTCCTTATATAGTACATTACATAATAGAAACTAAATAACCAAAAGGCCCCTCCACTAAGGGTGCCCATCAAGTGTAGATTAAGTGTAATGTTTGGACAGTTTTAGTGTGCATTTTGGGCCTCTTTTATATTTCAATTACACACACCAAGGCTCGGGTCCAACACGCACTCTCATAAGTCTATATCCGTGATTATTCTCGTATCACTACATAACCCCAAAAGGCAACAAACGACAACTAGAATTCACATTTAGAGAACTAAGCGTAAAACTGTTTTTTCTTCAAGATCCCTAAAATAATGTGAAGATGACTTACATGTTCCTCCTTACTATTGGATTAACCTGAATATCATTAATAAAAACAATCATACAAGAATCCAAGAAAGACTTAAAGATATCATTCATCAGTATTATGAAAGTTATTGGAACATTAGTCAACCCGAATGATATCACCAAGAACTCGTAATACCCATATCGAGTCTTGAAAGCTGTCTTGGGTAAATCCTCGGGCCTAATTTTTTATTTTGCCCAAATTACACCTCGCAAAAAGTATAAGCGATTGATAAATCAAAAATCCAACAAGGTTGGGGTGAAACCACAGGGAATAGGATGAAATCCGATCAAGTGTTCGTATAAGTACTTGGAAAGTAAGTAAAAATAGAGGGTTTATGAAATAAAAGAGCAATAGTAATGAGTTTTGATTTGTTGGATTTATAATCAATATGTGTATGTGTAACGCCCCGAATCTGGTACTCGGAATGCTACACGGTGGTCATGACTTTGAAGGACCATAAGCCAACCCATGACTAATATTTGTACCTGTATACTACATAAAATACTTTATAATGCGGAAACATGAACTGAAAGGCCATAAGATTCAATACTGAACATGATCCTAATGATATAACATCTGTGTGGGGTAATAGAATACCTAAAACAAAACTAAACATACTGAAGTCTGAAATATATAGTCTAGAAAGCCTCTAACTGACTGAACTGTCTGAGTAAGGAGTTGATGGGATATGTCCCCAACTAACTCCAACTAATAAACTAATTAATGAGATAATAGGGAAATAATCATGTCCTCGAAAGATGATGACTCACTTCTAACTCAGTCTGTGGATATCTGGAATCTATTATTACTCTAGATCTCATGTCTCTGAACCTATGGTATAAGACACCATAGCGCAAATACGTCAGTAATTTGAATGTACTGGTATGCATGTGAGGTAGGCTGAATGCATGGGGTTTATATGCATGAACAATAATAATAACTAACTAACTATCATAAGCGTGAGAATACATGCATGAGACATAACAACTGACACTAATATTGTGATAACATGATTACTGAATCTGAATATAACTGATAACATGAGTGATTGTATCTGACAGTCCTAAATCTGATGGAACTATCTGAGTTCCGTACTGTATCTGACAGTCCTAAAATATGAAGAACTATCTGAGTTTTATTACTGAGACTGATTGACTGTATCTGACAGTCCTAATTCTGTAACATGAAATTGTGGGAAGTAGTTATCTAACTGACATGCCCCTGATATGCCATTATGGCTGAGTTGGGGTCCAATCTATAACCTCAATTGGAAGGGTTTCAATACCGCGCCACTAGTAAAGATAAGCTATGGGTGACCCTCATCTGATAGTGTCCCCTGTACGAGAACTGTGGGACCCTTATCTGATAGTGCTTATCCACCTTATTAACCTTCATCGACAGTGTTAATGTCTCAACCTATGCTGGCTACATAGTTCTAGAACACAAAGATGACTGCTAAAGATCACACCCTCATCTGATAGTGTGTGTCCCCGTCCTTGGGTTCACTTGGTGCTAATTTCTACTCCTATCTGAATGGACACTGAACATGATTTACTGAACTAAACATGAGCTGAATTACTAAATTCCGTTGACTGACGGAATATTACTGATATCTGACAACTGACTGAGTTCATGAGATTATGGAGATTTTCCTGAGTCATAAGACTGTCTGAAGTCTAAGGATTCATAGCTTGACTGAGAGTATCGTGAAAACATGACATGGCTCTAGGCACACATCTAATGTTTCGGGTACGATTACCCTCAGGACTCGATGAAAGGAAACTGACTAAGCATAATTTACTTGAACATATAACTAACATCATAATCCATAATGCATTTATAGAGGCATTTCATCAAAATATATGATAGGCATAACTTGTACATACATGGGGATTTCATGGTATCATGCTAGTTAGGCATTTTCCCTTCATCTAGGCATTTAATCAAACAGATTGTAGGCATGGTACATGTAAACATCATTGTACAATAATTAAACATCATGGTTCAATTCTAATTTTATCATTCAAGGGTTTAGTCATAGGTTTGCATGAATCTATATCTATAATAATTTAACCCACATAGAATTTATCACCCAACATGGAGTAGAATTTAATTTTTCATTATTCCATGAACAAGAGCAGCCCAATCATGAAATTCATAAGAAAATCCATAAAATTGAATTTAGAAAAGAGATTCTTGGGCTTTATGGATGAAAGGAGTCCATGAATGAACACTATGCATACCTTAGTTCGTGATTTCGTAAAGATTGACGGTGAAACTTTCTTGGAATTGGATCTTCTATGAAAACCCTAGCCTGTTCTTGAGAGGTTTTTGAGATAAGAGAGCGTATTTTGGGTGAAAAATGGTTGAATCACGTGTTAAAGGGCTTAAATAGGGGTGGGCAGTTGACCCTTTTAACCCTGAACACGTCACTTAATTTCAGTAAAAATTTCCTAAATTGAACCCCTGGCGCGACGCGGAGGAAATCACGCTAAGACACTGGAAAAAGGAAAATTCTAAGTTTGGGCCCTGGCGCGACGAGCCATAATTGTGGACCCCTACTGGAATTTACCAAATGCCATTTCCTCTTGTGGCGCGGCACGCCACTGACTAATATGGCGCTGTTTTACGACTGGAACTTGAAATAGTCGTAACTTCTGACTCGGTTATCAGATTTGGGCAATCTTATATCGATGGAAAGCTTATTGAATTTCCCACATGATTAAATATGAAAATCTTGAAAATTCGTCATGGAATAACCATCATTCAATTTAGAAGATAATACTAGACATTCTAGAGATGAAATTAGCTAGGAAAAAGTACGGGGTATTACAGTATGATACTGGTATTGTGTTCCCCAATAATATCATACCTCCATAGGTTCTCCATACTTTAGTGATATCTGTTGCTATTTGACATAAAAAATCGATAGGTTATGTATCGACTAGATTATACCCCTTATAGATGACTATCCCTAAGCAAAAAAGTTCATATGCCATGGATGTTGCATTACTAACCCCTATCTATGATCCCAATATAGACTTTCCCGTTTACCCGCTCAAGGCTAATTAAATAAAGATATTTTCAATTAAGTCTTGTTGTTGATTTGCTATTTATATTCAATTAACCTTGCTAAAGTCCAGGGTAGAGATAGGAAAAGTTCTAATGTATACACTTGTTAGAAAGCAACCAAAGCTAAAGAAACAACAATACATGCCCAACTACCCTTTGAGAATTACTTACTTCGAACACTATGTCATTAATTTTTCATAGTTTCCATAATCCTAGTTGTGGTGTTTAGGTACTCATCATTACAAGCACACAAGAAGAATCTATAGATGAAGACGTAGTTATGAATATACAATGATAATAAGAAAACTCCAAAATCTTAACTGGAATTAAAATTCTAAGATCAATGTTCATGAAATATCCCAAGAATGTACCTTAGAATCTCACAATATAAGGTTGTAAACTATACAGTAATGTGTAACCTCGTAAAAATAACCCTATCAGAATATTTATAGACAAATAAATTCTATCTTAAACAAAACAGAAAATCTGGGTAGTGACATCGGACAACTAAAAAGTACGATCGTGGTTAGAACCCACGATTGTCCTTTGGCGCTCGTAGTTTGGCTCATGTATTTCATCTTTAGACATTCACTGGTACGGTTCTCAGTACTGCTCCATAGTATCAGCCTATGACCGTACTATGTTATCGTCTAATCATACTTTATAATTTTGAACTTCCTACCCATGACCTCATGCTACGATTATTACTTCAATGTATGATAGTGGAAACTTCTTGTCTGGTCACTTCCTGGGGATACCTTCTCTAATTATACTCATGGTGGGATTTGTACGACCATAGTCAGATCTCAAGGTCGTGCCTTTATTCGTCTGATCCTCTTTAAGTGCTATTTTCAGCACTTTCCTTCTCTGAGTTTTTTTTATCATGGAAACACAATAAAACTTATATTATCCACAGAAAAATATCCTCTTACTTGTAATTATTCATAGTTTTAAACGTCTTAAGTGCCATAAATTCACGGCATATCAGTGTTCACAAAGCTTTCTTCCTCCACTCTCTTGTCATATATATTACTTTATGTATCATCAACATGAAAATCACAATGTATTGTTGTTATTATCCAAACTAGGCACGTGATGACACCTATTACACCCTCCGGTGTAGGTAAGTCCATCCCAACCCAAATTAAATATTTACGTAGTATAGGAGTTAAAAAAGAGAGAACGAATCCAAAATAGATATAACAAAGAAGTAAATATTCAAGATATATCCCTGGACTGGTTGTCACTAGTACAAGCTAAGATACAAAATAAAACAGTAATCTAAGGTATCTTAAATACGAATAAAGCATAAGATAAATAGAGAGAGATCCAATTAAACTTTGTAGTTCATCAGTCACTACCTCAATCTCCATAACACCAATATTGGAAGAAAACAATCTACAAAATGTTACTCGATCCAATACCTGTACGGGGTGCAAAAACTAAGAAAAAACAAAGAAAAACAAGGGTGAGTACGAAACCACGTGTACTCAACAAGCATCATTGATAGCTAACACTAATCCAAAGCAATAGCGAGAACCACACCCCAATCATTCAAGATTCCCAAACCATCTATAACCGCAAATACATCACTTCCTCTATCAGGGTAACCAAATACAACAGTCACCAGATGTACCAAAAATATAGGATGGGCATTTTAATCTAGGCGAGTTGATACTATTTATTTCATAATCAATAGATAAAGGAAGTCATTTATGAAAAAAAACTCACTAACACGATATATCAAGCTTCATCAATATAATCAACCAATTAATACGAGATAAAACAAAAAGAGTATACATATACGAGAGTGTATCTCATGCTATCAAAAGTGCTACATAACTACCTCTCTGATCAAGCCACAACTGCACCCCATGTCTTATAATACCTCAAATTTTCAAATCAAAATAACTTAATATAAGATACTATAATAAAGTGAAGTGAATGTTCAAACACAATATCACAAACAAGGTTCTATCACAATATTACAATACAAGAGTAAATGCTAACACAGTATCAAACTATACCAAGGAAGGATTTATAACACAAATGATGCAATGCAATATAGTGATGATGATGAATGTTTGAAAGTTATCGCATAAATTTCTATATACACCTATCGAGCCTCAATACTCATAAAGTAGGACCCACTCGGGGTTCACAAAGCCATATATTTTCTGTAATCTCAATCCACTTCTTCGGCTAATATCACAAATCAAGGTTACCATAATATCTCATAAAAAGTCTTAATCCACCATAACGGCACATGATCTTGACCAATTGTTTTATAAAAGTCATTATTTTTATTTGAATGGAGAAAATCTCAGTGGTATCAATCTCATGAATATGTATGAATGATATGAGGATATATGATCACAATCAAATCAATATGAAAATATGATGTACATCAAAGTGATGCTACTTCAAGAAGGTCATTCACAAGAAGTCAAACTAAGGACCTTCAAGCATTTCAACCTTTATGGATAAAGATGGACTCTTTGAAAGACTCCAATATGGATGACTTAAAGATATTTAATACACTAAGTATCTATAATTTAAATTAGTTTATAATTTAAAAGAAGGACAATTTGGTCTTTCCCTACTTCTTTTAACCCTTACTATAAATAGTTAGCTATTAGGGTGAACCACTAGTTTTGGAAGATTGGATATTTGTGCCTCCTTAGAGAGCTTGATAACTCTTTGTTGATTTTCAACACTTTTTCTAGAATTTGCAAGTAAAGTTACTACCTTCTTGAGGACTCTGATAGATTAGGTGATTTTAGTTCTCAATTGAGTGGTGTTTTGGTTAGTTTCACCATCGCATCTTTTAATTGTTTGAATCTAATTATGTACGTCTTTCTTTTATTTCTATCTTGCTTCTATTTTCGTGTTTAACATCAATTGGTATCAAGAGCTTGGATTAGATTTGTTTTCACAAACTTAAGTCTTGAGGTTTGATATTTAAAATAAAAAATATAAAAAATCAAATTTGATTGAATGTTGTTCGATATTATTTCTTGAGTTACATGTTGTTGCTTCCTAGTTGAAAAAAAATCAAAGAATACATTGCTCAAAAAATAATAATTAAAGGTCATGTTGAAGAAGAAACTTGAAAATAGGGTTTGTTGATTTGGTGTTTAGTTGAAGAAATTGTTAGTTAGAAGTTGTTGATAGAGTTGTGAGGAAGTTATCTATCATATTTGAGCTCACTTGCTTAGGTATTCAACAAGATGAATTTGAGAATTACAAAATAGTTCAAATATTTCAAACTTATTTTCTCTTCTTTTCTTGTTAATTCTAGCTAGTTTACTTTGAGTATTAAGTCATACTTAATGTTAAACTAATTTGTATCCGTTTAATTTATTCGTGTAAAATTTTTTCATACTTTTTTTCTTTTATTTTATTGTATGCTTATTTGTTTCCTTGTCTGTTAGTTTTAGTCATCCGTTCTTGATTACATAAACTCCACTCCATCCCGATGAAGTAGTACTACTTGTGAATTATTTGATGGTGTTGACTCTCAACCTTGAAATATTCAAGAGTGGTAACAAAAAAGAGTAAGGTGAGTTCATTTGAGGTTGGCCTTAGAGTGATACCCGATTCTGAGTGACAAAAAGAGGAAAACATGATGTGAGTGAGTGGTGAGTAGGGGTGGGCGTTCGGTATTCGGTTTGATATTTTCAAAGTTCGGGTTTGGTATTCAGTAATCGGTATTTGAACAAAGATACCACATATCATACTTATAAACATCGGTTCGGTAATCGGTAAATTAACTTTGGTTCGGTACGGTATTTGGTAATACCATATTAAAGTTGGACATGTGCACATGTACGTTTAAACTTCAAAGAGTATATTTAATAGAAACTCTATTTAGTATTTTTTTTGTTGCTTTTTACGAATATATTACCAAAGTCCAAGAGATTCTTTGGGATGACTAGTACTATTGTCTATTGGGTTAGGTTAGACACACACACACACACACACATATATATTTGATATTCGGTAAATACCGAATACCAAATAGTATTAACATCTTGTACCAAACCCAATCCCGAATATCAAAATATTACGCCCAAATACTATTCCAAATACCTAATTACTGAATACCATTTACCAAATTTATCGGTTCGGTTCGGTAATTCATTTTTTGGTATTTTATGCCCAGACCTAGTGGTGAGTAACTCTTTCTACTAACTTTTTATTTATTTTGTAGGTACAATGTCTTAATTGGAGGGAGAATCCTCTAGAAAAATGAAATTTTTGCTTAAAAAATTATTGGAATAAATGAAGAAAATGAAGGGGAAATTGCAAGATGTGGATAGAAGGGTGAGAAATCAAGAAATAGCAAAGCAACCACTTGTGGTTTTCAATCCCATTGGTCAACATGATGAGGGATCAGAAGACTCCTCTTGATACAACTCCATTCCACATGATAGTGCAAAATACCCTCTCTCCTAATGCCACTTTATCAAAAGTTTTGCAATCAAACAACACTTTCGGGGGGTGGGGGGAATCAACAAAGAAATCTTCCACCACAAGACAACATAACTCAAATGAGAGCCCAACATAATCTTGAAGAGCATGATTCTTTTAATATTGATAATTATGATCATGGAGTCAACGATCAAGTTTAACAAAGGAGATTAGGTGGGAGATAAAGAAGATGAAGGAATGAAGGGTGGTATCCGATTTATGGTAGAGAATACAATAGAAGGAATGATGATGAAGATCAAGGATTCAACAACATCAAGTTATCCTTTAATTCTTCAAAGAAAGTAGTGACCCAAATAAATATTTGATTGAATTGTAAAACTTGAAAGGCAATATAATCTCAACAATGTGAGTGATGTTAAAAGGTTGAATTATGCTATAAGTTACCTTGAAGCATTTGATTCTACAGGGTGGGAGAAAATTGAAATAGATGCTTTGTTGAATAGAGACTTTGTTACATGTTGGAATGACAAGAAAAGGCGTGTAAGAGAAAGGTTTGTGGGTCAAGATTATGAGCAAAATACACTCACGAAGTATTACAATCTTCAACAAGAAAGTAAGAGTGTGGAAGAGTATTATGAGGAGCTAAAGCGTATTGGGATTTGAGGTAATGTCAATGATGAAGACGTGAAACTTGTGGCAAGATTTATCTCAGATTTAAATAAAGGAGGTAAGGCAACCATTGAATTTGCACCGTCTTTCTACTTTATATGAAGCTTATCAAATTGCACTCAAGATGGAAGGTCATCAAAAGGAAAACAAGTCAAAGGTGCAATCTTCTTTTTCTTCATGGGATAAAAATAAGGAAGTTTGAAACTCATCTCCCACTTGGGACGAATACAAAGATGCAAAGAAATAATTAAAGTCCAACTTGGATAAAGGCAAATCAAAGGTGGACTACAAGGATGGAGGTAACAAAGCTAAACTTGAAACTCCAACTAAAAAAGTGTTTTAAATGTCAAGAATATGATCATGAAATAAATGAGTGTCTTAATAGAAGAACTATCATTGCATTGAATGATGGTGGTTATCAAACCGAAGATGAATCTAAAGATGACCACGTTGAGGATAATAGTAGTGATGAGTTTATGGGAGAATGTGATGGAGAAGAAGTTAATGATGATGGAAAACTTGTTCTTATTGTAAAGAGAAGTATGAGTACTTTAGCAAGGGAAGATCTTCGTCAAAGGGAGAACTTGTTTCATAATTGGTGTAAAATTCAAGAGAAATTATGTTTCTTTATCATTGATAGTAAAAGTTGTGTCAATGTTGCTAATGTATCTATAATAGAACAATTGAAACTTCCAACAAGAAGGCATCCAAAACCTTATAGATTGCAATGGCTCAATGAATGTCGCGAACTCAAGGTGATCAAGAGAGTGTTGATGAAATTCAAGGTTAAAAATTATCATGATGAAGTGCTTTGTGATGTTGTATCAATGCAAGCTTATTATTTATTGTTGGGAAGGTCATGGGAATATGATATGGGGTCTAAACATGATGGAAGATCAAATAATATACATTATGGTAAAAAGGAAATTCTTAACCCACTTTCTCTTTTTCAAGTGAGTGAGGAATATTGAAAAATGGGCGAGTTGAAAGAAAAACTTGAGAGAGAAAAGAAAGAGAAGAGTAAGAGAGTGAAAAATGATAACTCAAGAGAGGAAAAAGGAGAGGTTGAGAGCTCAAGTATACCCCTTTGCCTATTCCTATAGGTCCTTGGCTAGATATTTTCATGGATTTTGTTGTTGGCCTCTCTAGAACTAGGAATGGTAAAGATAACATCTTTGTTGTTGTGGATAGATTTTCAAAAATGGCTCACTATATTGCTTGTCATAAAAGTGCGATGCATCTCATGTTGCTACTTTATTTGTTCAGAATGTGATGAAATTGCATGGTTCCCTAAACAATTGTTAGTGATATAGATTCAAAATTTCTTAGTCATTTTTGGAGGTGTTAGTGGGGAAATTTGGGAGCCAAATTGCTATTTTATACTTCTTGTCATCCTCAAACGGATGGTCAAACTGAGGTGGTTAATAGAACTTTGGATAACATGCTTAGAGCTATGGTTAAAGGAAAGTAAATTTCTTGGGAGGATCAATTGTCGTTAATTGAAATTGCATATAACAAAACTATTTATAGATCTATTAGTATAACCCATTTTGAGTATGTTTATGGCTTTATTCCCTTACTCCATTGGATTTAACTCCCTTCCCCAAAGATGTTATTGTGAGTGTAGATACAAAAGCGAAGGTAAACTATGAAGAACATTCATGAGAAAGTAAGATTACAAATTGAGAAGGCCAACAAAGATGTAACCAAAAGAGCCAACAAAGGACAAAAAAAGTCACCTTTGTACCCGGTGATTGGGTATGGGTTTACTTTTAAAAAGAGAGATTTCCAAGCAAAAGGAAGAACAAACTTGTGCCAAGAGAAGATGGACCTTTTCAAGTGCTTGAGAAGATTGGAGATAATGCTTACAAAGTGGACTTACCAAGTGAGTATTTGATCCATAATGTTTACAATGTTAGTGATTTATCTCCTTTTAATGTAGGATTGGCAAATTCGAGGACAAATTCTTTTGAAGAAGAGGAGAGTGATGTACATCAAAGCGACGCTACTTCCAGAAGGCCGTTAACAAGAAGTCAAGTTGAGAACCTTCAAGTATTTCAAGCTTTATGGATGAAGATGGACTCTTTGGAAGGCTCCAACATGGACGACTTGAAGATATTTAATATATCGAGTGTCTACCATTTAAATCAGCTTGTAATTTAGATAAAGGGCAATTTGGTCTTTCCTTACTTCTTTTAGCCCTTACTATAAATAGTTAGCTATTAGGGTGAACCACTTGTTTTGAAAGATTGGATATTTATGACTCCTTAGAGAGTTTGATAACTCTTTGTTGATTTTCAACATTTTCCTAGGCTTTGCAAATAAGGTTACTACCTTCTTGAGGATTCTAATAGATTAGGTGCTTTTAGTTCCTAATTGAGTGGTGTTTTAGTTAGTTTCACCGTTACATGTTTCAATTGTTTGAATCTAATTGTGTCTATCTTTCTTTAATTTTTATCTTTAATTTCTATTTTGCTTCTATTTTCTTGTTTCACATCAAGGTATGAATCGGTTCAATACAAGTGTAAGTGAGCTCAAAATCAACTCCATATGACAATATTCCATAATGTAAGCCATCGCAGGACACCATTGGTATCAATAGTCATGCATCAGTATTATCATTTAAAGTTTCTCATTTGATGTATCATCAATATGATAAAGACAATTTAATGTACAATAACAACATATGACAATTTAATGCACTAACATGGTCTCCGGTTACAAGTCAAGCGCTTACTCGGCGACACAATATTAAACATGGCAACTAAATGCACAATTTTAGCTAACAATATCAACTCATGCCCTACTCGTGCATCACCACCATATGTTCTCTCAAAATCAGTGATAATATGCACATAAGCTCTCACTCGGGCACACAATGATAAATAATTTGTCAAGTCAATAACAATGTTCACATAAGTCCCCCCACATGCAACACAATAATTATCAACAATCCCAACAACAATATATTGTGAAATATTCAACCCTAGATTATTCTATACGATAAGTCTCGTTCGCTATTACAAGTTCATTTACACTCTAATTATTTTCTAACACTCCAATTATTCCATTACTAACAATAATAACATAATTAACTCCTAAAGGTCACTAAACGCCCTATCATCACGTTAAAGTCCACTAAACCAAATTCAAGTTCTAGAATAGGCATTCAATAGCAATTATCAAGATCACTAAGTTATTTATCTACATTCTACTCTAAGGATATCACAAGTGGTAATACTAACTAACCAAGAGAATAATCTAACTACAACCCATCAACAGACTCTGGTACCAACAGAGATCTCGCCATTTTATCTAAGTGATATCCTCAATTCTAAATGAATCACACATGCAAACCAACATACATACAACACATAAATCACTTTGAAAAAAAGTCAAGCTACATCTCAACTTGATTTAAAAGAAGATTCGAAAGAAGGTATATCCCAACTTACTTTAAAAGAAGATCCGCAAGTTCAAACACTGTTCAAAACCTTAACCGGAAAATCAATCCTATCGAATCATTTTCAATCACGAACAATCTAATCAAATACGACATCTATGAGTCAAAATAATTTCAGCGATACCTATATTAACTATATACAAGATGGGTCCAACACGACCTAAAAATGGATTATGAAAACAAAGGAGTAGAATCAAAATTTTATTTTGGAAACACATTTCCTATAACATTATGAACCTACAACTGAAAAGCCACACAAAAATGAGGTCCAAATTAAAAAAAAATATTCTTAAGCTTTACTTGCAAAATCCCTAGAATTTTCTTTAGAAATCAAGAATTCGAGGATGGATTTGTACAGAAATCGATAGGAAATGATGGAATAAAAATTTTAAAACTTACCTACGGAAGAAATCTCAAAAAATATCTTTGAAATCATCTTAAATCGAGATGTTTAGGTTCAAAGATGGAGAAAATATGTTTCGAAGCCGAAATGAAATTATAAACTCTTTAGGTCTACTGACTCTCGCAAATACGGGCCCTAGGCTACGATCGCAAGGTTGCCCCTAACCAGACCTTCGCGAACGTGAGCCTTTAACTGCTAACGTGATGGGGAAACTGACCTGGCCTACAGAGCTAAGTATCGCGATAACAGTGCTTACCATAGTGATCGCAATGAAGGAATTGATTGTGCTTTGCGAACGCGACGTTATGATCGCGAACATGAAGGAAGGGAGTTCAGACCTTTACGAATACAATATGGGAGGTTGCGAACGCGAAGAAGGGAATATGCACTGGTAAACACAACAACTCTAAGTTCTAAAATCCTCTGAACGGATCCTCAGATTCGTTCAAGACCCCATAGAAATGAACTATTTATGATACTAGGCTATTTTCGACATTCTAGACTCAATGGTAACGTTAAATTTTCAAAAGAGGGCCATTTACAATAAATTACCCCTTTAGGTCAAATTTAACTATTTTTCAAACGGAGGATCAAAATGCAAAATAAAGGTTCTGAACCCGAATCGACCCTGCTACTAATTCAAAATTAATATTTTGGATCTAATGGCGCGGTCCAAATCGCTATTCGACATTCAGATCACAAAATATTGGTCAAAGTCAAACTTATCTTTTTAAGGATGATCAAAATCACAATTTCATATAAAATACTTCCGAAAGCATTGGAGACCGTGCCAACCATCCCTACAACTCATAGATGAGATAAAGCAACAACGAAGAAGGGCAAATTGGTCAAAACACAGAAAATTCTAAAACTAATACGAGTGCGTGTTTAAGTAACATAGAAATCATTTCGATACATAACCATTTTCAGATTTTTGGATAGATACATAAGTCTTATGTATCAGTAATATAAAAATTATTTCGATATATAATTTTTGTACCTTTTCACATCCATTACAATGTCCATGTATCAGTAACTTAAAACTCACTTAGATACATAACTTTTGTACCTTGTAGAGTCAAAAAAATTGATAAGACTCCACTTTTCTTCTACAACAATACCATCCCGCCATTAATGACGGATACCTCATGAACCCGCAACACACTATTCTTTCCACCTTCATTGATTTTTCCTTTAATGAAAAAAATGAATATGAAAGAAGGAGCAGTAAATAAGAGAGCAGTAGGTGGTGCCTTTAATATAAAAAATACAAATTTTTCTTTAATTGAGGAATTGTTACTTGTGGAAATATTGTCGCCATTCGTCGGAGATTTGAGCTTAAATTTCGTGAAAATCTAAAAAGAGAAAGTAGAAAGAGAATGAGGAGTAGTAAATAAGGAGGCAGTAGGCAGATCTTCAGTTAAGAAAGTAATAGTAGGCGGTGTCTTTCCCCTTTTGTGATATATTCGGCATTTTAACGCAGAGAAAGTAAATAACAAATTTAAGTAATTATTTAAAAAGTTTAGGATTTTAAGAAGTGAAGATAAGTTAAGTTGGGGTATTAAGTATTTTTTTCATAATAAAAATCATAAAATATTTTAAATAATCTATCAAAATTCATACTACTCCGTTCATTTCTAAATAAGTGTTCTTTTAAATTAGACACGTTTTCTAACAAATCGCTAACTCTTGAAAAATAAACGGTTATCACTACTACTTAAATTTATCTTTTCTCAAGCTGTCATTGATTACATTTTATCTAAATCATATTTTTTTTAAAAAAAAATATATGATCAATTTATTCTAAAGTGTAAATAAACATTTATTTACGAACAAAATTTTAAAAAATTACTTATTTTAAAATGAGGATCGTACTCATAATATATTACAAAATTGTTACCAACATGGGTTGTGGTGCAGTGAATTGAGCTGCTTCACCCTTAACAGAGGTCGAGAGTTCGACCCTGGGTATGAAGAAAACTTTGTTGGGAGCGCTGCCACCGCCCTGCAACGCGCGATTCAAATTAATTGCACTGGATGAAAAACTAAATTTTTTTTTACAAAAGTGTTTAATCTATATCGCGAAACGGTACAACATTCGAATTAGTCGCACTGGATGGAAAACTAAATTTTTTTTTACAAAATTGTTTAATCTATGTCGCGAAACGTTACAGCATTAAACCATAGATACAAAAGTGCTAAAATAGTTCGGTTCAAAGCTTTTACACTTCCAAGGTTCTGCAAAACAACAGTATAAATAAATATTCCGCCGTAACCCATCGCACGGCAAAGTATCAAAACCACCGCGAACGGCACAATTTTGCCGGCGGAACGTCGCCGGCGATATCAGGAAACCGATACACTTATTTCAACAAATGTAGAAGAAATCAAAACTGAAAGCGAAGAAAGATCATTAATTAATTAATTACAGAGCAATCAATGGATCGAATAGTAGCAGCAAATGAACTGTCATTTCGTATAGGGTTTACAGGACACAGTGGTCATCTCAGAATCGAGCCTCTCCCTCCTGTCGAAAGCGATACTCCTCTCAATTCTATACCTGACTTCATATTAGTAAGCATATTTGTCTGTCACTCAACACTCCTTTTAACAATGGTTCATTGTTTGGTATGAGGGATAAGGGATAATAATAATCTTTTGATGAAATGTAGAATTATTTTATTTTGTGTTTGGTCTGTCACTCAACACTCTTTATTTTTCACTTTTATTAACGGGTTGTTGTTTGGTACGATGGATAAGGGATAATAATCTGGTGATTAAATGTAGCATAGTTTTATTTTGTGTTGGTCTGTCGCTCAACACTCCTTATTTTTTTACTTTTATTAACGGGTTGTTTGGTACGATCTATAAGGGATAATAATCTCGGGATGAAATGTAGAATTATTTTATTTTGTTGTGTGTTTGGTTGGTTAGAGATATTAACTAATCCGGAATTACCCTTTTTATGTTTATGAGGTAGGGGTGAGGTCTGCAGATACTCCACCCTCGGATTACACGGGATATTTTGTTGTTATTTGTACTACAATGTCGTACAAATGCTTTATTTTAAGCAGAGGGTTTATTGGAAATAGCCTTTTTATCTTGATGAGATAGGTGTAAGGTATGTGTATACTCTCCCTCGAAGTACACTGGTTGTGTTGTTGTTTTTTGTACTACAATGTGGAAATCAAAAGTGAAAATGAATAAAGAGCATTAATTACACAGAGCAATCAATGCATCGTTTAGTAGCAAATGAACTATCTCTTTGTATAGGGTTTACAGGACTCAGTGGCCATCTCAGAATCGAACTCCTTCCTCCAGTCGAACGCGATACGAGGGATAAGGAATAATAATCTCGGGATGAAATGTAGAATTGTTTTATTTTGTGTTTGTCTTTTACTCAACACTACTTATTTTTCACTTTTGTTAACGGGTTGTTATTTGGTACGATAAATAAAAGATAATAATCGGGATGAAATGTAGAATTATCTTAGAATCAAGCCTCTTCCTCCTGCTGAACCCGATACTCCTCTCAATTCTATGCCTGACTTCATATTAGTAAGTTTTTTTTTGTTACTCAACCACTCCTTTTATTAACAGGTCGTTGTTTGGTATAATGGATAAGGGATAATAATCTTGGGATGAAATGTAGAATTGTTTTAGTTTGTTGTGTTTGGTTGGTCACAGCCTTTCTACTTCTCTTGAAGTAGTGGTATGGACTGCGTACATCTTACCCCCTAGACCCCACTATGTGGGAATACACTGGGTTTGTTGTTGTTGTTGTGTTTGGTTGGTCAGAGATATTAACTAATCCCGGGATTGTTTATCCCAAATGATGGGCGGTTTGGTAGCTGGTTCTAATTACACAGATGTTAGCAAGCTTTTTTTTTTCCTGTCACTCAACATTCCTTATTTTCTACTTTTATTAACGGGTCGTTTTTTGGTATGATGGATAGGGGAGAATAATTTTGGATGAAATGTAAAATTGTTTTATTTTGTGTTTGGTTGGTTAGAGATATTAACTAATCCAAGAATTGTTTATCCCAAATGATGGGTTCTTTGATAGCTGGTTAGAATTATGTAGGTATTAATTTATACATGTGTTACTTATGCGGGTTTTGTTTCTAAATTACAAACCAAATGTCGTATTAAATTTATACATGAATAACTCATTTCCTTACTAGCTACCAAATGTTCTGTAACTTATAAAAAAATTAATACACGTATTAGGTGATTCTTTACTAGCTGCCAAACGATCCCTAATGGTGATATTCGGTTGTACCTGGGATACGCCTCTCAATTCTATTCCTGACTTCATATTGGCAAAGCTTTTTTTGTCGCTCACACTCCTTTTTATCTTTCCTTTTATTAACGGGTCTTTTGGTATGACGGATAAGGGATAATAATCTCGGGATGAAATGTAGAATTGTTTTTATTTTGTGTTTGGTTGCTTAGAGATATTAGCTAATCCCGAAATTGTTTATTCCAAATAATGAGTCGTTTGATGCACCCAAGGGTGGTCAATAAAGTGGGTTAAGAACCATGAGGTCTCATGTTCAAATCCGAGTGGGGACAAAAGACACTAGGTGATTCTTTCCATATGTTCTAATCTTGGTGGACATAGTTACCTATTACCCGGTATTAACTCTGTCCATCTTTGCTTGTCCATTATTGACTTAGCACACACCTTAAAGAAATAATAGATTTAAATTTTAGGAGTAATTTTACTAAATCACACTTTGAATATGATAATTTAATGCTTTGAAAAATGCACTGGGTAATAAATAGTACTTAATAACAAGGGTAAAGTGGATACAAATGGTAAATTATCCATTGGTTTTTCAAACTGGACAAGTATTGTTGGACATTTAATTTTTAGTATGCTGGACTAGTAAAGCTGGACGGAAGGAGTATAAATTATGCGGGTATTGGTTATGCGAGTACTATTATGCTGATATTAGTTGCTCCATATTCTATCGTGCATAAGATATTACACAAATTCCCTCATAGCTTATACATGTATTAGTTATGCGAATTCGTACCTTACAAGCCAAATGTTGTGTTAATATTATTTATGAATAATTTATTTCCTAACTAGCTATCAAACATCATATAACTTATACAAAGATTAGCACACAAATAAGGTGCTTCTTTACTGGCTACCAAACAGCTCCTAAGGGTGGCATTAGGGTCACCTTGCTTGCACCTGGGATTTTCCAATGGATACTTGTGACTGAGATGTATCGAAGATTTTCAGACATTAGGTCTTGAATTAAGGCGTAGCATTTGAATTGCTATATATGCATTTGTTTACCTAGGGTTCAAATCCCAGGCTTTCCGCATTTTCACCTAATTCATTGATGTTAATGATTGTAATATATCAACAACGAAAATAATGATTCCAAGTGGGCTTGAAGAAGGTAAAGTTAGGCCTAAGATGTAGTGGGGGTGAGGTGATTAGGCAGGGCATGGTATAACTTCAGCTCATCGAGGACAAGACCCTTGATAAGAGGGTGTGAATGTCGGAACTAGGGTAGAAGGTTTGTAAGTAGAAACTAAGAAATTTTGGGGAATAAAATGGCTTGATTATTCCCCCAACCATTTCTGTTGTTTAAATAGTTTTTGCAAGTTATCCAAAAAGGGGAGGAAAGTAATTCCTAGTTCTACTTACACAATTATAAGGATTATTTTTCCATAGTTACAATGATTGTCTCTTTCTATATTAACGATAGTCTTATTCTTAACATGGACAAAAATTGAGGTGTTTGTGATTGGAGGACTCCTCAAATACAAAATTATTCCATAGGGTAGCAGTAGCTAATTTGAGGATTTTTTTAATAGTCTATAGAAGTGGGTGAGAGGAAATATGAGGGAGAAGGAGGTAGGACGAACAATGAGATTTTATGAATGATTGTACAAAGAGTAGGTGAATTGAAGATCCAATTTTTTTTTGAGAATGAAATGTAGTGCCTAGGTTTTGAAAAATTGAAAACCAAGGTTGGGAGAATCAGTGTTCATTATAATAGGTGAACATAAGAGGGATGGGTTGGAGAGGGAAATTGGGTAAGATGAGGTGAGGAAGGCGGTAGAAAGATGTGCAATTGATAAGGCCCGAGTACCGAATGTATTCACCATGTCTTTCCTCCAATTGCGTTGAAATATCGGTCATAAAGAGATTGTATTATTGTGGCAATTCAGGACACCAGAGAATTTGAAAACAGTCTTAATGCATCCTTAGTAGCAATCTTATCTTCACCGATAAAGGAGGGAGCAACAAACATCTTGGGTTTGTGAATTACTCCCTCTAGTCCGTATTAACTAAATTTTTGAAGCAATGCATACCCATTAAGAAAAAAACTTAGGACATAAATTGAACACCACTTTCCTCGTTTGTCCTTTTAGTTATTCTCAAACTATTGCTGAAAATTGAAATAGTTCAAAGTAAAATCATAAATATGATCAATTAACTCTATTGAACTCATCACCTAGAAAATGTAAATGAAGGGAAAAAATGGAAGAAATTTCCAACAACTCTCTTATTTTGAACATTGAAAAAAGGCTAAAAAAAAATTCAATTACTGTGAACTAGAGGGACTACATGTCTAAAAATCCGTCTTGGTTGATATTAGATATGTTACTTTAGCATGTAGTGGCTTTATGAAAAGTGATAAGAGGTAATTCTGGTCTCCACTAGCATGAAGAAGTTGATGGTACATTTACTAACACATTACTTGAAGATCCTAGGAAATTCATCTCTTTGGTCTATGTCTTTCCTCTGCATCTTGTAAAGTGGTCAATGTTTCACTACTACTATTTTTTTTTCATAAGCTAAGGTGCGTTTCACTAAATTTTTCCAAAGGAATTTGTTTATTCATGGTTTCTTTTCAGTTCAATATCCTTTTCAAGATTACCTTTGGTCCACATTTACCCTTATCTACCTTTCTGCAGTTAAAGGGGGGGCTCTATTGGATAATACCAAAAAGTAAAGTTATAGATAGGATACAATTTTTTTGAATTTGAATTTATAGTGCCTGAAGGATTTGATCTTCGATTTTTGTCTTTGTTGGAGGGCACATTGACTCTTAATGTTGTTGAAGTCAGTCAGTCACTTTGGAGTGTGCTATGCTGGCACCTATTTGAGGGGGAATTTTCACGAATCAAATGCTAGCTTTTACTTGTGGTGCTATTGTCATGACTTCACTTGCTGCTGCACTTATGTGGTTTTTGTTATTGGATTTCCTTTTCTAGTCTAAAAGAAATATTTGGGGGTTTAAAATTCGTTATCAATTTCTGATGCGTGCTTGGATGTCTTCTCTTAATAATTTCTTTTTCATTTGGAGAGAGGTGATTAGGCGGGACATGGAGCAGTTACGGCTTACTGAGGGCATGACCCTAGATTGGAAGATCTGGAGGACGCGTATTAGGATAGAAGGCTAGTGCCATTTTGGGTAGGTAGGGTAGGGCATTACTTGGTGAGTGTAGTATTCTTATTATGATTTCTTGTTGCTTGTAGTATTACGATTGTTTACTAGTCTTTGTTTACTCTTTCCCTGTATGTGGCGTCTCTATGTTTTGTCTCGGTACGCAGTCCATATGTTTTGTCTTGTTCCAGGATTTTTGGTATGACTTTGATTACTATTCCTTGTCTTGAGCCGGGGGTCTATCGGAAACAACCTTGCTACTTCCCCGGGAGTAGTGGTATGGACTGCGTACATCTTACCCTCCCCAGACCTCACTATATGGGAATACAGTGGTTTTGTTGTTGTTGCTCCCCCCCCCCCCCCCCCCCCCCCCCACACACACACACACACACACAAGAAAAAAAAAGGCCAGCTCGGTGCATGCGTGGGGTCCGGGGAGGGTCCCGACCACAAGGATCTATTGTACGCAACCTTACCTTGCATTTCTGCCAAGGGTTGTTTCTCCAAGGTTTGAACCAGTGACCAGTTGGTCACATGGAAACAACTTTACCCGTTACTCCAAAGCTCCCCTTTATAGCCAGGGATCCAACTTCAGTTTATTATTATTGGTTGTCTAAATTGGTTAGCAGAAAAAATGTTCTCTTGATTTGGATGGATAATCAAGTCCATATAATCAAACCGAGCAAGGACCCACCAAATTCTTGATATCTACTTAATAACAAGTGATATATTGTTTGCAGAATTCATAGATATCAAACTTTGTGCTGGTCCTAATTCGACTGTCTTTCTCCCTCTAATCTGCTTTTGCAGTAATAATTAACAATTAACACCCTGTAAACTTCTCTCTCTCTTTTCTGTGATCCCTTAATTGAAGCCTATAAAGGTTTTGGCTCTATCATCTTAATTCTTAATCTAGCTTTTGGCTTTTGACTATATTATAAGTGGGATATTTGAAAAAGCTTTATTTTTAAGACAGTCCCCAACTTTTCATAAAAGACAAATTATTTTGCATTTTCTTATGAGGTAAATAATTAAATTATTTTGCATTTAACGATAATGTACTTGAATTGAGATTAATGAATACAAAGGATTCTGGTACCGGCTAATCTGGCAGTGAAGCATAGTTGATTGCTCTTTGAACTGCTACCAATAATTCCAAGGACATTTCAAGTCTTTGTTTAAATTTCATATACTAGCAGCATATCCATTCTTAATATTTCCAGTTATATGAATAACTTCAGTTGCTGCCATGTGACCAGGAGGTCACGGGTTCAAGCCTTGGAAACAGCCTCTGGCAGAAATGCAAGGTAAGGCTGCGCACGATACACCCTTGTGGTGGGGCCCTTCCCCGGACACCGCGCATAGCGGTAGCTTTAGTGCACCGGGCTGCCCTTTTTTATGAATAACTTCAGTCATCATTACCTTTCGTTAACCTCCCTAATAATGACATCTCTACTTGATGTTTAATATTTAGAATTTTTAACTCCAAATACTTGCTCCATATCAAATTTTATACCCATTCCTGTTAAAAATAAAAGAGTAAACACTTTACGATCAATTTTACGCCGTTTCAGCCACCTGCATTTCCAAAGGAAACACCTGAATCAATAAAGGAATATATCAAGGAGAAGTATCTATTGCCTCAGCTGGATGCAGATGAGTTTTCTCCTGAAAAAGCCGGAAGGCAGTGGGAGTTTGATTGGTTTGAGAGAGCTAAAATCCTTCCAGATCCATCTTTGCCTCGATCTGTTGTAGTTCCAAAATGGGAAGTGCCTTTTAGACGTCAGAGGGACAGTTTGGATAACGGAGTATGGGAGCCAAAGTCAGAGGAGGTATACAGAATTTGCATTTTCATTTTATCAACTTTTAAGTGTTCATGTTTTAACAAGTTATTTTCACTATTGATTTCCATTTCCTTTCCATACTAAGTCCACTGGAGAATTTCAGGATCTGACAGTTTCCTTTTTTTGTTTCTAATCCTGACAATTCCTGGTTCATTCCTGACTTTCTCAGAGAGATCTATCAGAACTTACAGTTGGAGCTGATGATTCTGGGGCTCTACCGCGCATTGTTGGACCACCAAAGGATTTTGTTAGAGGAAGCATCAACAATCGTCCGTTTCGACCTGGTGGCTTGGATGATTCCCCTTCATTGGGTAGAGTCGTTCCTGATGGTGCTACGAACGGTGAATGGGTAAAGGAGTTGCTTAATGGCGGTCCTGCCCAAACCGCTCCTCCAAGCTTTAAGCAAGGACCTGATCTTGGCGATCTTCAGGTCTTTTGATTTTTTTTTTAACCATTGAAGAACTTTTGATTAAGTTATCATTCTGTATACGAGACGTTCTGAGACATCTTATTTGTATGTTCAAGGAGAGACATTCATGCTCTTGGAATATATATGAGGATCAGAGTGCTGTCACGAACACAGTAGAGGTGAAACTGATCAGTACCACAATAAAATCAAGTGTTCTTAGATTCTTATATGACATAGAGACATTCAATTTTCCGTTTTCATTCTTTCAAGTAAAAACTGTGATGGATTATATGCACCCTAGGTCTGCTTGTTAGATTTGCTTGGGAATGTGTCAAGTAATTTGTCCTCATCTTCTGTTTTTTTGATAAATATCTCTGTCTGGCAATCTGCAGAGTGAGTTATCCGTGCAGTTTGACGACTTGTTCAAGAAAGCTTGGCAAGAGGATGTCACGGAGTTTATTGGAGATGGTTTGTATTACCTAGACACTTATTTTTATTGTTTTATGTTTCTAGTGTTTGAAGAGTGATTTCGTAGTCAAAGATCTCTAGATTAGCCAAAAGCCAATTTAGCCAGGACGGGGTTAGTTTGCTTTATCTGATATAAATTGCAAACATGTAATATTTTAGGATACTGTGGCTTATATGCCATGCATTCCTCCTTGAAGCTCAGGTTTTCCTGTTTCCCCCCTTTTGTTGGGAAAGCAGTTTCCATAGCAGAAGAGTGAAATGCTCATTTAACACCATCATGTACTAAGGCTGTTTTAGTCACGAAAGTCTTAAGTGAAATGTTTTGATCATGGATGCTGGTTAGGTTGGATAAAGGGATTTTATGTATATGACAAAGTAGGAAGAGAGAGGAAATTTTTACATGTGCTTTATGCTGATGATACCCTATTGCTATGTGAAGCAGACAGGGTGCAAGCTCTATAGTCATTTTTTTGGCGTTCGAAGCTGTGTCAGGGCTGAAAGTTAACTTATCCAAAAGTACTGTTTTCTCTGTTAATGCAGAGGATTCCGTTGCTGAGTTCGCTGAGATCCTGCGATGTAAGTAGAAGCTTTTACCACTACACATTTGGGACTACCATTGGGTGCTAGAGAGAAGGATGTGGGGTTGGAGGAAGGATAGTTCTGGTAATTAGCATCCTGGACTCTCTACTTATGTCATGTCGCTTTTCCCCTTACCTCCCACGGTGAAAAAATTATTGGATTCACTTAGAAGGAACTTAGTACGGCAAAGAATTTAAGAGAATAGATGTTCATTTTGTGGATGGAAATCTTCAATCTGTAGTTAAAAAGCTGGTGGAAATGCTGAAAGGCAAAAAATTTCTTCTGGCAAAATGGGAGTCTGTGACTAGGAATAAAAAGGGTGGACTTGGAGTCAGGAATCTCACATTACATAACAAAAGTTTTCTATGTAAATGGTTGTGGAGGTTGAATGATGGAAGGATGCTTTATGGAAGAGGGTCATTGTTACTAAATATGGCAAGATATTGAGATCCCAGAATAGTTGGTTCTCCCTTTGGGGTTGCAGCTTGGAAGCGCGTCATGACTCTGTGGGTTGACTTTGAAATAGCATTAAGTTGAAATTCGATAATGGGAGGAAAACTATAACTGGATAGATTTATGGGACAATGATCGACTCCTGGACAGATTTATGGGACAATGATAGACTCCTTAAGGGTCAGTTCCCAACAATTTTTAGCCTAGTTATGGACGAGAAATGCTTAATTGCTGAGTGCTTTACTAATTCAGATGGAACCTTAGATCGAGAGAGGACAGAAGAAACTGTGGATGCCAATACCCGTCTGTATTGCATGAATAGTTTACCCGAAAGGAATAAGAGATGTCTTGAAGGCAGAAAGAATTCTAGTTCTTGTGTTAAACCATAGATGTATTCAGAATTTAGTCTTTTGTATTGAAATAGAATTATGTAACTAGGATGCTAAATACAATGGACTTGTTTTATTTTCGTCTGATGTAGGACTGGACATGTTCTTTTGCTTGTACGGAATATTAATACCATTTTGGTACCTTTATTAATAATTCTTCCTTACCTTTTCAAATGAAGTGTGCTTTCTTTGACAGATTAAGCTTTTAGATTAGATGACCACATACTTCATCAATGAGTAAGTAGTAACCAGGGAAATTAATGGCGATGTTGAATTGTGGAGTAACATATTCATAGTTTGCGACATTCTCTAAATTTTATTTTTCAAAAAAGAAGTGATGCTTCTAGTTGAATATAGGAGAAACAGGAAGATTATAGCAACTTTATCAAACTCTTATATATATTTGAATCATGGGCTACTGTGAAATAAATTAATTATTAGAGATAGAATCACCTTCTCTGTGTGTTCTCTAAGAAGACAAAGATCAAAGTGAACCAAATGAGGACAAAAACTGTTTTTCATGTCCTCTCAGTTTGTATTCTGTCTCATTTAAGGTATGTTCTTGCATATCCATTTGGAAGAACTCTAGGAAACTGGCATCGGAGTTGCAGCTGTTAGGGGTCGTTTGGTGTGAGGTATAAGTAATAGTAGCCATTGGGATAAAATGTGGGATTATTTTATCTCATGTTTGGTCAGAGGTCTTGGTTTGTCCCGGGATTATTTGTCCCACCATTTAGACTATAGTGATGGGATAAGTTATCCCATATACATGGTGGGATAACTAATCCCGGGAATAATTATCCCGGGGTAAATCTTTCCCAACCAAACGACCCTTAGTGTTTCTCTTGCCCCTTGGATTTGTAACTCTTCATAGCTGTGCTATTCTCCATCTTCTGCAAAGTATGCATGTTTAATTTGAAAGAATTTTCTTATCGTGAATGGAAAGCAATCCATCTAGATGTATTTTTAGTTTTAGGTTATAACGAAATGGAAAACCAGCAACTATTTTCCTCCTTTTAGGAACTAATAATAAGCCTGTCATATAGGTCATACATCTGAATTGCAATCTGAAGCAGAACAATTGACATCTGTCAAGCCAGAGCCACTTCAGGTTGAAGCTGAAGTAAACACGTCTGAAGTGGTTAATGAGGGTTTAGAAACTGAGACATCTGTCTTGGATGAGATTTTGTCTGTTGAAGCAGAAGGATCAATATTAAGATTGGATGGGGATAATGGTTGTGCACGTCAAGAGAATGAGGTAATGCTTCACTAATTTCTTGCTTAACGGAGGTATCAATTTCCTTTTTTGATAAGTAAAAGAAGAGTTCTCCATTTTTGAGTACTGCATGAAGTATAGCGATCTTTCTTTAAGCTTTATTTCAACACATCTGATGCAGGGATGGGCTGTTACTGGTGGCAGTGAAGTATTTGTAGAACGATTTCATGATCTCATTCCAGATATGGCTCTTACTTTCCCATTTGAACTTGACCCCTTTCAAAAGGAGGTATAAATCTATGGTGGATGTAGTGATTCTCAATTCTCGTATGGAATTTGGCTTATCTCTTCTTTATTTGATCTCATGTCCCTTAAAATGATGGAAAATACATGCTTTCAATCATGGGGGCATATTTTAGTCAAATGATGTTTCATTGGCATGATTGGCTAAGTGTTATTTCTGAACATAATAGGTTGAGTTTTTTTTTCCTCTATTTTTAAACTTGAAACTATTTGTTGTGTTCTTTTTCCTTTTCATTGAGGCATATATATGCCTGTCAAGCTGTCAAAAATTGTGGTCCTTCTCATTGCATTAATTGCAGGCCATCTATCATCTTGAAAAGGGGAACTCTGTTTTTGTTGCTGCTCATACATCTGCTGGGAAGACTGTTGTGGCAGAATATGCATTTGCTTTGGCAGCTAAAGTACGAATTCTCTTGATATCAAGAATTTTATACCATTTGACTCTTTTTTTTGGTTATAAAAATATATATCGAGGATTTTATTCTGATATCTGATGTAGAATCTTCTTCTTTGCTTATAACTAAAATGTTCTCTATTTTGCATCTCCTATTTTTAAGTTCCTTTACAACTTTTTTGGGTCAATTCTGTCCAATTTTTGTGTCTTTATTTGTCAATAGGTGTTGCACCAAATTTATATTTTTTACATTGTGTGCTGCAGCATTGTACCAGGGCTGTATATACAGCTCCAATCAAAACAATCAGCAATCAGAAATACAGAGATTTTTGTGGGAAATTTGATGTTGGCCTTCTCACAGGTGATATAAGCTTGAGACCTGAGGCTTCTTGTCTTATAATGACCACTGAGATATTAAGGTCAATGCTTTATAGAGGGGCTGATATGATTCGGGATATAGAATGGGTAAAAAAGTTATTAAATATTTAGTTCTGCTCGTTTCACTTGTACAGCCTTTTCAGTACTTGAGATAATTTGGTTGGTTACTGGTATTTTTGTTGTGATATAGGTTATATTTGATGAAGTGCATTATGTCAATGATGTTGAAAGAGGTGTTGTTTGGGAGGAAGTTATTATTATGCTCCCAAGACATATCAACTTTGTCCTCCTTTCAGCTACGGTAGGTCTTCATATTTTAGTCACTTTATTTGTGCTTTGGATCAGCACTCTTAATGAAGGTATGATAAATAAAGACACAATAGAAAGATGTGTGAGTATGCGTGAGACAAATGTTTTATGCCTGCACTTTCTTATATACACTTAACTACGTATAACTTCACGTTTGTCCAATGCGGAACACTGATATGTACATTAGTACAACTTCTAACTATTTACACTTAGCAAATCTAACATTCTACCTGAAGTTGGTCCCCACTGGTCGAATATCTCAAGCCGGTTAATGTAACTAATTCAATGATACACATGGTAAATATATTTGGATGATTACTTGACATTAAGAATCTAGTTTCAACGTCTCTTGAAAGTATCTTTTCCGTGAAAGTCAGTTTTTATGCATTCGAGTCTCTCTTGAAACTCGGATTTGATGCAATATGTGGTGCAGCTTGATCCTCACAATACAAGTTCTATCTGAGTGGTTTCTTTGAACTTAAATTCCTTCCATTATTTGTTTGATACGTATGAGTTCACAAATTGCTATTGCGATGGTTCAATACTTTGGCATTGGATCTGGTAACCACAAGGTCTTTTGCTCTTCAGGATATTAAATTGTTTCCAATTAGAACACAATATCTATAAGTAAAATGTCTATTAGAAGAGAACCCTGTCCAATCAGCATCAATATATGAGAAATAGAGACATTGGAGAAAGATTTATGGCAATGCATGAGCCCAGTGCCTTATGTCTGCTTCCTTTTATATGCACACTTTACAAAAGTATAATTATACATGTGGTCGATGCAGGGCACTCATATTTACAGTAACTGCCCCTTTGAACCATTTACACTTGGCCTATCTAAGAAAAGTTAGCGTTTGACATTTGCTTGATCTGAGCTTGATTACTATTCTAAAATATACTCCCTCCGTTTAAAAAAGAATGACCTACTTTCCTTTTTAGTCCGTTTAAAAAAGAATGACCCCTTTCCTTTTTTGGCAATACTTTAATTTCAACTTTCCACATGACATGTTTAGGACCACAAGATTAAAGGACATTTTGGTACATTTGACACAACTTTAATTTAAGGCCACAAGATTCAAAAGTCTTTATTTTCTTAAACTTTGTGCCAAGTCAAAGTAGGTCATTCTTTTTGAAACGGAGGGAGTATTATATTTTTGGAGGGTCAACAGATAGCAGTCAGTTCATATGGGTGCGTATTATACTTTGTGTGAATAACAATTGTAGTGTCATGGATTAGAGGCCTCCCATTGTTGCTATTTGAAAAACTTTTTGGGTCATCACAAGTCATCCAACTCTTTACACTTCAAAAGAGTTGATTAGCTATCATTTTTGGCACGGGACATCTTTCTCATGACATGACACTCCTTGATCAGTTATTAATTAAAGGTAATGAGTGCTTGGTTGTTGGTCAGAAAGCAGTTTTATGACACAATGTACAGCTGAGAGAGGAAACATAGGAAACCAGATTGGAATGAAAAATCTGTCATCTGGAAGTAGTCTGCTGATTTCTTCTTTCACCAATCCCGCTGACAAATGTTAAAACCTTTTGGTGCCACAAAGAAGAAAAAACATGTTCAAACTTGTAATGGACCATCATATTACCTCTGGGGCTTGAAAACAGTGGGTATGTTGTGACAAAAGTCTTAAGGTTCATCTAGTTGAGCCCTCTCGCCTCTTAGAAAGGAACCAAAAATAGAAGTAAAAGTAGTCAGTTAATGTGAGATGTTCTTCCAGAAATTCTTTTTTTATGATGGAAAGATTTTTGCTGCACCCAAAGGTGTGGCTAGTGGTCAATGAAGTGGGTGGAGAACCATGAGGTCTCAGATTCATTCTCAGCATTGACAAAGCAAACTAGGCGAGTTCTTCCCATTTGACCAAGCCTTGGTGGGCTCAGTACCTATACTTTTGGGGGGGGGGGTAGTAGGTACATGGTGGAATAGTAGAGGTATGCGCAAGCTAGCCCGGACAACCCCGTCATATATATATATATATATATTGGCTTAATTAGATAATTGTCTATATATATCACATCGAGCCCGCTTTTCATCTTGAGTTTGCTTTTGGTAACCTTTTCCCAGATCAATTTAGGCACAATGGGGACTACATGCTGCCTAAACCACATTGTCAAATTTTGGACCATTTCAACCAAAAAGACAACTATGTCAAGATATCTTACTTCCAATTGGAGTGGGAACCCAATCCCCCCTTTAAAAAAGGGCTTCGTGAACCTATTGCATGGTTGTAGTAGGTTGGCATTATGCTTATCTTTCGTTTATAGAAAAGTTCTTCAATTACCTCGTTTGGTTAATTGTTTTACATTAATCTAATGAAAACTAGAAAAAAAGGAAATGAAACAGTGAAATAAGAAAGGCAAACGTACGGAATCATATTAGGGCTTTTGGCATACAGCTTGAGATCAATGGAGACCCGATTTCTTGGATCGACAGTGGGTCCCAATCCGCCAGTCGTCATTTACCATTGCACGTAGGGTTATGTAAGTATTCATGTGTGGAGACAGTTTCTGGAACTTGCCAGCGAGCAAATTGCTGGCAGTAAAGATTTAATTGCTACCAATGAAAGGTCCCAACCTTTTATGACACAGCGTGGGTGTTTGGAGGAAACTAAAATGGGAAAAGATTCTAACCTACTGCAGTTTCCATGTAATAGGTTAGTAAAACCTGTCAAAAGGAGCTCTCAAGTTGGGAAGACATAATATGAATAGGTGCTTCAGTGGGAAGAAATGTTAGCCCCACTATTGGTCTCTAATTATGAACTATTAAAGCAAATGCTTGAGTTTGTTCTAGGAGGGCATCTAAGAGATGTTTCCTTTTTTCATTGCAGGTACCAAACACAATTGAATTTGCAGACTGGATTGGTCGAACCAAACAAAAGCAAATTCGTGTGACTGGGTTAGTGGTGCTTTATTCAAATTATAATTCAAAAATATTTTTAAGTTATATGACTTTGTTTCTTGAAATCCCCTGGGGCGTACCATGATTCCGGAAATAAGATCGGAGCTTTTATCACTATAATGTATCTATAGAGCGTTTGCTTGATTTTGTTTCTTTTTCTTTTATGACCTTTTCTATCAGGACGACTAAAAGACCTGTCCCTTTGGAACACTGTCTCTTCTATTCTGGGGAGCTTTACAAAGTGTGCGAGAACGAAGAGTTTCTGTCTCATGGATTTAAAGTAGCCAAAGATGTTCATAAGAAGAAAACCACAAGTTCTGTCTCTGGTGGCACCAGCTTGCGTCCTGGATCTTCAACAGCTGCTGATAGGGGTCGAGGGCAGAGGCGTGATAACTCTTCTCAGGCAAAGAAGCACAAGCATTCTGGTCCCCAAAAATTCGGGAATTTTGGTGCTGGTTGGGGAACACAAAGCAATGGCCCAGGGCAGAACGTTATGGGGTTAAGGAGATCAGAGGCGTCTTTGTGGTTGACACTGATTAATAAGCTCTTGAAGAAATCGCTGTTACCTGTATGTAGAAAAGGAATCTTTTTTTTAACATGCATAGCTCCTTGTATATCTTCCTCCTACCAAGTGCGTACAGTATAGTTAGCATTCCTATTAGCATGTTCCGAAGAAAACACCATGTAGCAGAGTTTTGCTGTTGGTATTTAGTCTCTTGATAGCTAGTTGGCTGTTTTGTTTCGTATCTTTTCTTTTCTTTAAAGAAGTTTAATAGTACCATTTTCGTTTACAGGTTGATAGTAGACTTATTTCATGTATTTAAAGCCTAATATTTGTCATGAAATTATAATTTCAGGTGGTTATATTTTGTTTTTCGAAGAATCGATGTGACAAATCGGCTGATAACATCCTTGGTACTGATCTCACAAGTAGGTCTGAAAAAAGTGAAATTAGGACGTTCTGTGATAAAGCATTTTCGAGGCTTAAGGGATCTGACAGAAACTTACCACAGGTATCTAATTTGCTGCATTTGTTTATCTAGTTGACCTTCTGGTTCTTGGTGTCCTGCTTAATTCCAGTACAGTGTCTTATTGATTGTCATCTAATCTACAGATTGTCAGAATTCAAAGCCTTCTCCACAGGGGCATTGCTGTGCATCATGCAGGACTCCTCCCAATTGTCAAGGAAGTCGTAGAAATGCTTTTTTGTCGAGGTTTGGTTAAGGTAATTTTAACTTGTCAGATTTTATGAGTCAGAGGGCATCTAAGGTTGAAATGTATTCACCAAATTAGCTCTTTGTCCACAGAAATGCCCATATAGTTAGGATGTTCCCATATTTAATTACTTATTTCATTTCAAATATTATTCTGCATTAAGCATGTAAGAGGGCATACATTTTTATGCTAGAGCACTTGTTAGTGTACATAAAGACATGCTCATATACTTCATTACATAATTGATACTACTCAATACTCATACATACAGAATAAAGTTACAGCCTCAATGAAAATTACCGGAAGTTAATTTCAGATATTTGAAAATTACGTTAATACGTACTATTACATTGCCAAGTAGCTACACGCCTGTGGTGTGGTGGGAGGTCTGGAACTGGTTTGGAGTACATTGGGTTATGCAGAGAACAGTAGGAAGCAATGTATAGCTGGGCTTTCAGAAGATGGAGGAGAAGACCCAAATGTAGTTCCACTAGCTATTATGTGGGTAGTTTGGACTTTGGAGAAAAAGGAATAGGATGGTTGAGAACAGTTTAGTACATGTGAGTTACCTCAGGTCACTAGGGCCTCATTTGTTTGCACTTAATTGAGGTCTTAATCTAAATGGTTCAGACTTCAGATCATTAAGTGCGTTTGTTTTTTATTAAGATTTTAGCTCTTAATAGATCTGAATAGGTCTTAATCATTCGGATTCAGAACCAAGTCTTAATATCATTAAGAGGTATTCTTGTGTTGGATAATATTCACCACCGCTTTATCTATAATCATCAATCACCACCACTAACCACCTCTGCCACCGCGACCATTGTCAACCACCACCCACCACCACCAATCACCAACCACCTCCACCATCACAACTACCATTGGCAACAAATATCGCTACCAACCACTATTGTCAACCAGTACCGGACCTACCACCTCCATTATTCTAATTATATCCACCACCACCACCATCGCCAATGGCGCCACCACCACCGCCATCATCAACCACAATTGGCCAGTCCCTACTATCGACCAGTGTTTTGGACGGCGAAAGGCGACAAGGCCCCGCCTCGCTACGCGGCGAGGCGATCGCCTTTTGAATGTGTGGTGACAATTAATACAAAAAATTTAAATAATATATAAATGATCAAAATTTCAATAGCACTAATATATTAGGAGATATTTCAAATCAAGAATTAAAAATAAATAGTAGATAGATACTAAAAGTCTAGAACTTGAATGACTCAACAATCCAATATTCATAAAACAAGCAATACTAAAACTTTAAATTTATTCTTCTTCAAGATTTGCGTAATCTTCAATTCCAACATGCATTTCATTATATTGCCCCTCATCTTCTTCCGCTTCGGATTCTTCATCAACTAGGGCCCGAGTCTAACTTGAACTTGTCGCTTTTCCCTTGTCATACTATGTTATATAAGTTATTAAAAATAAATTACATGATACATATATGCAGTGCTTACAGCTTACTGTTAGTCTGTTACAGTAAGTCAGTGATAGTGTGTTGTAACACTGTATCACTGTTACTGAATAGAAGAAGAAGAGAAAAGGTGGAAAGAAAAAAAAACAGCATGCCAATGTTCATCTGCCGGATTAAGAGGAAGAAGAAGAAAGAAGAAAAAAAATAGAAATCAAGACTTACCGGAGTAGGGGGAGTCGCCGGAGTAGCGTCGCCGGTCGCCGGAGTTGAAGTCAAACTTGTGAGCTATGAGTAGGTAGCAGTTGCCAATGAGTAAGTTGGTATAGCCAAAATATGAAAATAAGCCCTAAAATTAACTTTTAACCCTAAAACCCTAATTTTTGTAAAAAGAATTAAAAAGGCGACGCCATTGTCGCCTCACCGCGTCGCCTCGCCTTGTCGCCTTTCTCGAAAAGCCGTCGCCTTTTGGATTTTGCCTCGCCACGACGACAAGAGGCGACTATGCCATGCCTCGCTTCGCCATCGCCATTGGCGACGTGGTGAGCGTCTTTTACAACACTGCTATAGACTAACTTATCTATCTCAACTAGCACCACCACTAACTACCACTAATACATCATCAACCTCTACACATTCTTCGACCATCACCATCACTGTCACTAGTGTCGCCACCTCTACTACCACTTCAATCTCTATCATCACTACAATTTGTCTCTACTAACAACCATCTCCACCATCACAGCTAACGTCTCAACTACCACCAACACATCGTTAGCTATCAAGCATTCATTTTTCAGCCGTCACAATCAACACCTCCAACTACTAACATCAACCAACTTCACATCACAACCACCACCACTATCAATCGCCACCATCATAATAGTCACTACAATACCAACTATCACAACTATCACGACCAACATTACTAATCACTAACATCAATCATTGCCACCGTAACTGATAACGCTCAACTTACACCTCAAATTAGTGTAAGGTGGTCGTCGTCAATATATTTACCCAACTTTGGAGTCGGGGTCGAATCCACAGGGAACAATGTGAGTGGTGATTAAGCTAATTTGAAGCTATAGCTACAAGTTCAATTCAAACAAATGGTTCGAAAATATAAAATTAAGATGGGGTTTTTGAAAGTATCAAGTAATGTTGTCACTTCAATATTAATGTTTGTAATCAATATAAATGGGAAACCAGAGCTATGTTCACCAAGGGTTTCAGGAATTGACAGATACTAGGTAATGCCAGAGATTCTCGTAATGATTAGAACAGCAGAATATCCCTGACGATTATACTATCTGACTTATCTCTCGACCTCACCAGACAATTTATTATCTAATTCTTTCGAACTTAGATAACTTATCTATTTCCAATAGGATGTTATCTCAGGTAGATTAATCCAGTTACGACATTAATCATTAAACAGAAGGTTGGTAGCTTCCGAGTCCCTGTTGATAATTCACGTCCTCTAGTCTATTTCTCCGTTAGAAGCAAATAAAACCTAAGGCATAACCTAATGTTTGCAACCACTAGATTTCAGTTAAAACCACAGAATTTCAAGATGTTCTACTACTCCTTAAATCCGTTAAACACCTAGCATCATATCAAACCCTAATCCTTGGATCCCATAACCCCGGCTAATGAAATTAGCCGCTCATGATTTGATGAAAAAAATCACAAGTTGAATTCATGATGATAAGGATAACTTACGATTAGATGGAAAACAACAAGTAGTTTCTGTAGAAACCCAAAAATAGTTGATAAAAACAATAAGAATAATTGATGTAAGAGAGCAATGTTACGTGCCTCTCTTCCCTAGGTTGTAGGTTAATTGTCTGATAGATGAATTATTTATCCCCTTTAAAAACCTTAACAGATGCTATTTATACTAAAGCCTAATTAAGGTAATAAAATAACAAAATCACGGCTGGGCTCGGATTTAGGTGACGCCATATTGGTGTTGGTCGTCAGGCTTCTGACGGCGTCTCAGATATGTCGTCAGAAGTCATGCCATCTTGACCTATTCTGCCTCACTCTGACGATGTCCTATGACGGCTTACCACACTTGTAACGGCGTGTAGCAAATGTCGTCAGACCTTCAGCTTATTTCACCATGTTCTGCCTCACTTGGCGGCATATTCTGACGGCTTACCACACTTGTGACGACATATTGAGAATGTCGTCACCTTCATCCAGCAACTCTTCTTCACTGTTCTTCCTGACACCTTTTTCTGGTAGCTTACCACATCTCTGACGGCTTGCAAGAAATGCCGTCAGACTCATATCAGCTCACTTGTACCAGATCTTACTCTTTTGCTCCATTGTTATTTATTTCCATGCATCTTGACTTTCCTACAAAATCTTTAGAAATAACATCAAAAACACCAATAATTACTTAAGAACTTACAATTATTTCAAGTTAAAAAGTCTTAAATGTGCTACAAAAATCTAGCACATCAGTAACCACCATTACAAACCATCTCCACTATCACTAACAAATATAAATGTTTTTTTTTTCAATCAAATAATAATTTTACTGTATTAAATTACATATTTTTGTAATATATAGTTAATTTTTTATTTGAATTGTATTTTTTTATCATATATACAAATAAAAATTTTTGCACATTCAGATGTTGAAAAACAAACAGTCTTAATCATTCAGTTTTTAGATCTAGAGACAACATTTTAATCATTCAGATTCAGACGTCCGAATCTTAATAAAAACAAATGCAACCTACATCCTTTTTAATTTATCCATGAGACCCTTGTTTCTATAATGATTAGGTGACATTTGTAGAGAACCATATTTTGGTTTAGGTTTCTCCACTTTTTGCTATACCACTTATGTGTAGAAATTTCCCTTCCATTAATAAAATTATTTAACCTTATAAAATAAAATAAAATAAAATATAAAGCAATGTGCAATTTGGTCATGTGAGTATAAACTAGTACTGAGAGTATATCCTAGCAGGTAATTATACTAAAATAACTTTTTAATATCTGGGAAGAGTCTAAAAATTTGGGATCCAATTAAGAAATTTTGGATCCCATGATTCTTGGTTTTGAAAGTATAACTCGTGATCTATTGTTATGTTCTTTCCAAGTAAAGAATGAACTAAATAAATAAAGGAAAGTAGTTGTGATGAAATGAATTATCAGTTAAGTGGTGAAATCCTGGAATGAATTTGAGCGTTAGACTAACCGTTTTCATGTTATCTACTTTTACCACTACTGAAGTTTCTTTACCTCCTTTAGCTATTTTGTGATCCATTTGTTATCAATATTCCTTTCTTTTAGTGAGTTTTACTTTTGAAGGCTTAATATGTTCATTATTTGTTGGTTCTTTCTTAGGTTCTGTTCTCGACAGAGACATTTGCAATGGGAGTTAATGCTCCAGCCAGGACGGTAAGTCATCATTTGTAGTGATCTTGTTACTTTAAGTGCAGTTATTTTTCATAGAACATACTCACTCCATCCCAATTTAGGTGACCATGTTTTACTTTGTACGGAGTTTACAAAAGACAAGGAAGGCTTATGAAACTTGTGATCTAAAACAAATCATAGACATTTGTATGACTATAAATCATTTCATTTAAGATAGAGGGGAAGCGTAAGTTGAAATTTTTCTAAGGTCCCGTTTGGCTATGATATGAAATCATGATTGGAAATCAGTGATAGGAAATCGTATTGATTTGAGGTTGAAGTTTTACTGGAAATGCAGTTTGGATTTCATAAGTTATATTTTTTCTCATAAACATGGATACCCTACAAGTTGTGAAAACCATCAAAATTTCCTTAATTGCTGTACAATCTTACCATATGGACAAACTATAGTTCATAAACAAGATGTCGGAATATCCTAAGGCGGTGTGCCACATCGATAAATTGCATATCTCTATGTTCCTTTATAAATAAATGTTTGCGATATAAATTCCAAATACACGTAAATTCTATAAATATCCACTAGTCAACAATAATAGTAACTAGTTATTCTTTAATAAATCCTTCACATGATACGGGCAATCTTTTAATGCTGAGCATGAGTCCTTTTTTGCAAAATTTAAAATGACTGGGTTTGTTCTTACAAAATATGAACTTATGGGTCAAGTTTTACATTTTAAAAAAAATTGGCAATTACGATTTGGAATCCCAAATCATGCTTTTTTGGAGAATTTGAGATTTCAAATCATGATTTCATACCGCATGTTCAAATGCCTACTGACTACAAAAAGATGTTATTGTTTATAGACAGACTAAAAGGGAAAGTCTACCATGTAAATGTAACTAGGATAGTAGGAATAAAAAAAGTCACACTTTTTTTCTTTTTTTTTATAACCGTGGTGTCTGGGCCAGCTTGCGCACACCTCGACTAATTCCACGGGATACCTACCACCTCCCACCAGCGACAGGTACCAAGTAACTCTGTCCATCAAGGTTAGAACAGATGAGAAGAAATCAACTAGTGTTTATCTTTGTTGGGAATTGAACCTGAGACCTCATGGTGTTAACCCAATTTCATTGAACCACTAGGCCATAACACCCTTGGGTGCAAAAAAAAAAGTTCACTCTTTTTATGAGAAAAGAGTCTTTATCATAAGATTCATACCATGTCTTGACTCTTGAGTAACTGTGGATCATGGTCATATTTCCATTTGATTGTCGTAGAGTGATTTTTATTCATTGTTAAGAGTCGATGACTGGGAACTTTAAGTACCCGTATGTCCATAAGAATTTTTCACCTTTTTCCGAAAAATTAACTCACTTTAGTGAAAATGGTAGTGTTTGGCCATAAGAATTTAAAATACAATTTCGAATTGTATCTGGAAAAGTGAAACAAGTAGAACTTGTTTTCACTTTTTTCACTCCTACTCGCACAAAATTTCAAAAATAACTTCAATTTATATTCATGGCCGAACACAACTCCAACTCTAACTTCAAATCTATCCCCACCTCCGAAAAGTTACGATTTACATGGCCAAGTGGGGCCTAAGAATGGGGCTGGATCTTTAACCGTCAGCATCAGAACACATTAAGAAACAATGATTAAGGGTGTGTTCGGTATGAAGGAAAACATTTTTCAGAAAATATTTTTCTTTTTTATCACGTTCGGTTGGTTAGAAATTTTGGAAAGTATCTTATTTAGGAGAACATGTTTGTTGAGAATAAGGAAAATGACTTCCTTAATGAAAGTAGAGAAAACAAGTGGCATTGTCTCCTCCCATCCTCCCAACCATCCACCCCACCTCCACCTCCAATCACGCCCCACCCTTCCCTGCTCCCACCCTCACCCACCCCCATGAGCTATAGTAGTATTTTATTCTTCAGTGTCTGTGCAGAATTCAGAAACAAGTTAAGAATGAGCTGGGAGTTAAAGAACTTAGAAAGTGAAGATAGTGGAGGAAATCAGAGAAGGTAGACATAAATTTCTGAAATGCAATCCAATAGCACAAAATATGCAGATGTTTTATGAAGAAAAGACCACATAGGAAACCACACTGACAATCTTAGGGATTATAGTTTAAGATTTCGTGGGTATTTTTAGGATTATTTGCTGTGGAATTGTCTATACATTGGTCCTCAATGAATGACTCATCTTGAAGGGGTGAACTTCTTGATGTCCAATTTGACTGTTAATTTGAGTTATCCAAGGCCCAGTTGTTTGCAGTGGTATCAGAGTTGAGGCCTATCCATATTCTTGAACTAGATGTTCACTTCTTATGTGGGATCAGTTGATCCCCTTGAAATAACTATAGGTTAAAGGTCTCCTTATTCAGTATCGGATAATGTATTGAAGAAAACCATTTTTGATGAAATTTTGAATTTTCAGTTCCAAACATGGCAATACCTTAATATAGCTTTCGGCTGGTTTGCTTTCTGTATTATGGTCATTCTTGGCTTGTAACTATTTACTTGCGTATTTTCCTTGATGTTCAAACTTCCTATTCTCTATAATTCCTTGAAGACGTGGCGTAGTATTGCAGAGCACCATCTTAGATTGTAGAATTTCTTTTGTTTTCCAGTCGATATTTGCAATTACTTATTTTAGGATCTGTTATGCAAGCATCTCTCTCTATTCAAAAATCCTATTGCTAAAAAGCTTAAACTGCACTAAATTTTGGGGCAGGTTGTTTTTGATTCTCTAAGAAAGTTTGATGGCAAGGAATTTAGGCAGCTACTTCCCGGAGAGTACACTCAGATGGCTGGGCGTGCTGGAAGGAGAGGACTTGATAAAACTGGTACTGTTGTGGTGATGTGCCGAGATGAGATCCCTTACGAAAATGATTTGAAGAATGTAATAGTCGGTACTGCAACTAGGCTTGAATCTCAGTTTCGACTGACCTACATCATGATTTTGCATCTACTTCGGGTTGAAGAACTTAAGGTGCGTTGTTTTGACTAATTAGGAAAGAAGACAAAACAGCTTGATCTCAAAATAGTCTATACACTACAGATAATTCAAAATTCCGTCTCTGACAGTTCATTTTCCTTGCAATTTAGTTTTATATGATTTTAGAACTAGTCGGTTCTTGTACTGCATCTTTACTGTTCTCATTTGTTTCTCTCCTGGATCTTGTATGTAGTGTTGGAGTATTTGCAGGTCTCTTTATGCCCTGTAAACCATTGTTTAAGAACGCATGTAGCAGACAAAGTTCATGTTATTGAATAGGTGCAATTAGTCTAAAAGTCTCAAGCATCCTCGGAAAATTCAACATATCTTTTTCTGTTTCCTTTGTTTTTTTAATAAGCAATAAAAAGGAATTAACACAAAAAATTTCACAGAGAATAACTATCCTAAAGGTACTGAATATACCTCTGACATAACGTATTCTCTTTTCTTTGCAAGAGAGCTGATTTGCTCAACAACATTGTTGAGCAATGGTGTAATGCCATTAGATCCCATAACTCTTAATTCTAGTGTAATGGTGCATGTTAGTAACATGATTCATGTTAATGATGTTCCATTTCATGTATTGATGTTAATTCTCAGTGTGTAGTTTTAACTCATTCCAGCATATTTCTCCTGATGAAGTACATTTTACAAATTTTGCAGGTTGAGGACATGCTGAAAAGAAGTTTTGCTGAATTTCATGCTCAGAAGAAACTACCTGAGCAACAACAACTCTTGATGCTAAAGCTTGCTCAGCCTACAAAACCTGTTGAGTAAGCATTGCCAAAACAGTTACGCTATCTGAGTTTTCTACCATAACTGTCTTCCAGGATTCATTTTTCGACATGCATTTGTCACACCTTAAAATACTTATATGTGCTTCCTTGTTTGTGGGCATGCACTTCAGTGCATTGATGTTGTGTAGATTTTCTCAAACATATTCTTTTGTACGTCCTGATATTGTTTAACAAGTTCTCTCTCTCTCTCCACACGCATGCGCGTGTGTCCACACAAACAAGAGAATCACAATACAGCAATGATCTTGAGAACCCTGCTTTTTGGTAGTGCTTTTAATTGGTAAATTTTATAAAGCCTGCCCTGTCTTTGAAATGCTTGTTTCCATGAAGCCTATTATAGCTTCGAAATGCTACTTTCTGTGGATGACTCTTACATCATTTATGATATTTATTTTGCATATTAAAATATGTACAATTTGTCTGATATAGATGCATAAAGGGTGAACCAGCAATTGAGGACTACTTTGACATGTATTCGGAGGCAGAAAAATATAGCCACCAAATAGCAGAGGCAGTAATGCAGTCGCCAGTTCCTCAGCAGTACCTTACTACTGGGAGAGCAGTGGTTGTAAAATCACAATCAGTAAGTTCTACTACAGTCTTTTTACTAAATAGGTATTAGGCAGTAGCCTTTTTTCATCTTGAAGGTCCAAAAAATATTCAGCTAACTGTCATGCAATAATAATAATAACAACTATGCATCGATTCGAAAGTAGTTGCCTCTATACATGAATGCATTGCTCGATTTGCACTTATTTCATTCTAATACTCAATAATCTTTCTTTGAGACACTAGAGTCAAGCCATCTGGTATGATTTGGAAATTTACAAGGCCAAGGTTCTTTAGTTTCATGACTAGTCCTCTGCAACGGACAGTCACATCATAATCTTCAGTATGCAGAAACATATGAACATTATCATTGATATAGCATTTAAATGTAAACAGATATGGTATTAATAAACCAGCAAAAAAACATATGGCTCAAAGTGTTGCTTGAAGTAGGTCAACGTCTTTAAGGAATTTTCAATGGTAAAAATGGTTGAAGGTTGATAATCTGGATGATGTGACTGGGCCTCCTAGCGTAGAAACTTCTGCAGTTTGAGATCACTTGTTTCGGAAGCTGAAAGTGTTAGAATTCCTTTAGCAGTTTGTTCTGATTCACTGTTCATCTTACAAGTACCATAATTCTGTCCGCTTTTATCCATCTCATGAGGTTACTTGGGTATTCAAAGTGTATGATTTTTGACTTACAGCTCATATTTCCATTGAAGAGATTCACATGACAAGTCCGAAACATGTGCTAATGTCTTTTTTTCTCCTTAACTACTTGCAGGGTCAAGATCACTTACTAGGTGTTGTGGTGAAGACACCTTCCTCTAACAACAAACAATATATAGTTCTAGTTCTGACTCCTGAATTGCCTTCAACCCTGGAAACTTCGTCAGACGCAAGCAACAGGAAAGACCAAAAAACTGCTGAATTTCAGATATTAATGCCTAAATCAAGGCGGGGTTATGAAGATGAGTATTGTTCATCAGTCACCTCCCGGAAGGGATCTGGCGTTGTCAACATCAAATTACCTCACTGCGGTAATGCTGCCGGGATGAATTATGAGGTTCGAGGAGTTGATAACAAGGATTTTTTGTCTATATGTGTGAAAAAGATTAAGATCGACCAAGTTCGGCTTCTTGAAGATGTTAGTTCTGGGGCCTACTCTAATGCAATACAACAGCTGCTGGGTCTGAAATCCGAAGGAAATAAGTATCCTCCAGCCTTAGATCCGGTTAAAGGTATGTCAGCATTATTTGACTGGTTATCTGTAGTTGCCATATATATATATATATATATATATATATATATATACTAGTTCCACCCAGGCCTGTGCTAAGCGCGGGCCCAAATTCAGAATAGAAAAATAAAACATTAATTTATATCATATTTTTATCTTATAATTAATCTTATTTAATGAAATATTAAACATGCCTTTTTGATAAGTATTCATAATCATATAATTGAATAATTTAAATTAGAATATTGTTTTTGAGAAATAAATATATTGTCAGAGAATTAACTATATAAATAATTCTTGAAGATAAATAATTTTTGAAGATAAGTATATAAATAATTATGATTCGACAAAAATAATAAATAAAAAAATACGATACTTTTATGGATTTGTTAGTATAGATAAAATAAATTTATTTCGATGAAAAATCTTTTTTTCTTCTTATAGAATTATTTAATACAACAAATATTTCTATCACTTCAAGTTTATATTAAAATAATTAGAACATCAATTTAGAGCCTTAACACAAATTAACTTAACAATGACGAATAAGGACATTAAATAGTAATTGAATTACAGTAATACATTACTCATTTACTTGTCATAATTATTTTCTTACACGCCCTTTAAAGAATAAACTTTTCTTCCCATTACAACAACAACAACAACATACCCAGTTTATTCCCACATAGTGGGGTCTGAGGAGGGTAGAGTGTATGCAGATCATATCACTACCTCAGGTGAAGTAGAGAGGCTGTTTTCGATAGACCCCCGGCTTAGAACCGATAACAGTATAACAAACACAAAAGATAAGTGCAAAATAAACTAACACCGCTAGCAACAAGATGATACTACCACCACAAGATAAAAATAAGAACTATCTAACCTAAATCATAGACATCACACAACATCACGCATAAAATACTACAGACACAAAAAAACGCTCCCTTATTGTTACCGACGCACTCCCACCCCTTAACCCTCTACCCTAATCCGCGTTCTCCATACCTTCTTATCAAGGGTCATGTCCTTGTAACTGCTCTATATCATGTCTAATCACCTCCCTCCAATATTTTCTTTGGTCTACCTCTAGCCCGAACCAACGTAACCTCACTTCATTGTCTATTAAGTTGCCTTATTTAGTACTTATATTTTAAAAAAAAACTTAAATAAGATTTTTAAATGATTTCAATGGTGTAGTAAAAATTATTGCAAACTTTAATTTCATGTTAAAAGTTATTTTGGCGTAATTTTTTTCAAGTTAAAGTGATTGTTTTTAATAAATAAAAGAAGTTATAATTAAGAGGCAATCCAATAAATAACAAGAAGAAACCAATTACAAGAGGCCAAGTGGAGATGGTCTTAACAAAAAAAGGAGAGTGCAAAAATGAAAATATGCAAGAAAAGAAAACCATCAATGCACTACAAATTTGACATGTGTAGCAACTTTGCTTAAAAAAAAGTGAAATGTCTAAAAAGTCCTTGTGAGGACTACCAAACTTGTGGTTCTCCCTTATATAGAAGTAAAATATATAATTATTGTTTGTTGTTTATCCTAGCATATGGCTATTATTAACATGCAGCTGCACTTGCTTTTTCTTTACCATCGATAATTCTATTCTCATATCAGTGGTGTATCCATGGAAGTCAAACGTCTAGCTGTCACTCAATTTAATATAAAGCTATTAAATGCATCAGTTTCCTGACTTTAGCTTTTCTCAAATCGCCATTTGCCTCCATAAATTGCGGGTGACGTGTGCAAAACTCTTTAATTGTCACCTATTGATAATGATGTTATTGGAGCATGTCAGTGCTTCATTTACTCTCAGAAGAAATAAATGGATGTTGTCGCATGCTAGGATAGAATTCGAGTCTCAAAAATTGGTCTTTCTGATGAATATTGGGAAACTGTGCCAGTCGAATGGCACATGTTCTAATTGTAATAGGGAGTGTCTAAGTGTGTCCTCGGAGGTCAACCTATTATTTCTTGCTGCTGTACTTATTTGTACTTTATAGTGTAAAATGCATTTTTTCCCCATGATATTCACACATATACCAAACAAAAGATGACCATAATTGATTTCAATATTCTCTCACTACAGAAGATGTACTAGCAATCTGGTTAGCTTTGCTAGAATTTTAATTTTCATGGTGCAAAAGCCCTCCCACGCGTGGGATTACACTGGGTATGTTGTTGGTGCCAAAGCTGGTCCTGTAGCATCCTATTGCATTGATTTCAAAGAAAGCACTCTAGCTGAAGTAGAGAATTATAGACCCATAAGCATAGTGGCAGTATTTACAAAATCAAAGCTGAATTACACACGGGTCAACACATTTGAATTTCTGGCTATCAGAATTCTCTCATCAAGGGAAGACAAATAATGGATGTAACTTTAGTCGTAAATGAGGTTTTTGATAATAACTGTGAGAAGGAAAGAGAAATTGTTTGAGAACAAATCTTGATTGTTCCGTCAGGTCATATTCCAAGAAAGGAAGAAATTAAAAAAACAATACTTACAAGAGTAGGAAACAACCTCTCTACCCCATTTCTGAGGTAGTGATATGGACTACGTACACTCTACCCTCCCCAAACCCCACTATGTTGGAATACACTGGGTATTTTGTTTTTCTTTGTTGTTAGTACTTGCAAGAGTAAACCAAACTATACTATATTTACAAGATTTTAAATTATTCTAGAATATCTATGAGATTTTAACACAACCCCTCGAGTTGGTGCATAGAAATCTTGTAAAGAGTCCTACGTCAGAAAATGGATGGGCAATTGGTCTCTTTATATGAAGTTGGACAATCCTTCCCTTATGAGCTAGCTTTTGAGGTTGAGTTAGGCCTAAGATCCATTCTTTACAAATCTTATATATCAAGCTTGTTACAAACGTCGCTGGGGACCCGTAATCTATATATGACAAACCTTTTTTTTTTATAAAGTGGGGGGGGGGGGCATAATCCATATACCAAGTCGAGGGATTTTCTTTGTCTCGATGAAGTGACAACCGACAATCGATCTATGTGTTTATGTGGGAAATATATGAGAAAATTATTATTGAATTGTGTATCTACATAATTACATTGAGACTCTATTTATAGACACTACATTACAATCTTTTTCTAAGTAGGATTTTATATACTATTCCTATTCCTACTCATATTCTAAGACTCCACCTCAAGTTGGTGCATACAAGTCATATGTACCTAGCTTGTTACAAAAATAATTTATACGAGAACTGGTGAGGGACTTGGTGAAGATATCTGCAAGTTGATCACTTGACTTCATGAATTTTGTAATAATATCTGTTGAGAGTATTTTTTCTCCGACAAAGTGATAATCAATCTCTATGTGCGTAGTCCTCTTATGAAACACTGGATGAAGGGCCTCTTGATTATCACACACAAGTTTCATCATACCGATTTCTCCAAATTTTAGTTTCTCAGAGCAACTGTTTGATCCAAACTAGCTCACAAGTTGCTACAATCATTGCTTGATATTCTGCTTCTGAATCAGATCGAGCAACCACACTATTTCTTACTCTTCCAGGACACCAAATTACCTCCTAAAACACAATATTCGGATGTAGAACGTCTACCAGAGCTGATCCTGCCTAATCAACATCTGTATTGCTAATTTTATGATCATGGCCTCGATCCTCGAAAAGTAGTCCTTTACCTGGAGCAGACTTTATATATCTCAGAATACAAACAACTGTATCCCAATGACTACCACAAGGGGAAGTCATAGATTGGCTTTCAACAGTCGGAGGAAAAGATATATTAAGTCTAGTCACTGTGAGATAATTCAACTTTCCAACTAGCCGCCTATACCTTCCAGGATTACTTAGTGGCAATTCATGTCTTGACAGAAGTTTAGCATTCGAATGCATAAGAGTGTTAGTAGGTCTACATCCCATCATTCCTGTCTCCTCAAGAATGTCTAAGGCATACTTGCATTGAGAAATAACAATACTTGATCTGAATTGAGCAACCTCAATACCCAATGAGTACTTTAGTCTGTTGAGGTCTTTAGTTTGGAAATGCTAAAAGACATGTTGCTTCAAATAAGTGATACCGTCTTGATCATTGTCGGTGATAACGATATCGTCAACATAAACCACCAAATAAATACACAAATTTGGTTTAGAATGCCAATAAAATACCGAGTGATCAGCTCTACTACGAATCGTTCCAAACTTCTGAATTACTGTGCTGAACTTCCCAAACCAGACTCCAGGGGGTCGTTTCAGACCATAGAGTGACCTACGCAATTGACACACGAGGGTACTAAACCCCCCCGAAGCAACAAAACCAGATGGTTGCTCTATATAAACTTCTTCCTTGAGATCATCGTGCAAAAATGCATTCTTAATGTCCAACTGATAAAGAGGCTAGTGACGAATGACAACCATAGATAGAAAAAGACGAACATATGTTATTTGCCATGGGAGAGAAAGTGTCACTATAATCTAGCCCAAACAACCGTTTGACAACAAGGCGAACCTTAAGCCAATCAACCTGACCATTTGAACCAACTTTGACTTCATAAACCCAATGATAACCAACAATAGATTTACTTGCAGGAAGGGAAACAAGCTCCCCAAGTACCACTCGTATGTAAAACAAACATCTCATTAATCATAGCCTGCTTCCATCCTGAATGAGAAAGTTCTTTACCTGTAGTCATAGGGATGGAAATAGAGGACAAAGATAATGGGGTGATGATAGACGATAACTCAGGAAAGTATAATGTTGGTTAGCATTATCAGTGGATCGTATACCTTTTTGAAGTGCAACTGATTGGCTAGGAGGAGGTAAGTCGGCAGTAGGAGGCAACGTCTGGTGTATGACATGAATCATCTGGGACTAATGTTGGACGCGTACGGTGATGATAAGTCGGAAGTGGTGGCACTGTAGCCAGAGATGTAAAAGTAATCGTAGATTCCTCAAAGGTTTATGCGGGTAAAACTGGAGGTTTGGGTTAGACTTCAAAGATATCAAGATGATCAGAAGATGTATAGTGAGGTTGAGATTCAAAGAATGTGACATCAGAGGATATAGGTAGCGAAGAAAATCAGGTGAATAGCAACGATATCCTTTTTGAACTCGAGAGTAACCAAGGAAGACATATTTGAGGGCACGCAGGGCTAATTTATCTTTTCCTAGGGCTAAGTTATGAACAAAACATGTGCTCCCAAAGACATGAGGGGGGATAGAGTAAAGATGTGATCGAGGAAACAATATGGAATGGGGAACCTGATTCTGGATAGAAAATGATGGCATTCTATTAATTAGATAGCAAGTTGCGAGGATTGCATCGCCCCAAAAATGCAATGGAACATGGGATTCAATAAGAAGAGTGCGAGTAGTCTCAATGAGATGCCTATTTTTCCTTTTTGCTATATCGTTCTGCTGAGGGGTGTATGGACAAGATGTCTGGTGAATAATGCCTTGGTGAGTCATAAACTCCTGAAACTAAGAGGATAAGTATTCTAAGGCATTATCACTATGATAGTATGAATAGAAACATCAAATTGATTTTGTATTTCAGCACAAAAACTTTTGAATATTGAAAATAACTCAGAACGATCTTTCATTAAGATAACCCAAGTACATCTTGAATAATCATCAATAAACTAACAAAATGACGAGATTTTAAAGGTGAACTCACTCTACTAGGACCCTAAATTTCAGAATGAACTAATGATAAAATAAACTCTGAATGACTCCCCATATAACGTCAAAATGTAGCACGGGTGTGTTTCCCAAGTTGACATGACTCACAATCTAATGTGGATAAACTAGATAAACTAGGCACATCTTCTGTAGCTTGGATAGACTCAAATGTCCCAAACATTTTGTGAATTAGGTCTGGAGGGCATATTGTGAAGGAGCTTGAAGAGGTAAGATAGTAAAGGCCTCGTGATTCATGTCCTCTTCTAATCATCTGTCCCATATTATGGTCCTACATGAGAAAAATATCATAAAAAAATGTTATACCACAATGAAGGGCACGCATCAAACGACTAACATATGCAAGATTAAAAGAATCAGGGCCATGAAGAATAGAGTTTAGAGTGACAAAAGATAGGGTTTTGGCTTGTCCAACTCCTTTTGGTTTTGTTTGGATCCCATTGGCTAAAGTAATAACAGGAAGAGATTGTGAATAAACAATATCAGACAGAAGTGATTAGTTACCAAAAATATGATTAGATGCGCCCGGGTCCATGACCCGTGATCCAAGAGTACTAGACTGTGAAACACAAGCAAAAGAATTACCAGCAACAGAAGCATTAGGCTGAGTCACCAAGGCTACTTGTGGAAACTTCTGCTTGCTCGATAGTGAAGGAACTCATCATATTCTGCCAGTGCAATATGAACATTATTGGATGGTCGATTAGGCTGTGTAGATATCTGCTTACTTGCTCGATTTCGAAGGAGCTCATTATATTCCTTTATAGCAATAGGATCATAGCTGGGTGGTGGATCATGCAAAATATAACATATTTTGTAAGTATGTCTAAGCTTATGACAATAACTACACTTCGATCGAGATTTTCCAAAACGACCTCCTTCTCGCTGATTCTCCATAGGCTGATATTTCCGTTTTTTTATGGTTTGATATGGAAGAATAGAAAAGTCAACGACGGGTGATGAAATTACTTTGTGACTAGGAGGCATGGCAAGATGAAGCAGACAGAGAATAACTAATCAATCATAGGAATTGTAGAACTAGCTAAAATCTGGTCACGTACTGAATCATGGTCAGTCGGAAGCCCAACAAGTGTAAGAACTAGAAACGTCTGTCTCTGCTCTTGTTGTTTTTCCACATCTGTTGCAACGGGCTTAAAGTTTCAAACTCCTCCATGACTACTTGTACCTGTCCCGAGTAAGTAGACGTATTGGATTCTTGTTTCTTAAGTTGGTCATTCGAGATATCTCATCATAAAAACGAGATATGTCATTAGTGTATAAAGCACGGGCCTTTTCCCAAACTAAATAACATGTCTGGAATGGGCGAAATAGGGGCATCAACTTGATATTAATGCATCGTCGTAAGAGACTACATAATTGAGCGTCAACCTTCTCCCATTGTTCTTTGGCTTTCACATCTTCCTTACTAGATTTTGCCTTTTCATCTACCACACTAGCCTTGATCTTTAAGTGATTTTGGATACCTTGACCTTTGCACAATAACTCATCTGAGGAAGCCCAAGCTAAATAATTTGAACTTTTCATTAATGGTTCGGAAGTGATCATAGGACTTGAACGGTATTTCAGTATTTTTGGAGCCAAAAATGTCACACACAAAAGACATCTTGTGAATTTTGAATTCAAAACACCAAGAAGCAGAGATCTGGATATCTGATATTGGTGGAAAATATATGAAGTCACCGGAACCCTATAAATCGCCGGAGCCCCAATTTCACCGACTAGAATCGGGAAAAAATTGCAGGAATGTGGTCGAAATACCTGGACGACTCCGACAGAAGAAGAAAAATTAAGAAAATAGATAGAAAAAGCGCTCACTCGCCGGCGCATGACCCAGATCTCTCTGGGAAAACATCACTGTCGTCGGCGCGTGAGAGCATGTGGGGTGATGTTTTCCGGTGGTTTTTGTCGGGGTTTAGTCGCCTGAGATTGCCGAGCCCCGTGGTAGTGTTGGTTTTCGCACAACACTTGCCATATAAAGGATGACACAAATCAGTCACTGGAAATTGACGCACGGTGACTGCATTTTCTTTCCCTGAAGTTTATCAACAATGCTCTGATACCATGTGAGAAATATATGAGAAATATTGAATTGTGTATCTACATAATTACATTGAGGCCCTATTTATAGATACTACATTACAATCCTTTTCCAAGTAGGATTTTATATATTGTTCTTATTCCTACTCATTCTAGCAGTTTAGTTCTCTCATAAAATACTGGATTTGATGCAATATGAAAAGTATTATGATTATCGCGCACAAGTTCCATCTGACTGATCTTTCCAAATGCCAATTCTCCGAGCAACTGCTTATCCAAATTAGTTCACATATCATTATTTCATTATCTCCATCGTCCTCAGCTGTAAAAAGTCTCAATATTCTAATCCAAGTTCTGCCATATTGGGTGATTTTCCGACATGCAACTAGATGCTGGGAAGACCACCATGACAGTTGTGTGCTTTTTTTTTTTTCCTTACCCCCAGTCCCTTATTAGAGTATGCTCTGCTAGTGTTGTCAAAGGTGCGCTTATGCCCTGAAGCGAGATACAAAACATGCTGAGCGCTTCGCCTCGCTCTATGGGCGTTTCAGTGTCGTCATGAAGGATCATCTCAGGCATACTTTTCCTTGCCAATGTGTGCAATCCTGAAGATGTGACTAAAAAATTTATATTTTACTTTTATCATTTTTTTCAATTTCTTTGTCCATATATTTGTTATTCATGCTTATGATTATTAATCTTGGACTACCCATACATATTTGTAATTTTTCTCCATTTGTGCCCTTTTTCATTAAAGCCCACAATTTAGTTCCGCTTTGTGCGTAAAGCCCCAAAGGACCTTAGAGGTTTTTTGTGCTTTTTGCTTTTGATAACACTGCTCCGCCATGCTCCTAATCGGTAACTCAAAGAGAAAATGGTTACACATGCCTCATTTGCTGTTAGCCCATCTGTGCATGACTGTTGGTTTGGGATCTCCTCACATCAAAATGGCCCACCAAGCATCTGCCCAGAATCTCTTTATCCAGGATTCCACCGGTCCATTAGCTTTGATGGAGTTTCCTTCACCTGGATCCACCGAGAGAGTATCAGATCTCGCTGTCCATTTGTTTTTGTTAGTAGCTTCAGCATAGAAAGAGTTGAATTTCCAGTTTCTTCTGGCTGTTGTTATATTTTTCTTCTCCGAATAAAATTTCCAGCTTTATCTGCTGGCTCGTTCCACCCAGCATTGAATGCTGATCACTTAAGTTTTTGGTATTGAGAAGGTAATGTACATTGAATGCTGATTCTGGAATAATAATAATAATGGAGCTTTTACTCCCCTGTACTGCGACAATGGAAATAAATCTGCCGAAAGCATTGAACTTCTTTATACAAAAATAAATGGCTTGATGGTCCCGAAGATTCCACCTCCGGACTTCATTACCTCTGACCTCAGAAGCCATGTGCAATAAATACAAAATCCATGACAAGTTATTGGGGCTCTGGAACTATCTAATTCTTTTGACCCTCTTAACATCGAAATAGAAGCAAATCAGATGATTAAGAATCCTGCAACGTCAATAGTGGATACCAACCAAAATCAGAGCATGTTAAGGGAAGAATCAAGGGCTATCAAAATTGCATGTGTTTCGGAGGATGATAAATGGGATAATCTAGAGAGCCTTCAGTCTGATGAAGATCATGTAGATATGTATAAAACATTGGGGTATTGCCGGGAGTATATTTGAATAGTGAGATGGTAGAGGATTTTTCATATTCCAATCATGAAGATCAGAATATTGTGAGGATGCAGTCAAAGATATCTTGATACTTCCCTGGAATGAGGAAAAAATTCTCAATTTACAAGAAAAATTGAACCAAAGTGAAGCTTCAAAGTGGGTGAAAAGGAATATGATAGAGATTAGAAACTGTTGGGGTTTAAAACGGTGGATGTGGAAGATAAGCTAATGGAACTTCTTTTGCGAATTGAAAGTGCCCGACCTAAAAGATTTGCTTCTTGTTGCTCATCATCTTCTGCGGGAAAGGCATCGCCAAATAAGAAATTAGAAAGGGAGAGGAAGCTTTTGGAGTTTGGTGTTGGTTTGGGGGGTGAGTCCAGTAATAGGGATAGGAGCAGGGGTAGGAGGGCTAGGAGGGCTATAACATATGGTCGATGAAGATGAAAATTATATGTTGGAATGTTAGGGGGATAAATGACAAAGATAAGAGAGTTATGGTTAATCTTCTACTACGAAAGTGGGATGCAAATATTGTTTGTTTAACCAAAACCAAGATGAAAAGTGTGGATCATAGTTGTATCAAACAGATTGGTGGTTCAAGGTGACTGAATGGGTTTAGGTCGAAGAACAAGGTAATAGTGGAGGAATTTTATTTTTTGGGGATAAAAGAAGATGGAAATGCTTGGACAAAGTTACGGGAGAGCATTCAGTTACTGTTTTAATGGAAGAATGTAATTCTGGTTTTCAATATGTTTTTACAGGAGTTTATGGGCCGTGTGATAGAAAAATCAGGAATTAATTATGGTGGGAACTTGCTGCGATCAATGAAACTATGGTGCAACCATGGATGGTGGGGGGAGACTTTAATGTTGTTAGATTTGCAGAAGAAAAGATTGGAAGGGCTAGAAACACCATAGCAATGAGGGAATTCTCAAAACTCATTCATGATGTCTCTTTGATATATCTTCCGCTTCATGGAGGTGCTTTTACTTGGTTTAGAGGCATAAATAACCAATGTGCTTCCAGAATCGACAGATTCCTAGTATCAGAAAGGTGGAATGAACATTTTAAATTCGTCAAACAGAGGGTTCTCCCACTAACCACTTCAGATCACTATCCAATCATGCTCGAGTGTGGTGAATGGAGAAACGTTAAAGGGTATTTCAAGTGTGAAGTTATGTGGCTTGAACACGAGGGCTTCGAGGAAATGGTTGTTAACTAGTGGAAATCCTATGACATGCCGGAGGAACCAGACGTCGCTAAGAAGCTAATACAACTGAATGGAATAAGGAGGTGTTTGGGAGCTTGGAGGAGAGAAAAAGTAAAGCTTTGTCAAGACAAGAAAAAATTGACCATGAGAAGCAGTATATTTCAAAATGAAGAGCAGATGGTGGCAGAAAGAAATTCAATAAACAAAGGAGGTGGCAAAAGCTGAAGAGATGTCATGGAGGCAAAAATCCAGGTGTTTGTGGATTAAACAAGGTGACAGAAACACCAAGTTTTTTCATAAACAGGCAAATGCACATAAGAGATTCAACTGTGTTGACAAAATGATGATTGACGGGGAGCTGGTGCATGATGAGAAAATTACAAAGGAACACATTCAAGAATTATATCAAATTCTATTTGGGGAGAATGAAGAATGGAACCAACTGGGAGGACGAAGATTTGAAAAGGCTTCCCGATGACGATAGAGTGGCTTCAAAGACCCTTTACCATGGAAGAACGGGAAATTGTTATTAAATCCTTTAGAGGAAATAAGGCTCCAGGTCCCGATGGATTTAATTTGCACTTCTTTGAAAGATGTTGGAACACAATAAAGGATGATGTTTGGAGGACAGTGAAAATTTTCTATCAGAAAGGCTTTTTTGTTAAAAGTTTAAATGCCACATTTATTACTTTGATTCCAAAAAGGAAAGGGGCAATTGAGGTGAAAGATTTCAGGCCTATCAGCTTACTCGGGAATGTGTACAAAATTATTGCTAAGCTATTGACCGAAAGGCTCAAATTGGTGATTGACAAGTTAGTGTCAGAACATCAGAATTTATTTATTAAAGGGAGGCAAATAACTGTTGCAAATTTGGTTGCCAATGTAAGTATTGAGCAACTAATGAAGTTAAAGAGGAAAGGAGTTGCTTGCAAATTTGATCTTGAAAAGGCCTACGACCATGTTAATTGGTCATGTATATTAAATATTTTGAAACAGATGAATTTGTGTGATAAATGGCTTGAATTGATCAATTACTGCATTACTACTGTAAAATTCTCGATATTGATAAACGGGAGTCCACATGGTTTTTTTAACTCTCAAAGAGGTTTGAGGCATGTGGATCCACTATCCCCTATTTGTTTACTCTGATGGTGGAAGTTTTCAGTGCGATGGTGAAGCGAGTTGAAAAAGTGGGTTGGATAAAAGGCATGAGCTTTGGAAGAAATTGTGTTGATAAGGTTATGATATCACACATTCTATATTCCAATGACGCTCTTCTTTTCTTTGAAGCAAATAAGGAGCAATTACTTTATCTTAGAGGGACTTTGCTGATTTTTGAAGCAATTACAGGTTTGAAAGTTAATCTGGCAAAGAGTAGTATTTTCAACATTAATGCAAATGATTGCATAGAGGAATTAGCCGAGATTCTGGGATGTAAGGTGGAAAAATTGTCCACGGTTTATTTGGGACTTCCACTAGGTGTGAAAAAGGAATGATCAAAGTATTTGGCAAGGTGTCTTGGATAGATGTGTTAGTAAACTTAATCCATGAAAAACAATATTTATCTTTTGGGGGTAGATTCACTCCTGTTAACAGTGTATTGGATGGTCTGCCTACTTATCCAATGTCCCTATTCTCAATCAGTGAATGTGGAGAAAAGAATGAATGTAAAGGTAATGCAAACAAGAATAAAAAATTCATTTGGTGAAATGGGAAGTGGTTCTTAAAGACAAGAAGGGGGTGTCTTAGGAGTGAGAAATCTGAAGCTACCTAATAAAAGTTTGCTTCTCAAATGGTTGTGGAGGTACAACTTGGAAGGTGAGGGATTTTAAGAAAAGCGTTTGCTTCCCAAATGGTTGTGGAGGTACAACTTGGAAGGTGAGGAATTGTAAGAAAAGCTTATTAATGTTGTTTATGGGTTGAAAGATAGATGGAAAACTATTAATGGGGGAGCATGGAAGAACATAAGCAGACTTTGGGAAAACTTTAGTCAATTTACTAGACTGGAGGTGGGAAATGGAGAAAAAAATTAGATTTTGGATAGATTTGTGGGTTGGTGATGAATGTTTAAAGGATAAGTTCCCTATTCTGTTCAATTATTCCTCTAAAAAGGATGAGAGTATTGCTGAATTTCATTCTAACACTGGTTGGTAGCCAAGGTTCCAGAGAAATTTGAATAACTGGGAGTTAGAAGATTTTTGTTAGTTGCTTCAACGATTGGGATTGGTTCATATTGATTAGAACAAGGTTGATACCCTAATTTGGTGGGCAAGTAAAGACAAGAAATTTACAGTTAAAAATTGTTAATAGTGTGTTGACAAAACAATCAGGTCACTGGGATAATTCTTGGCCTTGGAAGACAATATGGACCGTTGTTAAAGTAGCATATTTTGGATGGGTGTTGAAGATATGTCTCAGAAATAAAGTAGATAACTATTAGCAGTTTTAAATTATTAAAGTTCTATATGGTTTAAACTTAGGAATTAGTTATCTATTTGTTATTTGAGTTTAAATTTGAATTAAAGTCTAGTTGATTATTTTTATATTTTCTAGTTAGAAATTCAACTATAATATGTCTTTGAGTTATTAATAAACAATTTCTTTTGACAATACAATTGCAGTATTTTTTCTCTCCAAGTCTTTCTCTATTATTTCTTTAATTTTAAAGCTCAAAACCAACAATTGGTATCTAAAGCCATTTTCTTGAGGGATCTGTGATTAGTTGAATTCTGAAAACAACTTTCAGGGATTTGTGATTATTTGAATTCTGAAAACAACTTTTCCCAAATAGCTCCTCCTGTCTTTGATTGTGAGAAGTATCAACTTTGGCCAGCAAGAATGGAGACTTATCTTGAAGCTTTAGATCTTTGGGAGGTCGTGGAGGAGGATTATAATATCCTTCCGTTGCCAAATAATCCCACGGTAGCCCAGATCAACAACCAAAAGGAAAATAAATCATAAACTCAAAGGCAAAAACAACTTTGTTTGCTAGTGCGTGTCTCCAACAATTTTCACGAGAATTATGGCCCTTAAATCAACAAAAGAAATTTGGGATTATCTGAAAAAAGAATATACAAGAGATGAAAGAATACGAGGCATGAAGGTGTTGAATCTAATAAGGGAATTCGAATTGCAAAAGATGAAGGAATCTGAGACCGTCAAAGATTACTCAGACCGACTTCTTGGCATTGTTAACAAGGTAAGATTGCATGGCGCAAAATTTAAAGATTCAAGAATTGTGCCCGTAAGATACGAAGTATCAATAACTACCTTGGAAAACACAAAAGACCTGTCCAAGATTACCTTGGCAGAATTATTAAATACATTGCAGGCACAAGAGCAAAGGAGGAGTATGAGGCAGGATGGTATGGTTGAAGGAGTTTTGACCCAAGACTCAAAGCAAGGGTAATAATTCAAGGAAAAACTACCCACCTTGTCAGCACTGTGGCAAAATAGGTAATCCTTCATTTAAATGTTGGAAGAGACCAGATGCACAATGCAAGATCTGCAATCAGCTTGGTCACGAAGCTGTGATTTGTAAAAGAAAATCTCAGAAATATGAAGCAGATGCCCAAGTCACCAAAGAAGAAGAAGATTACTTATTTGTGGCAACATATTTTTCAACCAAGAAATCTGATTTTTGAATGATTGACAGTGGTTGTACAAACCACATGACATATGACAAAATTCTTTTTAAAGAGTTTCTGCCTTTGGAAAATAAGAAAGTCAGAATTTGGAATGGTGACTATATTCCTGCAGAAGGAAAAGGGAATGTTGCAATCAAAGCAATTTCAGGTACAAAAGTAATTTCAAATGTCCTTTACGTACCCAATATTGATAAAAGTTTATTAAGTGTTGGCCAGAAGAAGGATTTAAATTATTATTTGGAGACAAATATTGTTGAATCTTTGATTCCACTAATCATGAGATTTTACAAGTTGAAATGAGAGGTAAAAGTTTCTTATTTAATCCATCAGAAGATGGACACAAGCCTTGCAAGACCAAAGATTTATTCAAGAGGTCAAATTCAGGCGAGACTGCAATCTATAATTTCTGATCCAAGGAGGAGTGTTGAAGATATGTCCCAAAAATAAAGTAGATAACTATTAGCAGTTTTAAATTATTGGAGTTCTATATGGGTTAACCTTAGGAATTAGTTATCTATTTGTTATTTGAGTTTAAATTTGAATTGAAAGTCTAGTTGATTATTTTTATATTTTTTAGTTAGAAATTTAGCTATAAATATGTCTTTGAGTTATTAATAAAACAATTTCCTTTGACAATACAATTGCAGTATTTTTTCTCTCCAAGTCTTTCACTGTTATTTCTTTAATTTCAAAGCTAAAACCCAACAATGGGTTACAACTTGGGAAGCATGCTTTAACTCAAAATAACTTGCAGAACAGAGGTTTTAGCCTATGTAATAGATGCTTCCTGTGTGTCAAAAAGATCAAGAAACTGTGGAACACCTTTCTCTCCATTGTAAAATTTCTAGAGAATGTTGGGAGTAATTCCTAAATGGTCGTGGTATTAACTGGGTGATGCCTCAAAAAGTGAAAGATTTGTTGGAAGGATGGGAACAACAGGTGATACCAATAGAGATAAAACAGATATGGAGAACTATTCCATTGTGCATCTGATGGATAATTTGGCTAGAGAGGAACAAAGATTGTTTTGAAGGGCAGAGAACACACATTTCTAGAATTAAGGATAGATGTTTACAGAATTTGTATTTCTGGAGTGAAGGCAGCTTAACAGAGAGTTTGAACCAGTATATGGAATTTAGTGGATATGCTAGGAAGAAGAGTATTGGAGGCTGTTTTTTTGTTTTATGATGTTTCTGTTCCTTTCCCTGTACCATCTTGGTACCTTTTAATAAAATATCTACCTAATCAAAAAGGAAAAAAAATTAAAAATGACAACTTAAAATTTAAAAATGACAACTTTCCAGCTGATTGTCATCCTTCTAAGCAAGTCATCTCAAGTTTCTCTCCATTCAAACCATGTTTCCGATGAGATGACATTCTTTGTGATATTGGAAGACCTGTCTCCAGCCCTAAAATAAATCTTTTTATTTTTGACAGAGATAACATTAGCCCTAAAATGAATCTTGTTGATCATGTTTCTTTGTCGATCAAGGATGATTGAAGAAAAACACGGCCAGCAAGCTTTCTGGAGATCCTGGAGAAAGAACCTTTTGACTTACTAGTCTAGTGTTTGCATTGTCTCTAGAGTTTTGATTTTGTTGTAGTGAAGGTATGGCACTGGCTGTCTGTATGGTTCTCCACTATTCATTCTCTAATGAAGATTCTGTGTCAGATCTGAAGTTGAAAGACATGAATCTTGTGGAAGCATACTACAAATGGAATAATCTCTTGCAGAAAATGGCACAGAATAAGTGTCATGGTTGTATTAAATTGGATGAGCACATGAAATTAGCTAGAGAATTAAAGCGGCACCGAGAGGAAGTGAACGCTTTGAAGTTTGAAATGTCAGATGAAGCACTTCAGCAGATGCCAGATTTTCAGGGTCGGGTATGGGACCACATTATCATAGTAATTTGGTTTCCATTTTTGTTGCCAATCATTTCTTGCAAAGGGATCCTAAACATCCCCTTTGACACTTTTTGCAGATAGATGTGTTAAAAGAAATTGGCTGTATAGATGCTGACCTTGTCGTTCAAATCAAAGGTCGTGTTGCTTGCGAAATGAATTCCGGAGAGGAGTTGATATGCACAGAATGTTTATTTGAGAATCAACTAGATGACCTGGAACCAGAAGAGGCAGTGGCTATCATGTCTTCCTTTGTGTTTCAGCAGAAGGAAACTTCTGAATCTTTCCTCACGCCAAAGCTTTCTCAGGCTAAAAAGAGGTTATTTTTCTTTTTAAATATTTGGTTTATTATGCTCATGACTACCTGTTGATCATTTTTACTGTTCATTCATGATATGTATTAAATTTTTGTTGATAGTTTTGGTAAGGCTTTTTTTTTTTTTTGAAGAGTTTCTATAAGATTTTGGGTTTGCGGTGTCTGAATTACTGAGGGATCAAACCTGTATATCTGCCATGTTGATTTTTCTTAATGTTTCTTTAATGGATGAGCTGAAAGATAGTGTAAGACTTCTTTTTATACATTAGATTTAGTGATAGAAAACTCGTCAAAATTAATTGATGAGATTATTGGGAAAATGAAATCAGACAAGGTGTACTTCTCCTCTTTTCACGGCTTTGGTGGACAATTAAGGGTACTAACATGTTTTTTATCTCTAGGATTGGAATAAAACACATCATTCTTTTTTTTTTATGCGAATAAACATATCATGTAAAATATGTTCTCATATTTTACAGAATTGCATATGCTAGTTGTACGGGACAATTTATTAGTTACTTACTCAGTTTTATCTGTATAATTAAATTATACTATATCAAGTTAAACATGTCATGTTTCACGGAATTGGTCATCCAAAGATACACATATCACAAGGTCACAGGTCAAAGGCCTATGGCACCTTTCTTGATTAAGCAATTTTTGTTGAGTGTCCCACATTGATGGTGGAAACAGGCTGTTGTTTCTTATATGCTGTTGGGAAATCCTCATCGCAGGCCAAAGGTCCATTTCTCATCATAGTATTTAAGTCAGTTCTGTTCCTATTCTTGGTTTACTCGGTGTTCGATCCCATTGTTTGTTGTTCACTCTCCAAATATCCGGTCCTGAGAGTGCGAGAAATTTTAAGTGTTCCACAATAGTGGTGAAAATGGGTTGTTGTCTCCTTATATGGTCTTGGGTGATTCTTACCTCAAGAATACATTTGAAGTTGAGTTAGACCCACAGCTCATGTCTTATCAAGTCGTTTCTTGTTTGTTATAGGGAATACACTTTAAAAGGGAAAAGGATTCTCCGGCAGACTGTCAATTCTCTTATATTGTCAGTTTATGCCCTGCTTTTCCTTTATTGAATTAATTTTTGAAGATGGATTTGGTCTGATTTACAAATCAAGCATGTAGTGGTCTAAGACCTCGTTGCTGATTTTGGGTCTTTCTCTGTAACGCACAACTGCTAGTGGAATATCTTTTGACTGGTAAATATCCAAATCCTTCGGTAAAAAAGTTACTAAACAACAGAGGATTAGAATTTTACTCAGCTTCAGATCGTCGACAGAACATTTCTGTCATGATCTGGTTATAAAGGCTGTTACTATTAAACGATGTGTGGCCACTTGGTTATTTTTTACTTGTGAAGTCATGTTATCTCCTTCTTGCACTTTGTCAATGTTGTCTACTTGTCGTCATTTGACTAGTGTAACTCTAGTTGCTAATAATGGTGATTTCATTCTGATTAGCTTCGATCTTATATTTACAATTGTTTCAAGTCATTCTGATGTATTTTGTAGGTATTTTCTCATTATTTACCGTGAGCTGAAACTTTAACTCTATTCGTTGGGCTTATAGTTCATTCGTTTTTTTTTGTGTGTGTGTTTCCTTTTTCTCAATGACAATATCATTATCTTGCCATTTCAGATTGCACGAAACTGCAATAAAACTTGGGGAGCTTCAGGCTCAGTTTAAGCTACCAATTGATCCTCAGCAGTATGCCCAAGAGAACCTTAAGTTTGGTTTGGTTGAAGTGGTATACGAATGGGCAAAGGTTCTTTCTCCTCCCTCTCTAATATCTAGGATTTGTATGTGTATTTGCGCATGAATTATACATCATATTATCTTGCCCTTTTCATGAATTTGTATGTGTATTTGCGTATGACTTATATATCATATTATCCTGTCCTTTTCTTGAATCTTCCGTTCTCCTATGAGGGGTGTCTCTAATTCTGCTCCCTTCTTGCAGGGCACCCCATTTGCTGAGATTTGTGAACTCACCGATGTCCCTGAAGGTGTAATAGTGAGGACAATTGTCAGATTAGACGAGACATGTCGTGAATTTAGAAATGCTGCAGCAATTATGGGCAACTCTGCTCTGTACAAGAAAATGGAAACTGCATCTAATGTGATCAAGCGTGATATTGTGTTTGCGGCTAGCTTGTATATTACTGGGTTTTGATAAGCTCAGAAAGCCTTGATTTCAGCTGTAATTCCAAAGGAACTGCCGAGCGCTTGTTGTACACTAAAATATGTTCGCCAAGGTGTGAATTTTTAGCAAGGATACCCTACACTTTGGCAAATTTGTACAGAAATTCGAGCCTTCCATATGTGCATTTACCTATCGGCAGTAAATTATGGCCTAATTAGCTCAGAGAAATACACAAACTTCAAGATTTACCATAACACATTCTTTTAAAATTTAGGTATGATTTTGAGTTCTGCATTCATATATATGTCTTAGAAAAACCTGGGTCTAGTTTCTCTTTGCATCGCTCTCTTTCTTTATTGAGGGGGCGGGGCGGGGTTGTTAACCATCCGATGTCTGAATCCCTTTGGTCCTGTTGATCTGAATTTGCATCAATGTCGGTGACAGAGTGCGCCCTAACTAAGTTCTCCATTTCCAAAACTTACATGTGATACCTCTGATAGTGGTTCTAGTTATTTCAACCATAACTCCACAAACCTTGGCGGTGATTTGGCTGTTTATTGATGATCAGTGTTATCTATGTTCTTTGTTTTACAACTAGTAAGTAGCAGGTGCTTGCTGGATATAACAAGAAAATGGAAGACTTCTCTATCAATTGTTCTCTTTACCCATCTATATTATCACTTCCTTTATATTAAAACTCAACTCAACATTGAGTTAGCCGATCTATATTATCACTTCCTTTATATTAAAACTCAACTCAACATTGAGTTAGCCAAACATTTGTTTCCAACAGATTTGTGTAGGCCAACCCTGTGTCGGGATGTGTTAATACAAAAGGAAGTAATAGTTGAGGTATTAAACTTGCGGAAAGATAGTTTAGTTGGCTAAATAAAATATTAATAGTTGAGGTATAAAGCTTGTGAAAAGATGATCGATAGGTGTGTTCAAACAACATAAATATTGACAGTTTGGAGCTTAATTACAGAAAATTTTGACATCTTGCATAATTATTGAAAATCTCAATTTTGGGTTTGTCGATTTACACAATTACCTTCCGATACATTCAATGAAATGCATTTTTTCCTTTGTAAAGATACATAATTAGCTTTTGATATATAATTAGCTTTTGATACATTTTTTTTTTTATTTTGAGTCCGTCCAGATACATCATATATCCGATAAACATAAATTTTTTTCAATTTTGGGTATGTCGAAATACATAATTAGTTGAAATTTTTATAATTACTTTATATGGGTGGAGATTTGTGTAAATATGCTAAGTTGAGGTTAATGTTTATGTTATTTTAACTCAAACGGGAAACAGGAGTTAAAAATATAGAATGTTTAGTCAAATACAACCAAATACAAGAGGGACACATTGAATTAAAGCATCATAACAATACAAACTAAGCAGGGGTCTGCAATATCCAGATAATGCCTTATCTAGACTCAATTTCAGTTATCACTTCTGTTTGGTTTGTCTGAGATAAAACCAACCTGATCCACCAAAATTGAAAAGCAATCAGATGTAAAATTTGAGAATTTCAACATCTAAGAAAATAACTAAACATATTTTCCTATCAGTTAATCATGTATCAAATCCAAACTAGTCATTGTCTACGTGAATCTTCAACTTCCAACCAGATCAAGTTCCAATATTGTAAAGTAATATTCCTATAGTGAGAGATATTATACTATTGAGTTAGTTTGCTGAGATGCATATGAGCCTGCGCCTATTCTTTCTTTATCGAGTTATAATTAGAGATCATATTTAACCGCTAAACTATTATCATTTTAGAGTTTTATACCTAAATTATTGAGTCTTCACAAAACCTCTAAACTACCATTAACTTTTATTAAAATACCCCTTGAAAGAATACCACACTCCAAAAGCTTCTGCAACATGTCCCAAGTGGCAGTGCCATGGGAATTAATCTGAGTGAATAGATCCTCCAAATTAACTGTCATCTTTTATGAGTTCCATGTCTAAATTATTAGGTATTTACCTAATGACTTGAACTACCATGAACTGATTTTTGTTTGGATGAGCTTATAGCTTATGATTTATAAGCCAAAAGTAAATTAGGAATTTCAATTTATGATTTTTGACTTATTTTGTAATGAGATAATACATAAATATGACCCTACCAAATTATAACTTCAACCTTAAACTTTGATAGTATCCAAATAGGACCTTTAACTATTCAAAACCTGAACAAATATGACCTCCGATTTTGCAACCCCATGTGTGAGTTTCACTCGCGCCTACGTGGAAAGGTAATCCGATCACACGGTGCCACGTCGTTAAAAGGGCTGACTTGAAGGGAGGTCATATTTGTGCAGTTTTGAATAGTTAAAGGTCATATTTGTGCGCTGTCAAAATTTTATTTTTATGTTAAAACGGCGTCGTTTTTTTTTTTTAATTATTATTATTATTATTTTTTATTTATTTCTATAGCAGCAAAACACCTAGCGTTTTTTTAATTAAAAAATCGAACCCGCGCAGTAGGCTGAAGGAAGCGTCCAAGAAGAGCAAATAACACCACTGGGCTATCTAAGTGCCTTGTTTCATGTGGTTCAACATTAATATACGTACATAAATATAGATTTTCTACCTTATATATATATATATAACGTAATTTTTTTACCGAGGGGGTTCGGGTGAACCCCATGGCAACCACGTAGGTCCGCTCCTGCTTTAATTTAATAACGTTTTCATAACGTTAATTTAATAACATTGTAATAACGTTAATTTGATAACGTTAATTTAGTATACTACTACCACTATCCTTAATAACGTTAATTTAATAACGTTTTATTAAAACTATATTTTTTTTATTATTAGTATAGTTTCATCTTTAATTTAATATTTAAATAAATTATATTTAGATAAATTTTATAACTTAAATTCGCCCTCTGCTTTATAATATATATACATACCCGCGCGATTTTTTCGTATGAGGCTAACCCACCTGATTAATAAATCTTCAATATTGCTCTTTTTCCGCAATGACAAAATAAATTAGATGCCATTTTCATCTTTGAACCGAAAATAACGAAAAAATAATGGTGAAAAGTAATTTAAAGGTCATATTTGTGCAGTTTTGAATAGTTAAAGGTCATATTTGTGCACTGTCAAAGTTTAAGGTCATATTTATGTATTATGCCCTTAGATTTTAAGCTGGACGCGCTCAATTTTGCATGTTGAACACGCGTTTTGCCACGTAGGATCGGATGTCATATTTGTGTAGTTTTGAATAGTTAAAGGTCATATTTGTGCACTGTCAAAGTTTAAGGTTAAAGTTATAATTTGATGTCAAATTTAGGGTCATATTTATGTATTATCTCTTTTGTAATTTTGGATTAAGAATAAGTGCTTAAAAACTATTTTATTTTATCCAAACATTAAAAGAGTGCTTTAAGAAATTTTGGATTAAGAATAAGTGCTTAAAAACTATTTTATTTTATTCAAACATTAAAAGAGTGCTTTAAGACTTTTTCTTTTTCATGCACCTCTCAGTAAGTTATCCCAATCATTTTGCCACATACCAAACCAGAGGTTTTTTATCCAAAGGGAGTTTAGCTTAGGCATTAAACTCAGTAAAATAATAGTTTAGGAGGATCTTAATCAATTCACCCTTACAATTTATTGTGTGATTTTAAAAATTCTATCTTGTCTTACTACTGCTCCCCTCGAAAGAAATTTATCTAGCAACGAAAAGTTCTAAAAAAAAAATAATTAAAAAATCCTACCAGAAGTTGCATTTGGGTGCATACCTCATCAACAGGAGATGGAATCCAATCATTCGTAGCTGGATTCCCCTTGTAAACATGGCTTGAATCAGTACCGGAATCAACTCCTATATTGAAAGTGTTCCCATTTCCATTCCCCACCTTGATAAATCCTGTTCCTGTCTGCGTTTTCCAAAAAAAAAAAGAAAAAGAAAAACTTCATTAACCTCATTTTTAACCAAAATTTACAATGCTCCGATTATCTAAAAATATTCGCAGGAGCAAGTCTTAGAGAGTTCTACATGGTCGTGCTGACATTTTTGAAGTATTGAAGCAATATGGACAGAAGGAATACAGCCAAAGATCTTTATAACATCTATAACAATATTTTACTTTTTCTTTCAAACCAATTTTCATATCACCACATCCCAATTTATACGGGACTATTTTAATTTTGAGAGTTAGATCTTTTAATTTTGACTTTAAATTCAGACACGGAATTTTTAAATTTTTTGAAACAAAACTTACATTTTAAAAACTACGTAAAAAATACTATAAGTCATAAATCATAATAAATGACAATTCAGAAATATTTAAAAGACAAAATTACGGTCAAAAAGACTAATTTTGAATATCAAAACACGTAAGGTGTTACATAAATTGAAACAGAAGACAACATTCGATATAGTAGTCGAAAGATATCCAGACAAATGATAGAAGTTCTGACTGTAATTGGAAAATTAGTTAATAGGACTGTTAGAGGAGAGTAGGAACCGTGTGGTGCTGCTTGTCAACGCAATTGAGATCTTTGTAATACTCTGTTTCCACAAATTCCTCTGTCACTTGGCCACTTCCATTATAAACCAATTTCTGCAAACCAATAACAAGACATATATGAGTCTAAAATTGTGCTTATCACATTAACGTATCATAGAGAGTAAAAAAAACAACAACGATATTCTCCAAAATTTGTCAAATTTGTTTCAAATTCCAGCAGAAACAAAAAATACTGTGTAATTCTTTCCATTTGTCTTAGCCTGGATAGAGTTATCTGATATTTGTTGTTAGTAAGAGGTAACAGGTATTCGGTGAATTTAGTTGAGTTGTACAAAAGCTGGCCTGGACAACACAATTATTTTCTTAAAAAATTGCCAAATTTGTCCCTTTAATCCTTGTCTTAAGTGGTCAAGAGGTCACAATTCCATTGATTTTAGTATAACAGATTATATTGGTTCCTGTTTCCTACCCATTGTTAGCATGTATCTTCCCTTACATTTTTAGTATCCTCCGTGATCTTCCTTATGAGCGAATTGGAACGTAGTTCATAGATACTCTTACACGTGATTCAACGCTCAAACGAAAGTGCTATTTCTTTACCATTGGATTAACAAAAGTGTGATTCAACTGGATCAAGAGAAAACCAGATTTGCTGGTAAACTTAGAATTATAAATTAAGTTTCGAATTGAGCCTTTCCTAGTCTTAATTTGTTAACTAACTACAGTATTGCTCCATTTCATTTCCAAGCTAGTTGAGTTCAGTTACGTGTGTGCTCACTAATCATCATTTCGCTTCATTGAACCTCATCTAGCTCCAATATTATATCAAAAAACGTAGTTTCTCTATCACTACAAGAAACCCCAAAAGAGAAAAACGAGGAAAGAAAGAGTTTGACTCGAGGATCATTCTTAAGGTGTAGTAGTTAAGAGCTCTGTTCAGTAACTGTAGCTCAAACATCATATTTGTATTTAAAATGCATCTAATATGTGCAAATAACCTACTCAGAACCTATTAAGCAAAAAGAATTATGACTCAAAGTCAGCTAGTACTTTCAAAACCGATTACAAATTTCTGCATAAGAAATCATAAAATTTGCAAATAAATACTGTAGTAGTTATGATACACTAACTTTAAAATATAACCAGTTCAACTTTAAGAATCAGAGAGGTTGAACCTATAAAGCAAAAAGAATTATGACTCAAAGTCAGCTAGTACTTTCAAAACCGATTACAAATTTCTGCATAAGAAATCATAAAATTTGCAAATAAATACTGTAGTAGTTATGATACACTAACTTTAAAATATAACCAGTTCAACTTTAAGAATCAGAGAGGTTGAACCTATAAAGGTTACATCCTAGATCAGCTTCTGTTCAAATCCCGAATCCTACATTTACCGATAAAAAGACCGACAAATCAAGAGAAAGAGGTAGACCTGAGTATCATTCTCAAGACGTTGGAATTCAAGATTTTCAGGGATAATTGTACCATCAGAAGGAGTGGTATTCATGTGATCAACATAAGTAGAAGAATATTCACTTCTTTGAGGCTTAGTATGTCTCTTTGGTGCCATGCCATCAAAATACTCCCTTGTTGTCTCCTCTATCTTTGCTTCTTCCTCTTTTGATACATGCACATCACTTCTATTTGGTCTGATATTTCCACTCACTTCCATTTCTTCAATTCTCTTCTACTGGTTAAAATCTTGAGAAGTATTATTTCTTTGATGTTATAAGTTCTCTAAAAAGGGCGGTTTAATATCATATCAAGTGTTGCAAATGTTGAAAAGTAGTTAGATATCTACCTTTTGGGTAGATATTTCGGTTTCCTAAAGATATTTTGTCCATCTATGGTCGTAGGGTACGGTGTGCATTTAATATTTCTGATTTTGGTAATTGGAAGTGAATATCAAATACTCCCTCCATTTTAAATTGAAATAACATATTAATTAAAAAAATAATTAATAATATATTTAATTTATTATTGTTAAATAATATTTACATTTTAATTTAAAGAAAAAATAATTAATGCAAAGGGTAAAACATGAAAAAAAACAGTAGCTCATCTTGATTAATGAAAAAAGATAAATAAAATTAAAAAATTTGAGACAACTCATTTAGGACGGAGGAAATATCATATGACACATCTGTTCGGTGTGGTAAATTTTGATTAGATTCAGTAATTTATGTCCAACCCTATTTTGGAAATTATGGGACCGTTCGTTTTGTAGTTTATTAAAATTCGTTTTTAGTTTTGTTTTTCTTTAATACGAGATCTGTATTTTTAGTCACAATAGATTTACAAATAATGCACACGAGATTTGAAACGATTTAAGATATTTTGATCATTGTTTGGAAGTTGGTTCCGTCACCGGATTCAAAATTTAAATTTTCAATATTTAACTTTTAAAATTATTTACATTGAGTCTGTTTTATTTGCCATATAAAATTTTTATACAAAAATTTATGTTGCACATTGAAGTGTCGTTTGGTAGAGTGTATAAGATAATACTGAATAAGTTGTATTAGTAATGTTGGAATTAATAGTGCAGAGATCAGTAATATAAAGATTAGTAATACTGAGATTATTTTGTATGAAATATTTGGTTTGATGTATTGAAAACAATATGTATTGTTATATTTTTTAAAAAATATTATTTGTTTACAAAAATACCCTTGACATATTATAACTTTGTGTATTTTCTTTGCAAAACTTTATTATTCTTTTTTAAAAATAAAATAAAAATAAAAATATAACTAATTATTTACTTTGGAATTTTAAGATTCAATCATTCACTTACAATTTTTTTTTTGTTATCTTTTCTTTATTTGTTCATCATTTATTTGTTGTTTCCACTTTGTGATGTTTTTACGTTGGAGGGAGATACATGTAACTTTTGATTGAGACAATAGAATTATTATTAACATAAATTTGTGTTCCGTAAAGTGTTGAAGCTAATTAGAAAAATTATTTTTATTTATGAATACCCTATTTACAAAATTAAAGCTTGTATGCAATCATGCACTTTATTTTTGGATTTTGACCAATAAGTATTTTTTAAGTTAATCGAGTAATTTTTTTTATGACTAAAATTATTTGAAGGGATATTATTATCTTGATAAATTAAAAAGAAATAACTCACATTGAATAAATTGAAAAGATTTAGAAAAAAAATTAAAGAAATTTGAGGGCGTTTTTGTCTGGATACATATTTATTCATGGATTGTAATCCATGAATTACTAATCTCACTAACTTGAGTGTATTAGTTATACACCCTATAATAGCATATATGATGTATAACTAATCCATGTATTAGTTAAAGATAACTTTAAAATTGTTATCAAATAATATATTAAGTAATCCTATCTTTTAATCCATAGATTATGAAAATTATTAAACCTACCAAACGGATTCTTAAAGTATTGAGTTCAAATGAATTCAATCCTGTAACGGTGGACCCACCCCTCCACCCCTCCGTAGTGCTTACTATTTCTTACTTCCTAGGTGAATCTAGGATTTATATTCTGTGTTCAAACTTTAGAATTCTTTACATGAATTTATTACTTATATACTTCAAGTTATGAGTTGATATCTATTTGTTGTCACTGTGGAATTTTTTGTATAAATTTATGTTACGCGCAAAAATACCAAATGAACACAGTATCCTAATGGCTAGATCCACTGCCCTTGTTTGCTGTTTCAGCTTATGTGACCTGATTCAAATTACAAGAATTAAAGCGATTAATTTTATGTATGAATTTAAATATAAAATTTTAATAATTTGAAAAATAATTTCTTATAAGATGCTTTTGAGTGTGTTTGGTATGGAGAAAAATATTTTATAAAAAATATTTTTTAATTTTTTCATAGTTGATTGACTTAAATATTTTGAAAAACGTTTTTCAAATCAACTTATTTTTCTCAAGTTAAAGGAAAATGACTTTCTTTCAAAAAATAAGAAAAATATTTTTCAAAACTTTCTTCGTCCTCACTTTTAAGTTGGAATGTTCATACAACTCTCAAAATTACCATCCCTACCCCGACTCCCAATTTCCTACCACTCCCATTCTAAAAAATACTCTCTCCATTTTATTTTATGTGTCATCTTTTGATCAGACACAAAATTTAAAAAAATGAGTGATGATTTTATAAAGTTTACCAAATTGTCCTTCTTAAAGTTTACTTTTTAATTGTCTTTTATTTTAAGTGGGACCAAATAAAAATATTATCATTAAATTATTATCAAATAAGAAAAAATGACATTTTTTTGGAACATACTAAAAAAAAAAATAGTGGCACATAAAGTGGAATGAAGGGAGTCATTCATTTTTTTTTCTTAATCCATCCCCAACCCCACCCCCACTCTCTACCAGCCACCTTTCAAAAAAATATAATATTTATTATTTTTTTAAATTTTTTTCTTATCCCATCACTTACCTGATCCCTCCCATCCACCCACCAGCCCACTTCTCAAAAAAATTTAAACTTTTAAAATTTATTTTTTTAAAAAAAATTATTTTTTTTTCTTATCCCACCATCACTCTCTTATCCCGATCCCACCCCTACTAGCCACCCCCCACCCACCTACCCCACACATTTTTTTTTAAAATTTATTTTTCAAACAAAAAAAAAATCTCCAACTTTTTTCTTATCTCAGCCTTACCATCTATTCTGACACCTCTCCCTACATGCTCCCTCTCAAAAAAACATTTAATTTTTTTTTTTAATTTGACTTTGAAAAAAGTTTCAAAACTTTTTTCTTTAACACATTTTTTTTATTCTATTCGTTTTCATTGTTTTTTATTAAATAAAAAATATTTTTCTACTTGCATAATGAACAGAAAAATATAAGTAATAAAAAACTTATTTTTCTAAAAAAAGTTTTCCTCCTCCATACCTAACATATCCTAAAAAAGTATTTTCTATTCTTTTAGCAATCATAGAAAATATATAGTTTTTGAAAAATATGTTTCATTCAACAATCAAATATTAAAAAATATTTTTGAAAAAATATTTTTTACTCACCACTTAAATATAAAAAAATAAATAAAAATTAACTTATTTTTTATAAAAATATTTTCTAGAAATATATTTTTCATAAAAGACATTTACTTTCTACCAAACACACCCTTTATGTTGGAAAAATATCTTATGAGTCTTATCCGCTCACGAAAGTGGTAGTTGTGACGTCTCTTTCAATGGAAACGAAACAATTGAGTGGTTGTGTTAGCTCCCACTTAAATACTCATCCTACTCATTTTATTGACAAGTTAAATAAAAAATTAAATTTAAAAAATTTAAAACGAGTAAAATGAGATCAAAATAGTATATAAAAACACTGAAAAATGGGTGGATTTCATTAAAACTTCACAATTTTTCTCTCTCCCTCTTTTAAATAATTTGATTCAATATCAGTTTTGCTATGTTTATTTTTACTTGGATCCCTATATCAAAAACAAACATTTCAATCTACTCCCTTGGTTTTGCTTTACTTGGTCACTATGCTAAAAATAATTTTTTAGTTTATTTGTTTTATTTATAAAATTAAAATTTTTTTGTTATATTTTTTTGCCTTTTGTCCTTAATCATATGAAGTGACTATATAAAGTAATACTTTCTCCATTCATCTTTACTTGTTCATGATATAAAAAATAAATGTCCAATATGCTTGTCTAGTTTGAAAAATCACTAGATAATTATCATTTGTGTCCATTTTACTCTTATTATTAAATACTATTCATTATCCAATAATTTTTTCAAAATATTATACTACTCTCTCCGTCCCATTTTATGTGTCGCCTTTTGACCGGACACAGAGTTTAAGAAATGAGTGAATGACTTTGTAAAGTTTACAAATTGCCCTCTTAAAGTTTACTTTTTAGTTGTCTTTTCTTATTAAGTGGAACCTGGTAAGGATAAAATGGGGATGTTGTCATTTAATAGTGTTTTCAAATAAGAAAAGATGACATTCATTTTGGGACGGATTAAAAAGAAAATGATGACATATAAAATGGGACGGAGGGAGTATTTATTATATTCGAAGGGTGCTATAGTAAATTATCTTATTACTTAGTATTTCTTAAAGTGTGTGTCAAGTTAATAGTGGACAAGTAAAGATGGACAGAGGAAACAACAGTCAAATTAGAGTTTCAAAGTATCATTAATAAGACTAATTTAGTAAAGTATACCTTTGATTAAAGTTTTCTTAAGGAGTGTGCCAAGTTAATAAGAACCAAATAACCCAAAATGGAGGGAGTACTTTTCCATTTTCACAAATCAAGAGAGTTTAATTATTTTTTTTCCATACTAAGACTTAGTATTAAATAACTATAAAGTAGTAGTAGCCAAATATAAAATTTTTAAGCATCACTAATAAGATTAATTTAATAATATACACATCTAATTAATATTTTCTCAAGAGGATATGTCAAGTCAATAAGGACCAAGTAAAATGAAACAAGGGAGTAATTTGAATTCACACAATATTCGTCATTTTTAAAGGGTGGGTGCTTCATTTTAGGATTTTCTCATTTTTAAAGCTCGGATGTGATATCTCTAATTAAGGATAGACTTCCCTCCATCCCATGTCTTTTATTTAAAAGGAAAGTGTACGTGTGAGAATTTAAGTACATGATCATGGGGAGAAATAATTTTTTTGTTCTTTACCAATTTATTTTAGTTTTATGTCTTTTTAGTCCTTTGGTTGATGAGACTAGGATACAACGCGTATTAAAAAAGTGCATTTTGGGGATGCAATTATTTCCTATGGATCTAGACTAGTGTTTATATACTTTACTTTTGGCCTCGGTGATGATTTTGGGGATGCTATTATTATTACTTATAGATCTCTTAAAGTACATTGATTAGAAAAATGCACAAATACTCTGTAATATTAGGTACTATGATAGGATATGACTAGCCTTATACACATGGCTATTACTAGTTTAGTTATGATTGTAGATATATAGGTTGTAAGGTGATGGACCTATTAAAGTCTGAAATACTACTAAAGAAGGTGAAAGTAGAAGATCCCATATCTATAGAAGGTGAAAGTAGAAGCTCCCATATCTATAGGAGGTGAAATGTGCATTAAATGTGCGAACTAAAATTGAATATTTGAAATGTACGTAAGTTCAGGAAAGTTGCACCAGAGATAGATGGGGATGTAAGGCTTGAGTATCAAGTAATCCTTAGCGGAGATTGTTTCAAATACCTAGGATCTTTGATTCAAGATAGTGATGAGATCGACGAGGATGTTACACAACATATTGGTGCAGGATGGGTAAAATAAAAGCTAGTTACTGGGACCTTGTGTGATAAACAAGTACAACCTAAGATAAAAAGTAATTTCTATAGATAGGTGGTTAGACCGACTATATTGTACGATGCGGAGTGTAGGCATGTTAAGAATTTTTATGTTCAAAAAATAAAAGTTGCTGAGATGAGAATGTTGAGGCGGATGCGTGGTCATTCTCGGAGTGACAAGATTAGGAATAATGAGATACGGTATAGGTAGGAATGGGTTCTATTGTAGACAAGATGAGAAAAACGAGGTTGAAATGATTTGAACATGAGAGGAGGAGGATTATAAATGCTCCAATGAGAAAGTGCGAGTAATTGATAATGACGAGCGTCCGGAGAGGAAGAGGTAGGCCAAAGAATTATTGGGGGGCAGTGATCAGATAGGACCTGATTCATCTTGACCTTACAGAGGACGTGACCTTAGATAGAAGAGTTTGAAGGTCATGTATTAAGGTAGAAGATTAGTAGATAGTTGAAGCGTTCTCTCGCTTCCCTGTGTGATAGACTTAGTGGTTATTCTTGGACCTCACACTTTTTTAATATTATTAGTACTATGCTTGTAGTTCCTTAATTAAGATTCGTTTTCTCATTTACCTAGTGTTTTATGTGTCGATTGTTACATTATTTTATTTTTATTATTGTCCTTTTATTGTTTGTGTGTAGCGCTTTTCATATCGATTAAATTGTATTTTCATTGCCCCTACATTTGTATCCTTTTTAATAAAATGTTTGATAGGTACCAATTAAGTTGAGGGTCTATCAGGAATAATTCCTTTACCCTTATGAGGTAGAGGTGAAATCTATGTATATTTTAAATTTTTCAAACCTCACTTGTGAGATTACATCGGGAGAATTCTCATTGCGGGAAAAGAATGATCTCAGCCTATTATGACTACGTTAGTTTTTAAGACTTCCTTTCATATTTCAAAGTGATATTTATTTTGTATTATTTTCAAGCAATGTTTACTTATACATATGCATATTGTTTTAAAGAAAGATAAATCTTATTTTCAATATATATATATTTATATATGTGTGTGTATTTTGTTGTTGTTCTGGATGGAGGTTTTCAAGTTAGATTATGTTAAGTGTTGCATTAATGAGATTTATATCCATGATAATGAACAAAATCAAAGCCCGCTAGTGTGTCAAAGTCTTTGGGTGAATTATATCATGAGTGGAAGAGATATATACATGTGATGATGTAAACATGATAAAAATAAAAGGGAAAAGACATCGTTTTCACCCCAAACTATACAAGAAAAGTTTAAGTCACACCTAAACTATTTAAGTGACCTATTACACACCTAAACTATATAAAAGTGATATTATTACCTCCCCGCGACACCAATTCTATGGCGCATTTTTTACACTCGTTTTAGGCGCGTCCAGCCTTTTAAATAACAAAAGTAAACGTCTAAAAACATTAAAATTACATCACTTTTAATTCCCAACTGATCTATTCTTATTTAAGCCAATTTGGGGCTCAAAACTAAGAACCCTAATCCCCAAATTTGTCTTTCAAAATCGAAATTGAAGATCATTTGTATGAAGAATTGGTAACTAAATCTTTTTAATCCTTCGATTTCTTGCTATATTGATGATTATTTTGTCTTAATTTTGTTGTCATTTTGATAATTTTTTTCTTCCCTCAAGGGTTTGTTCAACCTCTCTTGAAACTTGTTTTCTTAATCAAGGTACTTTAATGGCTAAGATAAGTTTGAGTAGACTTTGTAAGCAAGAAGAAGATAATGAGTTGGACGAGGTTCGATGAAAACATGAACATTTTTTTCCTTTGATGACTTCATGAAATTCGGGTAGACGTTATTGGACTTGTCCTTACTATGGGGTAAGTGAGTTTTTCCTTCAAACATTGATCTTGAATAGTGTATATGAATCTAATTGCTTTCATTTTAGAATAGATCATGCGATTTTTATCTTTGGAAGGATGATTCTATTGATGAACGATCCAAATTTGTTATTCCTAAATTGTTGGAAAGAATTGGGGAGCTTAGAGAAAAAAGTTGAATCTTCGATAAATTGTGCATTTTATGAACACAAAATAGTTGATGATAAGAATACTAGGACAACCAAATCTGTGGAAAGCAAAATAGACATGAGCAAAATAGAGTTGCAAATGGACAATTTTAAGGATGATTTGAAGATAATGAAGGCAAATGAGAAGAAACGAAAGATCAAGTTGGCTAAGTCCAAGAAAAGGGAAAAACAACTTTGGAATACTCTCATTTGTGTATGTATTTTGGGTGTTAGTTTTCTATTTTAATTCATGTTCTTGAAAGCTCCAAGAAGGCTTCCATAAATTAAGTTGCTTTGTTTTTTGTTATGTTTTAAGGGGCTGAAATTTGTATCAATTATTAGGTGTTACCTTAGACAAAACTGCCAGGTTGTGTAATTAAGTTGTTGTGTAATGAAATTGTAAGGCTGAACTTGACAGTTTTGGCTTTGTTTTCTGTGGTTCTTTGTGTTGAAATTTGTATACAACATTACTGGTTTAGGGAAACATCTCTAACAACACAAATTTAAGGTTGTATTCAAATTGTAATGTTGTATACACAAACATTACATCTCTCACAACACAAATTTAACATTAATAAATGTAGTCACAGCTGCTGCACAAGCATAAACACAAATTGTAATGTTAATTACACAACCTGAAACCAGTCAACTACATCTCTCACAACACAAATTTAGCATTAATAAATGCAGTCACAGCTGCCGCACAAGCACAAACACAAATTTCAGCAATAATAAACTTATAACTGCATAATCATTAACAAAAAAGAGTGCAATTACATCTTGTTGCCAAATACATTTACAAAAAAATCAGTACTGTTAAACTAATTACAGTTACAAAATGCAGTCAAAGCTGCCACCAATAAATTATTCTTAAAGCAGCCACAGCTGCCAACATCAGTGAACTATCAAAAAACAGTCTTAAATGCAGTCACAGTTGCCAACCCAGCTACCAACATTAGTGAATTATCTAAAACATAGTCTAAATGCAGTCACAACTGTCAACATTTATACAAAGGAAACTATCAGTCTACACCAACTTCTTATGAAGATTGAACATTGGAGCTTTCTTGACTCAAGTGTGCAGCCCTGGACCTTGTTTCCATTTGTTTTTTTTGCCTCTCATTTCTTGTAGTTGCCTGGAGGTCATAACTTTTTTTTCTTTTCATTTTACACCAGTTTTGGGTGTATATCCAAGATTTTCAGTCACAATTGCTGAAGATTTGGTAGTTTTGAATATCTCACTAGGCATTCCCGGCTGCTCAAATAAAAAAAGTGTTAACATTTATATAAATAGTAGTAAATAAAATTTAGATAGTAAAGGGACTAATAACACACTTACTAGCTACTACAATTCCTCAAATTACAGAAATATTACATTCACCGTTCAGCTGTAGCTAATTGATTGACACAATTAACAATAACGTGGCCACAACTATATGAGCAAATTCACTTGCACAAAAGAACAAAATCAAATCCTAGAACAAAAATCAGTAACAAATCCTAAAACTAATGCAAATTGGCATAATAATCATTAATACTAACTATAAAGGTATTGTCGAGGAGAAAAAGGGCAACACAGCGCACTAAAGCTCCCGCTATGTACGAGTCTAGGGTTTAAGTAAAAACTACTAATAACACACTAGCTACTATAATTCATCAAATTACAATTATAGTAACATTGTATTCACTCGTGATTCCTACATCCAACACCAACTAATTTATAATTCTGTTGTAGTTAACTGATTGACACAACTAGCACCAATGCATTCACGACTATACAACCACAAAATAGAATTATTCACATGTCAATCAAGTACAAAAGTAACAAATCCTAAACCTGATGTAAATTAGCATAATAATCAACTAACAAATCCTAGACCTCACGTAAATTAGCATAATAATCAATGAAAAAAATCCTAATCCTGTTGTACATTAACGTAACAATCAACTAACAAATTCTAAATTTATAGTAAATTAGCATAACAATCAGCTAATAAATCCTAAATAGCAGAACAATCAGCTAACAAATCCTAAACCTGTCATAAATTAGCACAAAAATCAGCTAACAAATCCTAAACCTTTCGTAAATTAGCATAATAATTAGCTAACAAATCCTAAACCTAACGTAAATCAGCACAACAATCAACTAACAAATCCTAAACCTATCGTAAATAAGCATAATAATCAGCTAATAAATCCTAAACCTATCATAAATCAGCACAATAACAAGAAATCCTTAAATATTACTAACCAGAAAGACGTTCATGAGGGTTTTGCAAAGCCTCTTGAAGAAATTGATCTACAGTATTAACAATATCCTCCTCCGACACACTCCTTGAACCACCACCACCACCATCACCATCACCATCACCATCACCTGTACCAATACTCGAAGCATCAAGCAGCTCAGATTGATCATCATTGTTATTATCAATAGATGAGGAATCAATATTAACTTTGTTTTTCTTCGAAGACGATGAAAATATAAGTCGCCTTATACTAGAATCTAAGTCAGCCACCTCCCATGACTCCGGTGGGGCTCTGAGATCATTCGTTACAAAGCCCTCCATCGATTCAATTTTCTTTTTACCAAATTTAACAATTTTTTTTTTAAAAAGTTAGAGAATCATCGAATTAGGATTATGGGAAATTTGGATATAGAGATTTGAAGAATTTTCATAGAGATTGAGGGAATCTAAAAGGGAAAAAAGGGGGTAAATTATTCTAGGGTTTCGAGAGAATGTGTGAAGGGGGTATAAGGTATTGTATAATTTTTGTGAATCTTCTATTGGGTTTTTGCTCTCATCAGATGAATTTTAGTTTGGATGGATGTTTTAATAGAGCTAGGGTAAAATATGAGAGTTGGGTCGGGTCGGGTCGAGTTAGATGGGTTAAAAGAGTAATAGGGTCGAGCTAAGTTTTTAATAAAATAGGAAAATTAATTAGACACGTGGCAACACAAGAGGGCGAGTAGAGTGCACTCCACTCATTAAACTTGGGCATGGGTGTCGTGCGGAGGTAATAATATCACTTTTATATAGTTTAGGTGTGTAATAGGCCACTTAGATAGTTTAGGTGTGGCTTAGAATTTTCTTGTATAGTTTGAGGTGGAAACGATGCCTTTTCTCAAAATGAAATAAGAAAATTGTAAGACTTATTTTTAATTTTAAAACTGCCACATGGCTTTAAAAATCTACTTTACCCATTTTCTTTATCCCTCCCGACTGGACCCAACTAAAAAAAGACCCCATTCCTCTTTTATCTAGACTCAAACCAAATCCATTTTTTGATTGGGTAGAAGATGGATTTGTAAGACATTACAAAGCAATAACAGAGTGAAATAAAGATAGACATACCTCCAACCATTGTCACGAGTACTCTGAGTTGTCCGAGTCGTCGTCGGCGGGTGAATCTTCTAAGTACTCAAACCTCACTCTTAAGATAGTATGGAGTTCTGGAGAAATTTTGTTTTTAGGGTCCCATTACCGTAGCTTCACATTTATACTATTTCCCATCAAAGAACAATTATTAGAAAGTTGTTATCTGATAAAGGGAAACAATTTTTCTTAGGGTAGTTTTAGAAAATAATAGGAATAGAAGTTTCAACTGATTCTAAAAATAGAGGACCATTTTCACACGTCCAATTTGAATTTGAACTAACATTCTCTCACTTGGTCCGATTACATAAAACTCAAAGCATAAAAATAATCATAATACATGAATCATGGCGATAGTTCTATTGGGTTCTAAGTATATATGTGAATAAAAAATGGAGGAAAAAAATGAAGAAAAAAGTGAATTGAGTTTTCACTTTAAGGAAGTAAAGTCTTTCCACATTGGTGGGAGAAAAGAACTTTCTTATGATTATAGTGAGAAGCATTTCTTCATGTGGATAGTGAGGCAACATCAAGACATTCCTCGTGTCGTCGTCGTCGCTCACTCCACTTGGTTTCGGCTTTGAATTTGGATTTAGATTTGGATTTGGATTTGGATTTGGCAAATGATAGAGATATTATTTTTTTGGATAAAATTTATTTTAAACTTGAGAATTAGTGAATCTTGTAATCCAAAAATTCAATAGAAAATATTTGTCCATTTGCAGACGTACATGACATATGCGGACACATGTCATAATGCACCTGCTGACACAGATCTAGCACTGGTCTGACTCAGGTCAAACCAGAACATTCTGGTTTGCACGATGTTTCAAAACTGTGTAATTTTTCGTTAATCATTACTTCCTTTCTGATACACTATCTTTTGGCTATAAACATGTGCATTTTTTTTTAGATAAAAATACAAAATTTAAAGTGTAACATATCTTCTTATTCTTCTTAAAACTCTAGTGTGATTAACAGTCACTGAGTGAATTTGGTGTTCATCAAATTTGAGGTACCACTATTTATTGAAGTGAATCTGTAACGACACGATTTGCTGAACCGGAATGCTACACGGTGCTCATGACCCCGAAGGACCACAAGCTAACCCATGACTGATATCTGTACCTGTATACTGCATAAGATAGCATAATAATACGGAAACATACACTGAAAGGCCATAAGGTTCGATCATGAACATAACTGAATAACGTCACATCTATGTGGGGTAATAGAATACCTAAAACAAAACTGAAAATACTGAAGTCTGAACATGATAGTCTATATCTAGTCTGCATCTAGACTGAAAGCCTCTACTGTCGGAAGAATCTGAATAAGGAGTTGATGGGACATGTCCCCAACTAACTCCAACTAATAAACTAATCAATGAGATACTAGAAAATTATTATGTCCTCGAAGGATGAGGACTCACTTCTACTCTGACTGCTGAATATGGAATCTACTGCTAATCTGGAACTCGTGTCTCTGAACCTGTGGTGTAACATAAAAAGAAAGCACAATAGTGCGAATGCGTTAGTACACATGTACCGAGTATACATGTGAGGTAGGCTAAATGCAAGGGTTCACATGCATTCTAATGATAACAAACTATCTAACATGAATGTGAGAATTCATACATAATTACGTAACTGTAACTGACAACGTGATATCATGATTACTGAATTTGAATACTGATAATATGGCATGACTGGTAACATAAATGACTGTATCTGAGTATAACTGATAACGTGGGTGACTGTAGCTGACAGTCCTGAATCTGATAAAACTATCTGAGTTCTGTACTGTATCTGACAGTCCTAAAATCTGAAGAACTATCTGAGTTCTATTACTGAGACTGATTGACTGTATCTGACAGTTCTGATTCTGTAACATGAAACTGTGGGAAGTAGTATCTAACCGACATGCCCCAAAGATGCTATAATATCTGAGCTGGGGTCCAATCTATGCCCTGATTAGAAGGGTGTCAATACCGCGCTACTGGTAAGGACAACATGTGAGTAGCCCTCATATAACATGTAACTCTTGCGATAACGGTGGGAATCCTCACATAACAGGTTAAGCCACCTTATCTACCCTTATATAGCAGGCTATGATATCTCAACCTATGCTGGCTACATAGTTCTGGAACGCAAGGATTGCTTCTAGAAATCACACCCTCGTATAACAGGTGAGTCCCTATACTTGGGTTCACTCGGTGCTAATTCCTACTCCCATCTGAATGGACACTGAACATGATTTACTGAACTGAATTGAGCATGGACTGAGTTACTGAATTTCTGTGGCTGACGAAATACTACTGATATCTGACAACTAACTGAGTCATGAGATCATGGAAATTTTTCCTGAGTCATAAGACTATCTAAAGTCTAAGAGTTCATATCTTGACTGAGAGTATCATGAAAACATGACATGGATCTAGGCACACAACTAATATTTTGGGTACAAGTACCCCCAGGACTCGATGGAAGGAAACTGACATGACTTGATATTCTTGAATACATGATAATCACCACAATACGTTTATTGAAGCATTTTATGAAACGTATAATAGGCATAAGCTTGTACATTTAAGGGGATTTTCATGATATCATGCTAGTTAGGCAAATTTCCTTCATATAGGCATTTTATCAAACATATGGCAGACATAGTACATGTAAACACATTGTACAATAATTAAACATCATGCTTCAATTCCAATTCCATCATACAAGGTTTTCGTCATGAGATTTCGTAAATCTTTATATATACTAATCAACCCACATGGAATTTATCATCAAATCATGGAATAGAAATCAATTCCTCATTTATCAACATAAAAGAGAACATACAAAGCATGAAAACATGAAGAAAATCCATAACTTGTAGTTAAAAAAGATTCTTGGACTTCATGGACGAAAAAAGTCCATGAATGAACACTATGCATACCTTAGATTGTGATTTCGTGAAGATTGATGGTGAAACCTTCCTGAATTTGAATCCCCAATAAAAACCCTAGTTTGTTCTTGAGATAAACTTGAGAGAAACTAATATGTTTTGGGTGAAAAGTGGATAAATCACGTGTTAAAGGGATTATATAGGGGTAGGAAGGTTACCCTTTTAACCCTGGACACATCATTAAATTTCCAGTAAAATTTCCAGAGTTGGGCCCTTGGCGCGACGCGACATTATCGCACCGTGTCACTGGAAATTGACAATTGGAAAACTGCACGGTGGCGCGACGCGGAGCTCTCGTGTTGCCACCTTGTCTTTGAACTGAAAGTTTGGCGTGATGCACCAGTATCGCGGAGCAACACTGAAATTCGATAATTGACATTTGAGCTATCTCTGCGACGCGCTGAAGGCTCAGGTCAAACACTGTTTCACTAAAAAGGCTCTAACTCTTCGCTCGGGTGTCGTATTTGGGCGAATTATATATCAATGGAAAGCTTATTTAATTTTTCACATGATAAGAAGTGAAAATTATGGAAATACCATGTTTATAAGATTGAATTATTATTTCAAATTAAGTTCTAACATCCTTGAGATGATTTTTAAGCTAAGAAAACGCACGGGTATTACAGAATCATTTTATCCTGGGAGGATATATTCCTAGGTACTTGAGGGAAATAAATTTATTAGGGACACACCATGAATTCGGTGCACTATATTCTTTCTGTTTCATCTCTTTTCTTAAAGTTGATTTTACTGTTTTCCCTAAAAATAGTTTGAACTTTATATTGAATCTTCAATTGGTTGAACATGCATTTTAAGTTCTTGAAATTTTATTTTGATCGTTCATAAGTTGGTTGAACTTTTGTTGAAGTTATTGTTGATTATATATAGATTTTTATACCCGAAAAATAATAATCTTAAGGAATTTATTTTAATAATATGTATTTTGTGTTTTTGGAGATTAAATCTTTTTGATTTCTACTCTTTTTCAAATTATTAGTGATTTGAAGATATAAAAACTTCATCATTAGTTAAAGTTCATTCAGTTGACGATTAGAAGAACATAAAAACTTCATCGTTAAGCTAGAAATAAGTTGTTTAAAGTTTTAAACTTTATTGTTAGTATTCTGACATACTAAATTAGTTGTCTCTTAGTGACAACAAAAGTGACTTTTGAAAATCAAGTCGATGATGGAATGACGAATGTCGTAGCAACAAATATTGCTACTTCAAGCTGTAATGCTGCTCCCGCCATGGCACCGACGAAAAAATTAGAAAAATTTTCTAGTGTGGATTTTAAAAGATGGCAGCAGAAGATGTTTATTTAGCTATATTATCTATACAAAGGTTCATCATTGAAAGTGTTCCAGAGTTTTCAGAAGAAATACCAAAAAAGAAACACTTTATAGTAACGGAAGCTTGGAAGCACTCGAATTTTTTGTATAAGAACTACATATTGAGTTACTTACAAGATGACCTATGCAATGTGTAAAACAATATGAAGACCTATAAGGAACTCTGGGATGCTTTGAAAAGAAGTAAAAACCAGAGGATGCCAGAATAAAGAAATTTATTGCATCAAGATTTATGGACTTTAAGATGGTAGACAGTAAAACTGTAGTTGCCCAAGTTCAAGAATTGAAAGTCATCATCCATGATCTCCTAATGGAAGGTATAAACTTAGTTAATACCTTTATTGAACATATTAAATTTTCTCTTGATACTCACATAACCTTTGATGTAGGTTTGATTGTGACTAGGCTTTTCAAGTAGCTGCTATAATAGAGAAGTTACCACTTTTGTGGAAAGACTTCAAAAACTACTTGAAGCATAAGTGCAAGGAGATGTCTATTGAAAACCTCTTTGTGAGGTTAAGGATTGAAGAGGACAACAAGACAACAAAAAAGAGGTATCGAGGGAATTTTGCAAAAAGTGGAGTGAATTGTGGAAGATCACCCTAATAAATAAAATAAGAGAAAGAAAGTGTCAAGACCACAAGGCAATCCTTATAAGAAGAAATTTAAAGGAAATTACGTTAAATGTATCAATGTTGGCCACAAGTTTGCAGATTATCAAGCTCCCAAGAATGGAAACAAAAAGGATCAACCCAACATGGCCGAATTAAAAAATAATGTGGACGATCTATATGCTATGCTTTTGGAGTACAATTTGATTGTAAATCCTAGAGAGTGGTGGATTGATTCAAGTGACACTCACCACGTATGAGCCAATAAAGAATTATTTACATCATGTGCTCCGTCTCAAGTTGATGAAAAGATATTCATGGCAAAATTCACTACAACAAAGATTGAAGGAATAAACAAGATTTTCTTGAAGATGACATCGGGCAAGGTGGTTTCAGTAAACAACATTCTTTATGTTTTGGAGTTGCAAAAGAACTTAGTTCCTATTTCACTTCCGACTAAGAATGAATTCAAATGTGTATTTGTAACTAGTAAGGAAGAAGTGTATATAGGTAAAGGTTACCTCACTGAGGGCCTTTTTAAGATCGATGTAATGAATATTGAAATGAATAAAAGTTCTATTTCTTCTTACTTACTTGAGTCAAATGAATTGTGACATGAACCTTTAGGATATGTCAATTACAAAATCTTGCAAAAATTAATTATTTTAGAAGTTTTGCCTAATTTTGAGTGCAATAAATCAAACATCAAACATGTGTGGAATCTAAATATGCTAAGCATCTGTATAAGTTTGTTGAAAGGAATTTCAATCCCTTAGACTTAATCTACATAGATATTTGTGATATGAAGTCAACACCATCTCGTAGAGAAAAAAAGTATTTTATAACTTTTATTGATATCAGTAGATATTGTTATGTTTATTGTCTAAATGATAAGGACGAAGAAATAAATGCGTTTAGGCAATATAAAACTGAAGTTGAAAAATAGTTGGATAAAAAGATCAAAATGCTAAGAAGTGATAGGGATGAAGAGTATGCATCTCCTTTGCCGAGATATGTTTGGAAAATGGACTTATTCATTAAACTACTGCCCCATATTTATCTCAATCAAATGGAATTGCGGTAAGGAAAAATAAATATTAAAGGAAATGCTGAATTCCTAACTCATAAGTTCAGTTTTATGATAAAACTTGTGGGGGAAAGCTATCCTTACGGAAAATTGAATACTCAATAGAGCACCCTATTGTAAGACACACTCTAATTCTATATGAAAAAGGGAAAGGACGGAAACCCAACTTGAAATATTTTAAAGTGTGGGTTTGTCTAGTTAAAGTCCAAGTTCCTATACCTAAAAGGATAAAAATACGACCAAAGACTATGGATTATGTGTTCATTGGATATGCTACAAGCAGTGCATGTCGATTTTTGATTCATAAATCCAATCATCCAGATATTCATGAAAATACAATAATTGAATCATCTAATGTTGTAATTTTTGAACACATTTATTTGTATAAAACTGAACATGAGTTGTCTAGTGGAGGGTCTAAACGACCTTGGGATGAATCAAAGGATAATATACTTAATAATGAGAAATCAAGGCGTATTGCATGTCAAATAATGTTGAATTTCTTTGGATAAAATTTTCTATGATTTCTTCTTGAAAATGAGCCTCAAACGTTTAAAAAAATGATGCCATCATCTGACTCACCTTGTTGGAAAGACGCAGTCAATAGTGAGATTGATTCAATCTTTAGCAACCACACTTTTGAGTTGTTTGATCTTTCTCCAAGAAATAAACTAAGGTTCCAAATGGTCTTTTAAAAGAAAAATAAAAGTTGATGGTCCTATTGATAAATACAAGACAAGACTTGTTGTGAAAAATTTTAGACAAAAAGAAGGCCTTAATTATTTCGACACATACTTATCAGTAATAGCGATAACGTCTATTCAGATGTTGGTTGCATTAGCGGTGATACAAGATCTTGAAATTCATCAAACAAATGTGAAAATAATATTATTAAATGGAGAATTGGAGGAAGAAATTTACATGGAACAACTCAATCTTGGTAAAGAAAGAAAGGTGTGCAAACTTATTAATTCATTTTATGGACTAAAACAAGCAGCCAAACAGTTGCATGCAAAGTTTGACCAAACTATGTTGGCAAACAACTTCAAGATAAATGAATATGATAAATGTGTTTACATTAAAGACATCCCAATTCACAAAGTTATTATTTGTTCGTATGTGGATGGCATGTTGATTATCAGTAGAGACATTTATGATACAAACACTATTAAATAAATGCTTGAGAGTAAGTTTTATATGAAAACCTTAGAGTTGCTAATGTTATCTTAGAGATAAGAATTTGTAGAAATCCACTAGAATTGACGTTGTCACAGTCTTATGACATTGAAAAGGTAGTTGACAAGTTCAAGTATTTGAATTTCAATATTGTCAAGATTCCATTGGACGTGAGATTGAACTTTAAATGATTGAAGGTGAAAGTGACTCACAGTTGGACTATGAAAGAGTCCTGGAAATTTTGATGTATATCATGAATTCTATGCGACCAGACATAGCATGCGTTGTTAGTAAATCGAGTCAACACATGAGTAATCCCAATCAAACTTATTGGATGGCAATGAAAAGTATTTTGGTGTATCTAAAACATATTCAAGACTATACTTTGCATTATAACAAATATCGATCGATAATTGAAAGGTATAGTGATGCAAATTGGATCATCGAATCAAATGAAGTAAAATCCACTAGTGGATATGTATTTACTTTAGGTGGAGAAGCAGTTTCTTGGAAATCATCCAAATAGACATGTACTGCCCGTTCTACAATGGAATATGAATTTATCTCATTAAATAAAGCTGGTGAAGAAAATGAATCACATCAAAATTTCTTAGAAGATCTTTCTTATTGGCCCAAACCTTTGACACCACTATGTATACACTATGATAGTCAAGCAACAATAGATAAGGCAGGAAACATAATGTATAACGGTAAATCTCATCATATAAGACGGAGATATAATATTGTTAGAGAATTACTCTCTAGTGAATTTATCATGTTTGACTATGTTAAGTCAAAGGATAATTTATCGGATCCACTTACGAAGGAACTATCTATAGAGGGAGTTGATATTATCGAAGAAAATGAGTTTACAACCCAGGACAAGTCATCACAATGATAACTCTGCCTCGCAGACTGAAGATCCCAAGATCTAGGTTCAAGGATATCAAATAATATTGGGACTGATGGTTCAATATTGTCAATTTACTTAACCCATTCTTGTGATGAAGACACTATCCAGGAAACAAGGATAAGGCTTATCGTTTGAAGCTTTTTAATCATTTCTAATTTAGGTAGATTTGGCCAAATAGTTTGATCTATAGGATTAAAAATTTTGGAATCACCTATGTGAGGGTGAAGTGGAAGTCGCTTCAAGGAGAATAATAGTAAAAGCCTATTCTCTAAGACCTCATGAAACCCGATCATTTTCATGGCTAATACAAATGAATCTATGATAACCATAAATGATAAAAGGCTATTATTTAACTTGTGTAGTCTAGGTGTATATTAAAATTCGATGGTTCAACGATATCATTTCTACCGATTGACCGAGTGAATCCGATGTATGTTCACTATGGAACATTCAATTGAAAACTTACTTATCTAGATGCAATTAGTCTTTTCTTGTAGAAAACAAGGGTATCCTTTTACCCTTGTGCCCAGATCGCATGATTTTAAGATTTTATTTAATGGTTTTGAAGTAGGGTTCATACCCAAGTATATATATTCTTGAAGCATGTGATTTTCATTAGATTTAAAGCTTTGTGCATAGCAAGAGTTACTTATGTTTGTGTTTTATCTTATAAGATTTAACTTATCCATGGGATTGCACTATCTTGACCTGATATTGTTGAATTATTTCTAGATTGTTATTAAGCATGAAGTTTTGTTATGAATTGACATGAGTTTAAAGCATGAGTTTTAAGCCCTAAGTTTAAGTATTGATATTTCAAGAAGATTCTGCTTTTAAACATTCTTTAATAAGCTTGTATCAAGATTTAAAGCATGAATTGATCTTTTGATCCTAAGCAAAGATAAGGAATCCATAATTGTTCATTTTGATCATAGTTTAAAGCAAAGAGAAGCATAATTTATTTTCATTATAATCCCTTATAATATTTTAAGGTGGATTTCCTAAAGTATGAGCATTAAGTAATAAGAGAGTAGTATTTAGCACCTAGTTGGGTATGCGTCCAAGGTCACATGCTCCAGAACTACGAGCCAACATAGGTTAAGCTTATTCTCAATATGGATGAAGTTACAGATAGTGATCATTTAAGTTAAGGTCTTATTCTGATGGCAAAGGTAGGGCAACTTTACCCAACGTGGGTAAGATGTTGGACTCCATGATAGCTTACATGGTTTATGTCAGTTAGAAGAACCTCCCTAAGAAAGATTAAAAGTAAAGCTTTCAGAACTAAGTGTGATGGATCACAAAGTTTGTCATTATGCTTCATTATTCATGTTTATGATTTTTACAGCTTTTGTTTTATTCAAGCCCAAGATGAGTCATTTACACTTAACATGTATTATTTGAAAATATAAGTACACATTGAGTTATTGTTTTACTTATGCATTCACCTCCACATGCTCAGTACATTCCAGAAGTACTGATCCACATATACGTGTATGTGCTACATTGTTTCATAATGTAGGTTCTGGTGCTCAGTTCCAACAACGTGATTAATTTCGGCATCTCTACCTACATCCCGACGCTTGGTGGGTCCTTATAGTTCGAGGACCCATTTTACCAGACTTTTTATTGATGAAGTATTTAGCTATTTGATTCTATTTAGTTCAAGGTAGCTGGGGCTTTTCCCAGTGGCTCTCTAGTTAGAAGTAGAGGCTTGTCCGACTGTTTCCTATTTTAGATTCAAAATAATTGTTTGCAAGATTTCTAGGTATAAGAATTTAATTTTGGACATTAATTCAGTTATTTCAAGACTTTATATGTCAATTTTATCTTTATTATGAGTTCCAAAGTTGTTTGAAGGCTTAAAGGGTTAGCTTGGGACTACTCGTAGTCTTGAGCATCGTGTGACGTCTAAGGTATATGTTACAGACTTGGTATCAGAGCCTAAGGTTTTATAGAGTTCTAGGGAGTCAGACAAGCCATGTTACGTAGATTCTTGATCATGGATGTGAAGTGCACCATATTTATGAGTAAAAGGCTACGGAAAGAGTTAGGAATCTTAATTTCTTTCATGACATATCATGCTTATAGTTTTCTCTATCTTCTTTAAATCATGCTTTAACGTGACAAAATATGCCTCCTTATCAAGCAAATACCCATAGAAATAGTGACCACGCCGACCCTTTGAATGAGAATGTGTCTCATGCTGAATTTTGGGCCGCCTTTCAGGCATTGGCCCAAGATGTGAATGCCAAATTTCAAGGCAAACTATAAGCGGGAGTTCCACTTCAGAAAAATAGTAATCTAGCTTCTTCCAGAATTCGTGACTTTATGAGAATGAATCAACCTAATTTCTTTGGGTCAAAGGTTGGTGAGGATCCACAGCTCTTCATTGATGAGGTGAGAAAAATCACTCAGATTATGCATGTTATTAAGGAGGAGAGTGTAGAATTGGCATCCTATAGGCTGAATGATATTACTTATGATTGGGTTGTTTCGTGGAAGAAAGGTAGAGGTGAGAATGCTACTCTTATGAGCTAGAAAGTATTTCAGGATGTATTTCTGGACAAGTTCTTTCCGTGTGAGATGAGAGAAGCTAAGGTTGAGGAGTTCATGAACTTGAGGCAGGGCTTGATGATAGTGAAGGAGTACTGCTTTAAGTTCACTCAACTGTCTAAGTATGCTCATGAGTTGGTAGCTAATCCTAGATCTAGTATGAGTAAGTTTGTTATTGGAGAGTCTGATTTAGTAGTCAGGAGTGTAGAACTTCCATGCTTATTGGGGATATGGATATTGCTAGGTTGATGACTCATGCTCAGCAGATTGAGGTAGAAAAAATGAAGGAAAGAGAGAAGTGGAATAAGAGAGCTATAACTAGACAATTTGAGTATGGTCAACCAAGGTCTGGAGAGGGAAACTATTTGCATTTTCATGGTCATTCATCTCTGCCAACACCATCTTCATCCAGTGACCCTACACCCAGAACCAAGTAGGAGCAGTGGAGCAGGTCTTCCATGTCTAGGTTTCAAAATAGTGTAGGTGGAAGGCCAAGTTATTAGATACGTGCAAAGTGTGACAGAAACCATCCCGGTGAGTGTTTGATGGGAAAAAGGGGTTGTTATAGATGTGGAAAGTTGGGTCACAAAATCAAAGAGTGTCCATATGCTATGCACAAAAGCAGGGATGTTCGTCCCTAGACTCAGGCTACTAGCGCACCGACTCCCCTAGGTCGCCCAGTTCCTCCTCAGGGCGCATCATCTAGTACTGGTGGCGGTCAGCGCCAAAATCGATTCTATGCTTTACCATCCCGACAAGAGTAGGAGACTTCACCTGATGTTGTTACTAGTATGCTTCGTGTCTTTCATCTTGATGTATATATGTTGTTAGACCCAGGGTCAAATATTTCTTATGTGACTCTATTGGTTGCGATAAATTTTAGGATAGGTCCTAAATATCTCTCCAAGACCTTCCTAGTTTTCACCCCAGTGGGTGAGTCAGTTGTTGCTAGGAGAGTTTATAAGAAGTGTCCTATCATTATCCTACATAAGATTATACTAGCAGACTTAGTAGAGTTTAAAATGGTAGATTTCAATGTTATTCTTGGCATGGATTGGCTCTATTCATGCAATGCATCAATAGATTATCACACCCATGTGGTGAAGTTTTAATTTCCTGATGAAGCAGTCTTCGAGTGGGAAGGTAGTTCTGAATCTCCCAGGAGTCTTTTCATATCTTATCTTAAGGCCAGAAAGTTGATATCAAGAGGGTGCATTTATCATTTAGTCCGAGTCAAAGATACTAAGTCCAAGTCAAAGATATTACGTTTGAAGTTTCCATAGTTCAATCAGTCCGTGTAGTCAATGAGTTTTTCGAGGTTTTTCCTAAAGATTTGCCAGGGGTACCTCCCGATAGAAAAATAGAATTTTGTATTTATCTTCTCCCTGATACTCAGCCCATCTCCATCCCTCCCTATCATATGTCTCCGGCCGAGCTTAAAGAGTTAAAAGAGCAGCTTAATAACCTCCTAGATAAAGGTTTCATAAGGCCCAGTGTTTCTCCATGGGGCACTCCAATCCTGATCGTGCATAAGAAATACAACTCTCTCCAAATGTGCATCGACTACCGTCAGTTGAATAAAATCAGAATCAAGAACAAATATCTTCTTTCTAGGATTGATGACTTATTCGACCAGCTCCAAGGTGCAAGTTATTTCTCTAAGATAGACCTCAGATCCGGCTATCATCAGCTTAGTGTAAGGGAATGTGATATTCCAAAGACAGCCTTCAGAACCTGTTATGATCATTTTGAATTTCTAGTTGTCCTTTGGATTAACGAATGCCCCAGCAGCGTTCATGGACTTGATGAATAGAGTGTTCAAATAGTACTCAGACATGTTTGTCATAGTCTTCATTGATGACATCCTTGTCTATTCTCGTAGTGAGAGTGATCATGCAGACCATCTCCGAATCATGTTGCAAACCTTTAGAGATCATCAGTTGATCACCAAATTTAGTAAGTGTAAGTTTTATCTAAGGTCAGTAGATTTCCTTGGCCATATTATTTTTGGTGATATCATTAGAGTTGATAATCAAAAGATCGAAACGGTTAGACACTAGCCCAGACCCATTTCTTCGACAGATATCAGGAGCTTCTTGGGTTTGGATAGTTATTATTGATGGTTTGCTGAAGGGTTCTCGTCTATTGCATACCCCATGTCTAGATTGACTCAAAAGAAAGTCATGTTTTAATGGTCAAATTCTTGTGAGAAGAGTTTTCAGGAGTTGAAGACTCGACTCACTTCATCCCCAATTTTGATGCTACCTAATGGTATAGGGTGATTCATTGTTTACTCTGATGCTTCTAAGTTGGTCTGGGTTGTGTTTTGATGTAGAGAGGTAATGTCATAGCCTATGCCTCTAGATAGCTTAAGCCTCATGAAAAGAACTATCCTACCAATGATTTTGAATTAGCAGCTGTTGTTTTTGCCTTGAAAATTTGGAGTTATTATCTTTATTGGGTTCATGTTGATGTGTTCATGGATCCCAAAAACTTGCAGTATGTATTCTCATAGAAAGGTTTAAATCTTCGTCAGAGAAGCTAGTTGGAGTTGTTGAAAGATTATGACATGAGTGTTTTGTATCATTCGGGCAAGGCCAATATAGTGGCAGATGCCCTTATTAGACTGTCTATAAGTAGTGTTGCTCATGTTGAGAATGATAAGAAGAAGTTAGTTCAGAAAGTTCACCAGTTGGCTAGATTAGGTATTCGGTTGGTTGATTCAGCTGAGGGTAGAGTTTGGGTTCAGAATAGTTTGGAATCTTCTTTGGTTTCCGAAGTGAAGGAGAAGCAAGATAGGGATTCCAGTTTGCTTAAGTTGAAGGAGTCAGTCAGAGATCAGAAAGTAGAGGTTTTCTCCCAAGGGGGAGATGGTGTAATGCGATACCAGGGTAGACTATGTGTGTCGTGTGTTGATGGTTTGAGGCAGTGGATTTATGCAGAAGCCTATGGTGCGTGTTGCTCTATTCACCCAGGAGCCACTAAGATGTACCGTGATTTGTCAAAATATATTAGTGCAGCGGCATGAAGCGGGATATTGCAGAGTTTGTAGCCAAGAGTGCTAATTGTCAATAGGTTAAGGTTGGGCATCATAGTCCTGGTGGCACCTTGCAGGAGTTTAGCATTCCCACTTGGAAGTGGGAAAATGTGAACATGGACTTTGTGACAGGGTTACCCCGTTCGCGTCATCAACATGATTCAATTTGGGTTATTATCGATAGAGTGACCAAGTCAGCCCATTTCTTGCCAGTTCATACTTCTTATTCAACCAAGGATTATGCCAAGCTCTATATTAGAGAGTTGTTCAAATTGCATGGAGTTTCTTTGTCTATTATTTCAGACAGAGGTACTCAGTTTACCTCTCACTTTTGGAAAGCCTTTCAGAAGGGTCTTGGTACCCAAGTTCATCTAAGTACTATTTTTCATCCTTAAACAGATGGTTAGGAAGATAAGACCATTTATACCCTAGAAGATATGTCGAGCGAGTGTGTTTTTGACTTTAAAGGAAGTTGGGATGATCACCTATCATTGATCGAGTTTGCCTACAACAACAGTTATCATTCTAGTATCCAGATGGCTTTATTTGAGGCTTTCTATGAGAGAAGATATAGGTCACCTATTGGTTGGTTTAAAGTGGGTGAGGCTGCTTTGATAGGGCCAAATGTAGTGTTTGAAGCTATGGAGAAAGTTCAGTTAATTTGAGAGAGGTTAAAAATAGCCCAGAGTCAAAAAAATCCTATGCAAATGTGAGTAGAAGAGATATTGAGTTAAGGTTGGTGACTTAGTTTATTTGAATATTTCGCCTATGAAGGGGGTGAAGAGATTTAGCAAGAAGGGGAAACTTAGTCCCCGATATGTTTGCCCTTACAGAATCTTTAGCCATATTGGGAAGGTAGCATATGAGCTTGAGTTGCCTACAGATTTGATATCCGTACACCCAGTGTTTCATGTCTCCGTATTGAAGAAGTATATTGGTATTCCAGCTATTGTAGTTCCTTTGGAAAACATAGATGTTCAGGATAGTCTTTCTTATGAAGAATTCCTATTTGAGATCCTTCACCACCACATTTGTCGAATAAGGAACAAAAAAGTTCCCTTGGTCAAAGTTCTTTGGCGAAATCAATCCATTGAGGGAGCCACTTAGGAAGCAGAAGTAGATATGCGAACTAAGTACCCTCATTTTTTCTATGCAAGTTCAGACTCAACTTAAGGTAACAATGCTCCTTAGATTATCTCTTGCTATTCTTATCTCCAGCTTTATATAATCATCCTCATGTCATTTCATGCATTCATGAATCAGTTCAGTCATGTAATCATGTTTTCAGTTATGCAAGTTCAACACGTAATCTCAATTCCTTAGAATCACAAGCTTAAGTAGTCTCATTCAAGAATGAATGTTCCCAAGGGGGAGATATTGTAATACCCCGTATTAGAATTAGTTTAGTTCAGCTCCTAGTGCTTTCATAAGAGGCTTAAAGCCTGAAATTTAACTAAGTGTTGAAGACTTAGCTTTATTTTGACCTCTAAACTTTGAGGATTTTTAAGTTGACCTTTCGGGCTCCGAGATGATGGGTTTTGAGTTGATTCATGTTCAGGGTTGTAAGTAGCATGTCTCAGGGAAGTTTCGGAATTTTCGGATGAGGTTTGGGGCATGTTTGGGTTTCGAATCCAGTAGCTCAACGCGATTGCATCACGTCGTGCCGTGTATAGTGATGAGCATGTCATTGCATCATGCCAAGCCTCAAAATGACATTCCAGTTACGAATTTAATCTTTTGAGGGGTAGTTAGGTCTTTTACCATCGCCCCAAATCATAAAAATAGGAGATTAAACATCGGTTTAAGCATTATTTGCCCATCTTCCTTCACTTTTCTCTCCAAGAAGACCCTAACCTCCTCGCAAGAACAACAAAAACTCCATTACACTTTCTTCAAGATAAGCATGAATCTAAGTTCCCTAATCCAAGAAATTCAAGAAAAGCTTTCAAGATCATCTTCAAGGATTCCAAAGTCAAGCTTTTACACCAAGTCAAGCCTATTAAGATATGTGGGGTTATGAACAAGGGTATCCTTTCACCCTTGTGCCCAAATTGCATGATTTGAAGATTTTATTTAATGGTTTTGAAGTAGGGTTCATACCCAAGTATATATATTCTTGAAGCATGTGATTATCATGAGATTTAAAACTTTGAGTATATCAAGAGTTACTTATATTTATGTTTTAACTTACAAGATTTATATTATGCATGAGATTGTACTATCTTGACTTGATATTGTTGAAGTATTTCAAGATTGTTTTTGAGCATGAAGTTTTGTTATGAATTGACATGAGTTTAAAGCATGAGTTTTAATTCCTAAGTTTAAGTATTAAGATTTCAAGAAGAATATGCTTTTAAGCATTCTTTGATAAGCTTATATAAAGATTTAAAGCAAAAATTGATCTTTTGATCCTAAGGTAAGATAAGGAATCCATAATTGTTCATTTTTATCATAGTTTAAAACAAAGAGAAGCATAACTGGTTTTCATTATAAACCCTTATGCGATTTTAAGGTGGATTTTCTAAAGTATGAGTATTAAGTAATAAGGGAGTAGTATTTAGCATCGAGTTGGATGTGCATCCAAGGTCACATTCCACAGAACTGCGAGCCAATGTAGGTTAAGATTATTCCCAATATAGATGAAGTTACATATAGTGATCATTTAAGTTAAGGTCTTATTCCGATGGTAAGGGTAGGACAACTCTCCCCAACGTGGGTAAGACGTTGGACTCCATGATAGCTCACATGGTTTATGTCGGCTAGAAGAACCTCCATAAGAAAGATTAAAAGTAAAACTTCCAGAACTAAGTTTTATGGCTCACAAAATTTGTCATTATGCTTCATTATTCATGTTTGTGATTTTTATAGCTTTTGTTTTATTCAAGCCCAAGGTGAGTCATTTACACTTAGCATGCATTGTTTGAAAATCTAAGTACGCATTGAGTTATTGTATTACTTATGCATTCACCCCCGCATGCTCAGTACATTCCAGACGTACTGATCTACATATATGTCTATGTGCTATATTGTTTCATAATGTAGGTTCTGGTGCTCAGTTCCAACAACGTGATTAATTTCGGGCATCTCTACCTACATCCCGATGCTTGGTGAGTCCTCATAGTTCGAGGACCCATTTTATCAAAGTTGTTATTGATGAAGTATTTAACTATTTGATTCTGTTTAGTTCAAGCCAGTTGGATCTTGTCCTAGTGTCTCTCTAGTTAGAAGTAGAGACTTGTTTGACTATTTTCTATTTTAGATTCAAAATGTTTGTTTGCAAGATTTCAAAGTTTAAGAATTTCAGTTTGGACATTAATTCAGTTATTTCAAGACCTTATATGTCAAGTTTATCTTTATTATGAGTTCCAAAGTTGTTAGAAGGCTTAAAGGGTTAACTTGGGACTACTCGTAGTCTTGAGCAACGTGTGACATCTAGTGTGTATTTCTAGGGCATTATAGGGTACTTAGTTCGCATATCTACTTCTGTTTCCCAAGTGGCTCCCTCAATGAACCGATTCCACCAAAGAACCTTGACCAAGGGAACTTCTTTGTTCCTTAGTCTATGAATCTGAGGATTAAGGATCTCAACTAGGATTTCTTCGTTGGAAAGGCTATCCTAAACATCCATACTTTCTAATGGGACAACAATAGCTGAATCACCAATACACTTATTCAACAGGGAAACATGGAGCACTGGATACACTGATGTTAAATCTGCAGGCAACTCTAGCTCATAAGCTACCTTATGATTTCTGACGGCTTTGGTCTGTCTTCAGCCTCTCCTGAATCAATTGAACTTTCTCGATCGCATCAAACACTGCATCTGGCCTTATCAAATCAGTTTCATCTGCCTCAAACCAACTAATAGGAGATCTATATCTCCTTCCATAAAGAGCCTCAAACAGAGTCATCTGAATACTGGAGTGATAATTATTGTTTTAGGTAAACTCAATCAAAGGTAAGTATTTATACCAACTACCTCTAAAGTTAATAACATATGCTCTCAATATGTCCTCCAAGGTTTGAATGGTCCTCTCCGCCTGACCATCTGTCTGAGGATGAAAAGCTGTACCGAGATGAACTTGTGTACCAAGACCATTTTGAAAAGCCTTCCAAAAGTGAGAGGTAAACTAATTACCTTTATCTGATATGATAGACAACGGAATTCCATGCAACCTAACCAAATCCCTAAGGTAGAGCCTAGTATAATCCTCAGGTAAGTAAGAAGTATGAACTGGCAGGAAATGAGATGATTTGGTTATTCTGTCTATAATTACCCATATAGAATCATGCTGATGATGCGTGCATGGTAACCCTATCGTAAAATCCATGTTCACCACAGCCCACTTCCAAGTGGGGATACTAAACTCCAGTAATGTGCTACCAGGCCTCTGGTGTTCAACCTTAACCTACTGACAGTTAGAGCACTTAACTACAAACTTTACAATATCTCTCTTCATACCACTCTACTAATAGATTTTCTGCAAGTCACAGTACATCTTAGTGACTCCTGGATGGATAGAGTATCGCGCACCATGCGCTTCTATAAGTATTCACTATCTCAAGTCGTTAACACACAAAATACATAATCTACCCTGACAACGAAGTACACCATCTCCCCCTTAGGAGAAAACCTCTACTTTCTGATCTCTGACTGACTCCTTTAATCTAACAAAATTGGGATCCCTATCTTGCTTTTCTTTTACTTCGGCATCTAATGAAGAATCTGAACCATTCTGAACCCATATACTACCCTCAGCTGAATCCACCAACCGAATACCTAATATAGAAAGCTGATGAACCTCACTGACTAACTTTTTCTTATCCTCCTCAACATGAGAAAACTACCCATAGACAACCTGCTAAGGGCATCTACCACTACATTGGTCTTGCCCAGATGATACAACACATTCATATCATAATCTTTCAACAACTCAGGCCACCTTCTCTAACGAAGATTCAGATCTTTATGCGAGAGCACATATTAAAAGATTTTGTTCTCCGTGAACACATCCACATGAACTCCATAAAGGTAATGTACCCATATCTTCAAAGTAAACCCAACAGCTTCCAACTCAAGATCATGGGTAGGATAATTATTTTTACGGGGCTTAAGCTGTCTAGAGGCATAGGCTATGATATTTTCTCTCTGCATCAATACACAACCAATACCAACTCTGGAAGCGTCACAGTAAACCACAAATCCATGTGAACCATCTGGCAAAGTCAATACTGGAGCAAAAGTGAGTCGAGTCTTCAACTCCTAAAAACTCTTCTCGCAAGAATTTGACCACTGAAACTTGAATTTCTTATGAGTCAATCAAGACACGGGGGATCCAATAGAATAAAACCCCTCAATAAACCATCTGTAATAGACAACCAAGCCCAAGAAACTCCTGATATTTAATGGAAAAATGGGTCTAGTCCAATTTTTCATTGCTTTGGTCTTTTGAGAGTCGACTCTAATGCCATCACGGGAAATAATATGGCCAAGAAAAGCTATTAATCTTAGCCAAAATTTGCACTTGATGAATTTGGCGAACAATTGGTGAGCTCTAAGAGTCTATAATACAATTCTGAGATGGTCTGCATGATCATTCTCACTAAGGGAATAAACAAGAATATAATCAATGAAAACTATGACAAACATGTCCAAGTTCTGCTTGAACACCCTGTTCATCAAGTCCATGAAAGTTGCAGGGGAGTTTTTTAGTCCAAAAGACATAACTAGAAATTCAAAGTGACCATACCAAGTTCTGAAGGTTGTTTTCGGAATGTCATATTCTCTGACTCTAAGCTGATGATAGCCAGATCTGAGGTCTATCTTAGAGAAATAACTGGCACCCTAAAGTTGGTCAAACAAGTCATCAATTTTGGGGAGTGGATACTTATTCTTGATTGTGACTTTGCTCAATTGATGGTAATCGATGCACATTCTTAGAGAACTATCTTTCTTACGCACGAACAAAACTGGAGCACCCCATTGGGAAATACTAGGCCTGATGAATCCCTTATCTAAGAGATCTTTCAACTGCTCTTTAAAGTCCATAAGCTCAGCTGGAGCCATTCTGTAGGGTGGAATAGAGATAGGCTGAGTATTTGGAAGGAGATCTATTTCGTAGTCAATTTCCCTTTTGGGAGAAACTCCAGGAAGGTCATCAAGAAACATATCTGCAAAATCCCTTACTACTGAAACTGACTCAAGACTTATAGTCTCAGAATTAGTGTCTTTGACTTGAACAAGATGATAAATACACCCCTTAGAAATCATTTTCTTGCTTTAAAATAGGAAACGATCTGACCCCTAAGCACAGAGGTACTACCCCTCCGTTCAATGACTGGTTCATTCAAAAATTAAAACTGAACGACTCTATTTTTGTAATAAACTAAGGCATAACATAAGAGGATCCAATCCATGTCGAGAATAACATCAAAATTTGTCATCTCTAACTCCACAAGATGTGCTGAGGTAACTCTCTTGGATACTATAATCAGGCAGTTCCTATATACCCGCCTGGCTACAATGGATCTACCTACTAGAGTAGACACTGAGAAAGGTTATGCAAAAGATTCAAGACTGACACCAAAATCGACTGCTATTTAAGGAGTCACAAAAGAAAGTGAGGCTCCAAGGTCTAATAAAGCATAAATATGAAGATGAGATACCTGTAACGTACCCGTAACCACATTAGGAGAACTTTCCGAATCTTATCGAGACTAGAGTGCATACAATCTATTTTGTGCTGACCACTGGTGGCACTGTAAGTGGCACCCTACTGAGTCAAGCAATTAGCTGGAACTGGAGGACGATTAGACTGACCTAGCTGGTTGGCCTTTGGGAAATCTCTAACTCTGTGACCTGGCTTGCCACATCCAAAACATATATTTCTACCGGCTTTACAAACCCCCTAATGACGTTTGCCACACTTTCCACAAAGTGGGTTAGTACGAATACTGTTCATACTACCCTGGGACTTGGAGCCTAGTGCTCTATCCCGATTATCTTGCCTGAACTTAGTCACTGGGGAACTAGATAAAGATGGGTTTGGGGATGAAGACTTCTGATAGAACTGAGAATAGTTACCACCCTCTGACCTTGGCTGAAAAAAGTTAAAACTACCCATTTTGGCCCTCTTATTCTCCCTCTCTTTCCCCTTAAGCTTCTCTTCCTCAATATGCTGAGAATGAACCATAAGTATGTCTCCTTAATTAAAATGACGGTCCTACACTTGACCACATTATCGGATACGCTAGAAACAAACTTACTCATTCTAGATCTATTATCAGCCACCATCAAAGGAGCGTACCTCACCAACTTAGTGAACTTAAGATAGTATTACTTCACACTCATACTTCCCTGCTTCAAGTTGGTGAACTCCTGGACTTTAACTTCTCTCAACTCTAATGGGAAGAACCTGTCTAGAATAGCCGTGGAAAACTCCTCCTACTCTACAGGCTCTGCCTCAGCATCCCTATCCTCTTTCCACGGCTTAAATTAGGTGTGAGCTACATCCTGCAACTGATATGTAACCAACTCTGCACTCTCAATTGATGCGACCCCCATAATATCTGTCACTTTCTGGACCATATCAAGAAACTCCTGCAGATCCTTCTCAGACTTGTATCCCAAAAACAAATGGGGATTCATCCATGTAAAATCCCTAATCTTGACCGCAATAGTATTTGACACTGGATTAGCTGGGGAAACAACTCGCTAATTGTTCTGAGCAACTACTGAATGATCTAAAGTAGTTAAATCATCTCTGAAATTGGCGTGAGAGACATTTTCATTCAGGGGATTTTCCTGAACAGGCGGTGGTGCGGGCTAACTTCTGTTCCTTCTTTTGTTGATTCTTTTGGGAGTTATTATCATAAATGGAACAATGGATGAGTTAGAAAGAGATTTTAAGTAGAGCTCATGCTCATTCGCCCGACATGAATACTGAATAAAGGAAAACTTTTCCTAAACGTCTTGTAGCCTCTTGTCCATAAGTGTGGCACGCTTCATACCCATGATCAAGACTCTACTCAAAGTAACTTTAAACTCCCAAGGATACTTTAAAACTCTGGGCTTCGATACCAAGTTTTATCACGACCCGAGGCTACCCCTAGTCGCGATAATGGTGCTTACGGTCACAAGTGAGCCAAGCTAACCCATGAGGTGGTACCTACTGCGAGCACTGAATAAATATAAATATAGCACCTGTATGGAAGATAAATTTAGAAGGAAAATATAAATTTGAATACTAAAATACCGAATCAATCATAAGTCTGAAACATCTGATAAAAACTGAAAGCTACTGACTGACTTTCTAACTATTTTGTCTGAATGTCTAAAAGCCTCTAAACTGACTGAGGAGTTGATGGGACAGGCCCCCAACTCAGTCGGATTGACTGTATAAAATAAAATACAAAAATAATTAAATACATATAGCATATCCTCGATGGATGAGGACTCTCCACTATGGCTGCTGGATTACACTGAGCTGTCTAACTGTGGTTGAGAAACTGTGCGTCTGAACTTATAATATAAGACATCATAGCATAAAGAAGAGTATGTGGTTAGTACTTTGAATGTACTAGTATATGAGATGAGGTTAGGCTGATATACATGGGGGTACTATGCATATGAAATAAGGACTAACTAAAAAGCATGAGATAACTGAACATGGATGCATGAAAACTGTAACATTCTGAGAATGCAAGACCAAGCATAAATATATATCTGAAATAATCTGTAAACTAAAAGACTGAAATTTGATAACTGAATAACTGAGAATCTGTATGCCTTGGTTGGGCAACCTGAACTGAAACTATACTGAATATTATATTGAGACTGTGGGAGGTATCATCTAACCGACATACCCCAACCTAAGCTAATCGGGGTACAAACTGTAACCCCAGTTAGAAGGGTTTTAGTACCGTTCCATGGGTACTAACACTGGCTATGCGGATACACTAAACTAGTGTCTCGAAGGACTAATGATTCACCCTCAAATGGCAGTTGCTCTAATGAGATATATGTCACCTTCAACTGGTAGGTAAATACTTTTTCAACCCTCAACTGGCAGGTAGACATCTCTAACCTATGCTGGCTATGTAGTTCTGGAGCTCGAGGATTGCTACTAAGGATCACACTCTCTACTGTCAAGTGAGACCTCATCCCTGAGTTCTCTCGGTGCTAAATCCTACGTCCAACTAAACTGACACTAATACTCAGATAGATTAAACTAGACTAAACATTATTACATAACTGATAGTTCCCATCATGAATATAAATATGTAAGTATACTGATAAGAGTCATGGATTAATTGTCTGGGTACTTGAAAAGTTGAATTCATTTAAATCACATAGGTTCATAACCCACCAACACCGAATGGAATCAACACTAATGCCATATCAAAGCTTTAAAATCATAGTAGAGGATATTGTTCCAAACCCAACACTTAGGCATTTCATCAAACACATGAGAGTCATGAGCTTAAGCATGAGAATAGGTAAAGAATGCGAGAATAACATGATTACAAGACTAAAATCATTACTTAGGGATTTACTATGAAGATTATAATATTTAAAACATGTGATGGCTCATCCCACTTGAAAAATACTTATAAACATAACTTGTAATTGAAATCACAAGAGATTCATGGAGATATATCAACTTAAACATGAAAACTCATAATTTAAAACCAAAAAGGGATTCTTGGACTCCATGGGTGAGAGGAACCCATGGACGAACATCACACATACCTCACTAGATGATTTTGTGAAGTTTATTGGGAATTCTTGAGGTTTGAAGCTTGAATTCCTTGATTCCTTGAGAATGGACTAGGGTTTGTTCATGAGGTGGAAGATGGTTTTCTTGAGAGCTTTTATGAATAAAGGGGAAAATAATGCTCCTTAGGGACCTAAATTTCGTGTTATGGATGAGTTTGGGTAAGGGAAATTTACCCAAATGCCCATAACTAATAAGGAGCAAAAGCTGGACAAAAGGGAAGGGGCGCCACGAGCTCCAGAGTGGCGGGCTAAGCCCCGCGCCGCGGGTATATCCAAGTGCCCTCACTATTTTGCTTCTCCAAATATGCCCCTACACTCATCTAGAAATTCTGAAACTCACCTGAGATATACTTTGAACAACCTCGATCATGAATCAACTTAAAAATCAACATTCTGAGGTCGGGAAAATCAAAAATAAAATCATCGAAGTTTAGGGGCCTTGGAAATGACTAAGTCCCAGCACTTGGTGAAATTTCTAAGTCCTTGTAATGCCTAAGGAGTACACCCTGAATGCCACACGGTGCTTACGATCACCAGTGACCACAAGCTAACCCATGAGCTGATATTTGCTGTGAGCAGTGAATAACAATAACAAAATAACACGTGCGGAATATCTGAATACGCCATAAGGTTTTAAGTTCTAAAACATTTTTGAATCCTAAATCTAGAAACAACTGTTGGAAAACAACTATCTAAAATTGATAAAAATAATGACAAACTGACTGGCTGTCTGAAGTGTTCGAAAGCCTCTAAAACTGACTGAATAAGAGTTGATGGGACAGGCCCCAACTAACTCCAATTAACTACTGAACTAAAAGCATGAAAATAAATATAGTCGATCCTCAAAATATGAGAACTCACCAAGACTGCTGCTGCTGATGTGCTGGGATGTCTAAGTACGGTCGAGAACCTGAGCATCCAAACCTATGATATGAGACATCATAGCACAAGAAACGAGTATACGGTAAGTACTTTGAATGTATTGGTATGCTAAATGGAGTTAAGTTGATATGCATGGTCTTATGTACATGAATAATAATTGTCTGAATAGCATTAGATAACTGAATAACTGATATGAATGCATGAATGTTGTAAAATCTGAGAATGCATGACAAGGCATATAACATAATTCTAAAAATAGTCTGTAAATTAAAATACTGAAATCTGAAAACTGAATAAGTGATAACTGTATGCTATTGTCAATGCAAGCCTGAACTGAAGTATAATAAATACTGAACTGAGACTGTAGGAGGTATCATCTAACCGATATGCCCCAATGATCTAATTGGGGTCCAACCTGTGACCCGAGTTTGAAGGGTGTCAGTACCGTGCCACGGGTATTAACACATGGCTACGTGGATCCACTAAAGTGTTGGCTCGAAGGACCAAGGGTTACCCTCAACTGGAAGGTACCCTTATGAGATCAACCCTCAGCTGGTAGGTTAACATCTCAACCTACGCTAGCTACGTAGTTATGGAATACAGGGACTGCTACTAAAGGTCACGCCCTCAACTGGAAGGTGAGCCCTCATCCCTGGGTTTGCTCGGTGCTAAATCCTACTCTCAATTATCAGTGTCAAGTCGTGCCTACCTTTCAACTTTATATTGTCTTGATAGGTCTTCTTTCCTTGAATAGTGATAAATGCATTTTATCTTGTTTCCATCAGCAACCGATCCTCCTATTGAACACACATTTCCATAAGTTTATTAATAAACTATATATCCTTATATGTGTTATAGAAGATCTTAACGGGGTTATACTGTGCAAGCAGGGTATTCAAAATATAGCGCACAAGAAAAGTTTAGACATTTCAACCTCAAGTTGAGCCACTAAGTTTCGCATTTTCATGATGTGCTCATACACACCTCTCACACAAGTGAGCCTCATTAATGAGAATTTCATAATTAAGGTGTTGGCAAGTACCTTATTCTGAAGTCTCAAATTGTTCAATAATAACTCTTAGTAATGTGTTGATATTGTTATGTTGTTCGATAGAACCACGAATACCATCATAAATTTTGGTCGTAATGAGCACACTCAAATGGCTAATGCGCTCTCATTGTTCATGAGGAACAATCTTAGCTTAAGTGATAATTTCATCAATAGGTAGTTCGTCTTTCCTAATAGTATAATCAATATCCATACACCCTAAGTGAAGGAGAATCCTCTCCTTCAAGATATTATAGTTCTCACCATTCAATTTAGGAATATCTCAAATATTAGAGAAATGCACAGATTACGTAACTGCAAAATTATACATACATGCTTAATAAATTTGAGGCATATAAAATTGAATCTACTTACATAAAAATTGCACATGGGCTAAATTTTTAATTAAATTAGACTCATTCTTTATGGTAGAATTATCATTTACTAGCATGATACTTTTATCTTATGATAAAACTATTAAATTCTCATTCATGATCCCTGTGGGTAAATATAAAAAGTATTTAACATTTTACCCTAATTAATTATAAAACACAATTGTAAAGGTTCTTGAGTTATTATATTGTGTATAATTAATCATAATTCTAATATCTAAAGCTATTTTAATAATACATACTACATTCTAAAAGAACCACTAATATTTGTTTCAATAACGAAAAAGTATGACTGGGTCCCACTTTATTAAATGCTTTCACATGTAAAGCAATTATATAAGGGTGAAAATCATTTACCCCCTTCAACTTTGATTTAAATCAAATTTCCCCCTCAATTTTGAATAATAATCATTCTCTCCCCTTTATCCTATTTATCTTATTTAGATGTCTACTTTACCTTTACTCTATTAATATTTATTTTTCTTTACTTATTTAAAATAATGACTATTTTTATTTTCTAATCTATCTAGTAAATTTTATTTAGAAAAAATAAATATTATTTTTTAGATGAAAAAAAGAAAGTGAAAAGCATTAATTTAACATATAAGTTAATGACATTCTAAATAAAATAAATGAGCATAATAACAAAAACAACAACATATGTAATTTATTCCTACAAAGTGAAATTTGGGAAGGATAGAGTGTACGCAGTCCGTACCACTACCTCCGAGGTGAGATAGAAAGACTATTTTTGATAGATCCTCAGATCAAGACAAAGAGGACAAAAGATAATAAGGATTAAAACAATAACATATAGTAACAAATCAATACTACCTCACAAATATATTACTATAAGTGACCTACCTGAAACAACATATATCAATACGAATCAAAGAATAGAAAACTACAAGCTCAGCACTATAACTAATAATAAGGACAACATTCCTACCTATAAGCATGGAGTTACTCCAACCTCCTAATCTTCTACACTAATTCGTGTTCACCACACCTTCATAATAATCAAATGACAGATAATAATAATTTAATAAGTATATTCTAATGCATGCAATACAAAAATAATTAATAAAAATGGAGATATAGTTTAAAATATTTTAATTTCTAAAATTTACTTACATTGTTAATTACTTTTAATTATAATTAAGAATATCTCCTTAATGACAATCAAAAATCATTAATCTATATAAACAGTAGAAAATAGGGGGAAAAAATTTAAATATACACACACATACATAAATAAGTACTTAATGCATGTAATAAAATTTGAGAAGGGAGCATGTTTTCCTATGGGCGCACAATAACAGGCTGCTAATGTACGCAAATATTGGAAATGGCTCCCCCGCAACCTCAAGCAATAACATCGTTGGCAATTGTCACTCCAGCAAGTGGAATTCAACAGAATCTATGCCCTCTTACATTTGGGAGCTTCCTCCCCCGTACTTTTCAACCTATCATTGAGGACACAGAGCTAGAGATGAAAGTGAAACTGCGACCCGACCCAACTGGGAAGAGAATTATGAGACGGACTGAGGACTCTCAATTTCCTCGTTGACTTTAATTTTCTGGAGTAGGTACGTCTTCTCATAGAGGGTCAGCGGAGGAACCACAAGGAGCGAAACCTCCATTGGAAGAACCACATCATACTAGGAACCGTAGCTCGCAGATGGGGAAGCACTGTCATATGTACCCCCATCGCTGAAGGGAGATAATGTGGTGGTTCAACTAGAGGAGGCGGATATAGTCGAACAGAAGACGTATTAGAGTACTGTGCTAATTGGGTATGTATTGGGAGATTCCCCATTCTTCAAAACCATGGATAATTATATTACCCATGTTTGGAATTTTATTACTAAACCCCATATTCTCTATCACAATGATGGATATTATATCTTCAAATTTATGATGATATCAGATAGAGATTTAGTGATGCAATCAGGGCCATATACATATCGGAATAGGCCAGTTATTTTAAGGAATTGGTCGATCGATTTTGAATTTAACCCAGAATGCTTGAACAAAGTCCCACTATGGATAAAGTTCCCTAGCCTTCCTCTGGAATACTGGTCAACTGAGTCATTGAGTAAATTGGCGAGCGTGGTGGGTAGATATACATTATAGATATGGAGAGAATATCCTATGCAAGAGTGCTGGTTGAGGCTGATATTAGTCATATAATACCTAAGCGGGTAGAAATAAGCACTCCATCAGGTCTTATCTAGCAAAACATAACCTATGACTGGGTGCCCAAATTTTGCGTGGACTGCAATCTCTTTGGGCATAACAGTGATGAATTCCAGAAGAAGCAGAAGATTGAGACTGAGGAAACCTAAGCACCACCTCCACAACATCCAAGAAGAAGGAGAAACCGCAGACAAAAGAAGGTGGTACAGAGGTGGGTAGCTAAGGAGCAAGAGAAAAACCAACCTGAGTAAGCAGAAATAGTCCAAAATAGTGGGGATGAAACTCATACAAGGATTGATCAAGCTAAATACATAGTAGATGATGTACAACCATGTACAACAATGAATGTGAATTCAACCCCAGACTCCCCTGGTCATAGTGCTGAAGATAGATTTATTCAAAGGAAGGGTAAAAAGACCGGGGGGGACACTGTGAGGCTACCTCTAGCTATAGCATTCAATTCCAACCCCTATGATTGTCTGTTCATAGAACATTAGAGGGTTGTCTGTTCATGGAACATTAGAGGGTTGTCTGTTCATGGAACATTAGAGGGTTGAATAAGCCTTTTAAGTAGAAGGAGTTAAACCTCTTTCTGAGGAAGAATAAAGTGGAAATTATGGGAGTGCTAGAAACAAGAGTGAAGAGTCATAATGCCAATAAGGTGAAAAATAATGTATCAAGGGATTGAAGTTCTCAATTCAACTATAGTAAGGGGCCTAATGGTAGGATATGGCTCTTACGGAAGAGTCATATAATAATACAGGTGATAGAGAAGGGAGCACGGTTCATTCATTGCAAAGTAGAAAATGTCAACACCAAGTTTACTTGTATGTTAACTATGATAAATGCTAGTAATGATCTGGGGGAAAGATATGAACTATGGAGGAAAATAAATACTCTGGGATCTCAGATTCAAGTAGAATGGCTAATTATTAGTGATTTCAACAATGTATTGAGTTCAGAGGATAGAATTAGATCTCCAGTCAGTCAGGCTGAGGTACAAAGATTTAAGGATATGATTAAATCCACTCAACTCACTCCATTAAAGAGATTAGGTTGCCATTTTACTTGGTGCAACAAGTATGAGGAGTCTACTAAACTATACAACAAAATAGGTAGGGCTTTTAGGAATTTTTGGTGGCTGCAGAACTATGGTCAAGTAGAAGCTGAGTATTTGGTACTTGGAGTATCAGATCACTCACCTATTATGATAAATTGTCAAGCACAGTCTCATCATATTTTGCATCCAAAGCCGTTTAAACTTTACAACAGCCATGAACCATCCAAAATTCCAAAAGAAGGTGCAAGTGGCCTGCACTAAAGAGATTTCTGGCAATCCAATGCAAGTGGTTTGGAGGAAACTAAAGGTTGTGAAGCAAGAAATCAAAGATTTGAACTAATATTTAGCCTCTTACCCACAGAAGCTAGAAGCTGCAAGGCATCAGTTAGAAATAGTATAAGCAGGGATTAGTCTGCAACCCTGCAACTCTCAACTATTTGAGCAAGAGAAAAATGCATTGGTTGAGTTGGAACAGTGAAGTAATGTGGAGGAACAAGTCCTTAGGAAGAAATCTAGAGCTCTATGGATCAACAATGGTGACTGCAATACTAAATATTTCCATGCTCAGTGGAAATTTAAATCAAGTATCAATACAATCAACTCTATACACACTGAACCTAGAACAAAACTCACAGAACCTAGAGAGATTAAAGCTAAATTCATCTTTTTCTTCACCAGTTTAATGGAAAAAGAGGGAGAATTGCACACAAACCTTGACTCAGAGATAATCTAGGAGGGACACATTCTATCAAGAGAGTAGGAACAACTCCTAATTCAACCAGTAACAATTGAAGAAGTAAAAGCAGCAATAGAAAGGATGCCAAGGGAGAAAGATCCGGGTGTAGATGGGTTCCCTGTAGAGTTTTTCACCACTTGTTGGGATGAGGTACATTCTGATCTCATGATAGCTATCTTACTCTTTTTAGCACTATTGTTATGGACAAGGATGTTAACTGCACAACTGTGACCTTGGTGCCAAAAGTGCCTGCCCCTACTTATGTTAAAGACTATAGGCCTATATCTTGTTGTAGTACTGTTTACAAGATTATTACTAAAGTACTCACTGGTAATCTTAAATATGTCATTGGTGATCAAGTGAGAGAATCTCAATCAATATTTATTGAAGGTAGATGCATCACTGATAACATACTGTTTGCTCATGAATTATTTAGTGGATATAACAGAAAAAAGATTTCCCCTAAATGTGTCCTTAAGGTGGATATCAGGAAAGCTTATGATACTCTAGAATGGTCATTCTTGAAGAGATTACTTATGGAGTTGGGATTCCCTAGCAAATTTGTATCTTGGATCCTAGCTTGTGTCACTCTGTCTCTTACTCATTGACTATGAATGGGGGGCTGACTAAACTATTCCTAGGTGAGAGAGGTATTAGACAGGGTGACCCAATGTCCCCATATCTATTTGTTATTGCTATGGAATACATAAATAGAGTGTTGAAATAGTTGGGTAGGAATAAAGACTTTAAGTTCCACCCTAGATGAAAAAAGTGGGGGCAATACATATTTGTTTTGCTGATGATATTCTGTTGTTATGCAAGGCTGAAAAGCAATCCATTAGATTGTTAACTCAGGCTTTCAGTAAATTTTCTGAAGCTTCTGGATTACAAGTTAATATGGACAAAAGTTCTTTGTATTTAGCTGGTATTTTTGGTCACTTAAAGAAGGAGATCCTAGAAGAAAATGTTTATTATGCTGGATCCTTTCCATTCAAATAATTGGGAGTTCCTATAGCTGCTAGGAAACTCTCTATAGCATTATGTTGGCCTTTAGTGGAGAAGATCACTGCTAGGATAGCCTGCTGGTCTGCAAGACTACTGACATATGCAGGAAGACTCCAATTGATAAAAGTTGTGATCTTTGGCATGCAATCCTATTGGGCTCAGGTGTTTTTGATTCCAAAAAAGGTGGTAAAATCTATAGAGGCAGTATGTAGATCATTCCTATGGACTGGACATGTTGAAATCTCCAAAAAGGCTCTTGTTTCTTGGAAGAAGGTGTGTCTACCCTAAGCTGCAGGTGGACTAAATGTCATTAACATGATCTTGTGGAATAAGGCTGCTATCACAAAACACCTGTGGGAAATTTCACTGAAGAAAGACTGTCTATGGATAAGATAGATTCACTGCTACTATATAAAGCATCAGGCTCTGAACACATTCCTACACCTAATAATGTATCCTGGGTGATTAGGAAAATATTGAATACAAGAAAGCTGATTATGGAGCTGCAATAACTACAAGAAGATCTGAATAGAAGGTTACAACAGATTCAACAGGGAGTAAAATTCAATATCAAGAGATTATACCTGTTACAGTACCTCAGCATCCTAAAATAGCATGGAAGAAACTGATCTTGGCACCTCACCTCTAACTAAGTCACACATTCAATTTTTGGTTAGCTGTGCAGAGAAGGTTAATGTAACACCCCACAAAATCCTAAGCTCAACTCAGTCTTTTCAGCTTGCTAGGGGGTTCCAGACTTAGAAAATTTCAGTTAAGTATTCAGACTTAGTATTATTTTGGCCTTCGTAAGTTGGCAACTCTATTTCACGACTCTTATGATCTTAAAATATTAATCTTTAGGTTGATTCATGATCAAGAATGTCAGTAGGTTTTCCCGAACGAGTTTCATATTTTTTGACCCTCGTTTGAACCACATTTGGGAATCCAAAATAGTGTATCGACGCGATCTCGGTACGGCACGACGACCATCGCGTCGATCGATATTTTTCTTGGCTTTCAGTGGCAATTTTTAGTGAATCGATGCAGACTCGATGTGGTGCGTTGGCTATCATGTCAATGCCAATGACACAACACGTCGTCCTGTGCATCGATGGTTTAATTTTCAGTCATTAAAAAGCCGCATCTTTGGGGGTAATTGGGTCTTTTCCCACGTCTTTCAACCCCCAAAACATATCATTAAGCCGTCCAAGAGGAAAAATATACTCATTCTCCTTAGAATTTTTTAATAAAAAACCCTAGTTCATCACATTCAAGATCCAAGACTCAAGGCTTCCACTATTATTCTTCAGGAATTTGCCAACTAAGGTATGTGAAGTGTTCATCCAAGGGTTCCTTCCATCCTTGGAGATCAAGAAACTCTTTTAAACTTCAAGTAGTTAGAATTTATGATTTCCATGATTGGAATTAAAGTGTATTCATGATTATTAATTGAATTAGATTTCTATTTCATGATTTATTACACGTTTCATGTGAAATTGATTATTATGTGTGTAGATTCGTATGAATCCATGTTAAACCCCTTGAAATTGTAAAATTGGAAGTGAATCATGATGTTCACCTATTATGTGCATATATTATGCTCACCAAGTGCTTGATGAATTGTTCATGTGAACTAATAAGGGAAATAAATCATGCCATGCTAGCTTATGTGCAAGTTATACCGTGCAAGTGTTTGATAAAATGTCTCTATAGATACATTATGAAAAAGTGTGTATTTTTATGCTATGTAAGATTATGTGATGTTTTATTTTTTATGCTATCGAGTCCTGGGGGTATTTAATACCTGGCAATTTAGTTGTTTACCGAGATCCAGTGTCAGTTACAGAATAATCTTAGTCAGTTAACGATCAGTAGTACAATCAGTCAGTTACAGGACTCAGGAAAACTCAGTAGACTCAGTATCTGTCCAGTCCAGTCCAGTATTCAATTCAGACCTCAGTAAATTTAGTCAGTTAACCAAATTCAGTAGTATTCCATCAGTCAATGAAACTCAGTGAACTCAGTTCAGTTTAGTTAGATAGTATAATCAGTAACAGTTCAATCAAGCCTAGTATGAACTAGGAATTCAATTCAGTATCTATTCAGATAGGAGTAGGATTCAACACTGAGTTAACCCAGGGATAGGGGCATTCCTGCCAACAGAGGGATTGACCCTTGGTAGCAATCTCTGTGTTACAGAACTACGTAGCTAGTATAGGTTGAGATATCTTTCTTCCAGATATTATGAGGGTTGATATATCTTATTCGAGTTTTCCTTCCAGCGAGGTTTGATGAAAGAGCTTCCTATCAGAGACGGTTAACTCATAACTTGTCTTTACCCTTGGCACGGTATTAACACCCTTCCAACTGGGGTTACAGGTTGGACCCCAATCTATTTAGAAAGGGGCATGTCGGTTAGATGATTACCTCCCACAGTCTCAATTTTAGATTCAATCTTAGTATAGAACTCAGTTCAGTTTTATAAATTTAGGACTATCAGACACAGTCACTCAGTTCAGTATGGAACTCAGCATAGGTTCACAGAATCAGGACTGTCAGATATAGTCATTTAGTTATCAATAATTCAGTATCAGTATACTCAGATATCAATTAATTAGTATTCAGACTCAGTATTCAGTGTTCTCATGAACTCAGTTACAGTTTATGTATTCACGCATGTACCCTTATCCAGTTATACTCATGTCATTCAGTCAGTATTGTTCATGCATATGAACTCATACATTTCAGCCTACCTCACTTAGAATACCAGTACATTCAAAGTACTGACGCATACTTTTCTCTTGCGCTATGATGTCTTATATCATAGGTTCAGGCGCACGGGCTCCCGAGCACCCTTAGCAGATTAGATTTTTAGCAGTCAAAGTTAGTGGTGTGTCCTCATAGTTCGAGGACGTGACTATTTTCTTCAGTATTTCAGATTAGCAGTACAATTTCAGTAGTTGAAGTTAGTTGGGGGTTTGTCCCATCAACTCCATATTTCAGACAGTTTAGAGTCCTTTTCAGACTAGAGTATTTTCAGACAGATATTCCAGTTTTAGTATTGTTATACCTTATTCAGTTTTAAATTAGTATTGAACCCTTTGGCAAATTTTTGCCTAATTTCTGCATATTTACAGTATTATTATTTAATTATTGCAGCAGGTACCAGTCATGGGTTAGCTTGTGGTCTTTCGAGATTATAAACACCGTGTAGCGTCCGGGGTACTGACTCGAAGAGTTACAGTTAGCAACAGTAGATAGACTACTCAAGATAGGTATACAAGTTCTCAAAACTTGTGTATTCTGTGGAGCAACTGATGAACTTTTTGACCACTTGTTCTTTGAATGCAACTTCACAAAGAACATGTGGGGTAGATTGCTCTGTTGGCTGGGGATTACAATAAGAATAGGAAGTTGGAATGTTGAGATAGAATGGTTGATAACAGGTGTGAAATTGAAATCTGTCCACTGGAAAATTCTTGTAGATACTTTTGCTATGATGATATATGGCATTTAGAGAGCAAGAAATACACTCAAATTTCAGAATGGGACCTGTTCGAGTGACAAGATATGTAGAGATATTGCAATTCACATACATACAAAGGGAGTAAATGTGACCAGATGGAAAAAACACCTAGCAAAGCTTAATTTTATCCATGAATATATAGAGATAGGTGCAACTATGTAATTTGTTTTAAATTGTATGTATTCGAGTAGTTCATAGGTGGAGAGTGTGATTGGTCAGCAATCATACTGGTTTTGTAAAGACATTTTTTTTTGGTGAAATGAAAATCATGGTTACCGAAAAAAAATAAGACCAGACTAAAAAAAAAACATTCATAAAAAGTAGCTTCATTTTTTTGACAAATATAAAAAGATTATTCTACTTATAACATTAATGAATTTAAATGAAATAAATAAATAATTGAGTAAAATAAATAAATATTATATATAATATTATAGTAAAATATGTTATGTAAATGGAGATTATAAATGTCAAGGGTAATATAGACAATGTATAGGATATGGGGGGGGGGGGGTCTATTGTTTATAGTAGAGGGGAGCTTGATTTTGAAAGTAAAGTTGGGGGGGTAAATAATTTTTACCCATTATATATCACAACTTGGAGAAAAAAGAATTTATACACAACACACAGTGTTGATCATCTTCTTTTTTTAGCCGGGTTGAAACCCACTTTATAGACCTCCATAATTTCAAAAATTAAAATGAGATGAAAATACATAACTACTGAAAAATGATTTTGATACTAGTTTTACCATTGGATTGCTTTAAAAATCTCAAAAATCAGATATGAAATTCAGAACACCATTTTCTGAATTATTTTGTAAGCTCCAAATATAACAAAACAGAGGTATACCAATTACTCTACTATTAAATGTAAGTTATTGAGAAGCAATAATACAGAAAAAATAAAGATCGATATACCTCCAATCATTATCACGAGTAGTCGGAGTTGTCAGAGTCGTCGACAACGAGTGAGTCTTCTAAGATCTCAAACCTCACTCTTAAAGATGGTATGGAGTCTTGAAAAAAATATGTGCTTAGGAACCCATTACTGTAGCTTCACATTTATATTGTTCCTCCATCAAAGAATAATTATTAGCCAATTATTATCTGATAAAGGGAACCAATTTTTCTTAGATTAGTTTCAAATAATGGGAGAAATAAATGTTTCAATTGATCCTAAAATAGAGGACCATTTCGACATGTCCATTTTGAATGTGAACTAACAGAATTTAGTTTTTTTTTCATTTGGGTCGGGGATGATGGAGCAAATAAAATGGGTGAGATAAAATTTTAAGGCCACGTAGCATTAAGGTAACTTCTTAAAGCCACATATCACTTTTAGAACTAAATAAATTAATTTTAGTTTTTTTTTAATTAGTAAATATAGGCTTGTTAACGAAAAGAGTAAATATACACCATTTGTTGGATGACGTGGTTATATGTGCACCACTTTTTCGACGAGGGGTATATCTGCTCTAAATTGCAAAGTTTGAAGAGTATATTTGCATTTTCTCGCTTGATTATAAGATGACAAAGCAATTAATATTCATAGTTACATTTTTTTCACATCTCACATGCATGTTTTAAAAATATTTATCTGGTAAAGTTTGAGCTAATTAACATGGATAATACATGTGTAATGCACGTGTCCAGATACTAGTTAAATAATAAATTAAGATAAAATAAAAGAAAGATAGAAGGTAACGATATAATTAGACCAAATCGATCGTTTCACAAAATGAGAATTTTTGTTGTTACCTAATCACGAAGTAATGGAGTAATGATAAAGTTGTCGTGTGACTTATAGATCACGAGTTTGAAAAAACAATTACTATAACAGTTGGAAACTATCCAAAACTTTGCTACATTAAAGCAATGATAAAATAGTTGTATGATTTATAGATCACGAGTTCGAGTGATTCTATTTCGACTCTTCCTCAGAGAAAGAAGATCAAACAATTCCTAATCATGGTCCTTGCGGATCGAATAATTCAAAAAAGAACTCCAGATGGAAACTATCCAAAACTTTGCTACATTAAAGCATTGATAAAATAGTTGTATGATTTATAGATCACGAGTTCGAGCAAGCCTTTACTACAATAGATAACCATCCAAATTTTTTGTATATTGAAGTAATGATAAAGTTGTCGTGTAACTTATAATTAGCGAGTTCGAGCAAGAAATTATAAGTCACAAGTTTAAGCAAGTAAGTACTAAGTCACGAGTTCGAGCAAGCTAGGGAATGTTAGTTTCAGCTCCACTTAAACGCCCAAATTAACCTCCTTTTATTTTTTTTGGCCGCCATTTTGTACCTCTGCTAGGCAAAATTTTGGACCCCAGTATTTATCCTATCCACCAATGTAGCTCCAAATCATGGGAATTCATCTTTCAAAATCTCCTCCTAAAAAAATTTTGTAATCTTTCTCCCACAACCGTGTTTTTTCCAATACCATAACCATTTCCAATTTGAATTGAACGTCACTTCACTATTATATATCATCCTTTGACACCATGGACAAGCCTTGAATTTTTGGAAGAGAATTGAATTCCACCTCACTCTTACTTCACCATTGATTTCTTTCACTGATTGTTGCACAGATCCCCATCGGTTAATCACTAATTCTGACCACCACACTCACTGTAAACAACAACCTATCGACCACCTTTCACGATTAATTCATCAATTTTTTTATCAATTTTGAATCCTTTTTCAACCCTTTAAGACAATACTCTTTAAGAAAAAAGGAGAAATTCAACAATGTTGCTAGGTTTTCGATGAGAACGGTGGCAAAGGTGACAGTGGATGCTGAGGAGTTGTTGATATATTTGACTATTTTTTAATCAAGGTTGAGAGAGTTAATGGGTAGTGGTGAAGATGGAGAAGAAGATCACTTCATTAAAATAAATTTCATGATACATAAATATGCATATGCATATTAGTAAAAACGAATGTATATTTTTGTTCATGATACATATGAATATACTTGCATGATAATGTATCATAGTCAACTAATTCATATATAATATGAGGCTTATTAGTATTTGTTCATGAAACATGCGAATGTATCTCTGTGTATATGTATCATAGTAAAAATATATATTTTTTGTTCATGATACATATGAATGTACTTGCATACGCGCAGATGCATCACAATAAAAAAGAATGTATTTTGTTACCTATGACATATATGAATGCATCTACATACTCATGTAACAAATTTATCATTTGTTATATATATCTAGTAGGTTGGTACGTGTTTATAATACAAATAACTATCTATTCACACAATTATATTGTTCTTGATATCAAAGTCCGTCAGTTTTTATCAAAATGAATTAATGTATCAATCATAAGTACCAAGTATACATGCATCAAACATATGATTCAGATAAACGTATTTGATATATATGAAGAACTTGTGTTTTCTTTCCATAATTTAAGGGCGATACATATGTTTGAAGTCTAATATATGAGATATATGTATCATACATATGTATCTTATAAAATCAGTGCTACATATGTATCAATATAATATATATATATATATATATATACATATATATAAATATATGTAACTGCCAGCCTATTCACTTTGAGCTGAAGTAGATATTGCCTTGCCATTTGACCTCTTTTTCCGTGTGACTAGGATTGCTCAGTGACAATCTCTCAGTTGTCACCACCTAGCCTCTCTTGCTACGACCCTGATAACAAAGAAGGAATCCATAAAAATTTAGGATCCGATACCATGATAAAATATTACCCTCATGATTAGGCCATGTCCATGAGAGAGAGAGAGAGAGAGAGAGAGATAGAGAGAGAGATAGATAGATAGATAGATAGATAGATAGATAGATAGATAGATAGATAGACAGAGAGAGAGAGAGATAGATAGACAGACAGACAGATAGACAGATAGATAGACAAACAGACAGACAGATAGATAGATAGACAGACAGACAGACAGATAGACAGACAGACAGACAGACAGACTGATAGACAGACAGACAGACAGACAGATAGACAGATAGACAAATAAACAGATAGACAGATAGACAGATAGACAAATAGACAGATAGACAGATAGATAGATAGATAGATAGATTGATAGATAGACAGATAAACAGATAGACAGATAGACAGACAGACAGACAGATAGACAGATAGACAGATAGATAGATAGACAGATAGACAAATAGACAGATAGACAGCTAGACAGCTAGACAGCTAGACAGTTAGACAGCTAGACAGACAGACAGACAGCTAGACAGACAGCTAGACAGCTAGACAGATAGACAGATAGATAAATAGACAGATAGACAGACAGACAGACAGACAGGCCAGCCAGCCAGCCAGGCCAGCCAGCCAGCCAACCAGACAGACAGATAGAAAAATAGACAGATAGACAGATAGACAAATAGACAGATAGAAAGATAGAAAAATAGACAGATAGACAGATAGACAGACAGACAGACAGGCCAGCCAGCCAGCCAGGCCAGCCAGCCAGCCAACCAGACAGACAGATAGAAAAATAGACAGATAGACAGATAGACAAATAGACAGATAGACAGATAGAAAAATAGACAAATAGACAGATAGACAGACAGACAGATAAATAGACAGACAGATAGATAGACAGACAGACAGATAGACAGACAGGCCAGACAGAAAGACAGACAGATAGGCCAGACAGCCAGACAGACAGACTAGACAGATAAATAGATAGACAGATAGACAGACAGATAGACAGACAGACCAGACAAACAGACAGCTAGACAGATAGACAGACAGACAGATAGACAAAAAGACAGATAGACAGATAGACAGATAGATAGATAGATAGATAGATAGACAGACAAACAGACAAACAGATAGACAGACACATAGATAGATAGATACATAGATAGATAGATAGACAGATAGACAGACAAACAGACAAATAGATAGACACATAGATAGACAGACACATAGATAGATAGACAGACAGATAGACAGACACATAGATAGACAGACACATAAATAGACAGACACTTAGATAGATAGATAGATAGACAGATAGATAGATGGATGAGTAATGACAAGTTTCAAATTTTTATTTTTCTTCTATTTTAGATATTTTTGAGATTCTCTCCCATTATTTACTCTCCTAAATAATGAAATTTTGTTACTTCCTTATTTACATAACCCATTGATTTAAATGTATCTAGGACGATATGTATCAAGGTTTAAAATAGGTATCACAAAATGAGATTTTATGTAATTAGAAAAAATTATGGTAAAAAATATTTGTAGCTCCTTAACTGATGGGATTTGTGTAAGTTTTTGGATAATTCATCTCTCTTGTGTGCTTGAGATCTTTATCCCTAACGAGACACCTTTCAATATTACTAAAAATTACATAAATACACAACTTATGTCTCCAATACTACAAAAAATCCCAACTCCCTAAACACAATACAAAAATCCCAACATATACACAGAATGCTATGTATATGTCGGCTATGTTATGTATATTAATAGGGAGAGAGAGTAAAGTAATTAAAAAAGTGAGAGAAAGTGTAATTACTTCCAAAAGGGTTGGTATTTATGTTATTTATACTTGAATCTATGATTGAAGCCCATTGAACTAATCCTTGAGCTCTTTGATTTGAATCTCAAAAAGTATTTATCTCACTTTCCTACTTATAAGTGATGATTCTATTTGTATTCTTCAATTATAAGTACGTTTGCTATTATTTTCTCTTCTGCATATGTAATCTTGAAATAGGTATCTATTGTTTTCACCTTTTCATATGGTGAAAAACAATGCATTACTCCTTCCCAGCCCTATCATAAATAAGAAATGATACTGACACATGGGCAGTGAAACAAATCCAACAAAATTTAGTTGTTATATGTCCATTTGTATAAAGTTTGATCCAAATATTGATTTTGTTTTAATACTTAGATATCATAGCAATTAATATCTATTTCATAATTTTCTAATTTCATTTGCAGGTTTTCCATATTTCACATACAAGTTTTAAGAATATTTGTGAGGTAAAAAGTTTGAGCTAATTTACATGGATACACGTGAAATGTACATCTCTCTCTATATATACTAGTTAAATAATAAATAAAGAAAAAATAAGAGGAACAAAAAGTAATGATATGATGAAATCAAATTAATCGTAACACAAAATGAGACTTTAGTTGTTACCTAACCATGAAGCAATGGAGCAATAATAAATTTGTTGTGTGACTTATAACTTATGAAAATTGAGCAATCAATTACTGCAACAAGTGGTAACTATCCAAAACTTTGGTACATTAAAACAATGATAAAGTTGTCGTATAACTTATAGGTCACGAGTTTGAGCAAGCCATTCTACAATAGATAACAAACCATTCAAAATTTCAGTGCATTGAAGTAATGATAAAGTTGTCTTTTAACTTCAAGTTATGAGTTCAAGAAAGCAATTATTACAATAGGTAGAAAACATAAGAAACATTAATATATTAAAGTAATGATAAATTATCAAATGACTTACGTCATGAGTTTGAGCAAGCAATTACTAAGTCATGAGTTTGAGCATGAAATTACTAAGTCACGAATTTGAGCAAGCAATTACTACGTCACTAGTTCGAGCAACCATAAAGAGATGGTGGTATCATATAACACCCGAAATTAGGATAAGGAGTTCCATATAGGCAAAACACAGGAGAGATGTTAGATATATCAGTAAACATGCCTTTCACTCTAGTGACATATTTTAAAGCTGTGTAGGACTAGGACCAGAGTGGATAATATCACGAGTGGGCTGAGCCATGACAAACTTGGTATCAGAGCAGGGTTCAAAGACCCAATATGCTTACAAATCCATGCCGAGTAAAGTCCTTTTTATGAGCGTGTAGTGCGCCACACTTATAAATGAGAGTCTATGAGGCATTTCGGAAGTGTATCTTGTTCTTTCATACCCTAGATCGTGCAATAGAGTTGTCCATAAGAAAGTTATCCAAATTCCTGCTTTGCTATAATTCCTCTGCCTATGCCTTATTTTTGAGGTGATATAAATACAAAAGCTTAGAATTATAATAATGCAATCATTTAAGATTGAGTAATCAAAAAGTTTCAAAATTGCACAACGACTTAAGAGGATTACATTAGTGCATCATAACCTATTAATTTTAAGTGCATACCTCTATCTCTATGAATTCTGCGATTGAGTCAGGGTGAGACGCGTATTCTAACATTTTCAAAAAAATAGAAAAGACTTATTATGAATGACTTGCTTAAGAGGGAGGCATGTAGTTGAATAATAGGGTAATGTTACCACCTGAGTGATAGTGTAATTAAAGGGTTATATGCTACAAACAGTCTAATGGTCCATGAGCCAGAAATATGTAGTCATAATCTTAGAAACCAAAGATTTGGAGGAAGTAATTAATCAAAGAATATAGCTAGATTCAAGTATCCATTAAGTTAGTACTGGGGTGGTATTCTCTTATGGTATTGGCTAAGGTGTAGCAAATTTATAGATCTTATAGTGGTTAACAGAGAAAGTGTGATTAGTTAAAATGATTTAATATATATATATATATATATATATATATATATATATATATATATATGAACTAGGAAAAGAGCTCATGATGTCCTATTATAGTGGAAACAAGGGTCAATTATAGGTTGTGAAGGGAAATATAGAGTGGCTAGGTATTTATAAATTTACATTTTAATTTGTAGCTCTTTAAGAGAGGCTCCTTGATGCTTATAGAACTATCAAGATGGTCAAAAAGTATGTACAAGAAAGTAGATGTGATTTAAAAAAGGAGAATGTTTTAATGGAATGTTATTTGATTGATTGTAGGACTAAGTTTCACTATTCCTATCATGATGTTTTAGCAGACCTAGTTGCAGCACCTACAAATTATACATCTTCATTGGGGATTTACGAGGTATTTAGGGTCATAAGATAAAGTTATTTGATCCATATAAGGGTGGGAAAACAATTGGGACATGTTAGGGGTCAAAAAAGGACGTCATGGACCGAGGAATTAGGCCCCACATCGTGGATCTTGTTGTATTGACCTACTGGATTTCCTGCTTTGGGAAGCATGGAACATAGGTTAACTCTATGCATTAGAAGGCACGACGCGGAATCCCTTTCTACACGTTGAGGTGCGCGGCATGCCAGACGTCTCTGCATTTGAAATTTTCAAAGTTTTTTTGATAAATTAAGGGTAGAATTGTCTTTCAACCATATTACTTCCCCAATTTGTCCTAAACACCCAAAAAATTTCTACTTACACTTTTAAGAAATCAAAACACAAACCCTTTCCTCTTCAAAAGCTCAATAACACTAGCAAGTGTAAAAAATTTCAAATTCTCAAGCTCCATACTTTAAGAATCAAACTCTTCTATAATTTTTTTTGCAAATTTCAAGTATATGGAGGCTTGAACAAGGGATTCCTTCCATCCCTGTGGAGGTTTGAACAAGTTATTATTTCCATTCCTATGCGTAAGAAGTTTGTTTTCATAAATGATTTTACGGTTTTAATGAAAAGGGTTCATACCCAGTTTACCTGATTTTGAAACTATGATGCTCCCTTTTAAATTAAACATCATTATTACAATAATTCATGGTACACTCATGTTTTTACTCATATGGTTGATCTTATGAATTGAATATTAGCATTCTTGACATGAAATACCATAAATTAGATGTATATAATTTTAGCATGATTTACTCAGTTTGCACAAAATTTTGACTTACTTTTTCAGATTAAACATGAAATTCACATATGCACTTACGGATATGAAATAGAAATAGTAGCATATTGTGGTTTTCAGGTTTATAAACTTATATGCCTATTTTATGAAGCATATTGTGATTTTGAGACTTATAAACTCATATGCTTATTTTATGGTGAGTTTTATACATGTTATGAGAAATAATATAATTTTAGAAGTAGTTTATAGCACCGGAGGATAAGGGTTTAAGGCATCGTAGTCCTGGATATGAGGTGTCACTGTAGGTATTATATTTGCCCAAATGGGCTCAATTTAGTGATCACACTAGTCATGACTTTATACACCTGACAAGGTATATTGTGGCCTTCCAACAAGGCATATGTTGGACTCCGTGTTTCTTGCATATTTTATGTCGATTAAGAGAATCTTCCACAAAAATATTGATTTTAGAAACTAAGTGTTACGAGACTTTACTATATTTTGCATTACTAACTATGCTTTTTGATATTTCAGCTTTCAGTTTTATTCATGAACATGGTGAATAACTATATAAATATATATATATACCAATTATACTTATTGCATGCACTCCAATGTACTCAGTATATTCCATAATTACTGACCACATACTCTATGTGTTTTGCATCCTATAATGATGTAGGTTTTCGTGTTCATCCTTACCACCATGATTAACAACAATCATCTTTACTTACTCTTGTTAGTTTATGAGTTCTCATATTTTGAAGACTTGGATATGGTTCTTATATTCTTTAATAGTTCATTTTGAGTTTTTTCAAACTTCATGTTTTCTTTTGGGTCAGCTGGATCTTGTCCTAGTGACTCTTCAGTATGTTAGAGGCTTGTTTAGACTTGATAGTTATTTTTCAAATATCCAAATATCTTTGATGATGTTTAGTTCGTGTTTGACATGTTGGGATTATTTTTATCCAATTAATTTAGAAGTTTAAGTTTATTGCTTCCGCTTATATTTTCAAGAAAATCTATCATGATTAAGTTCTAAGTAGATACCATGGGTTAGCTTCAAGACTATAAGTAGTCTTAAGCACTATGTGACATCCCGGGGTTATTACAAACTTGATATCATAGCCTATGATTTAAAAAGTCCTTGGGAGTCTGACAAGCCGTATTACATAGAGTCCTGCTCATCGGTATAAAGTGTGTCACACTTATGAGTAATAGGATACAAGGCGTTAATAGGAATTTTCTCTTTTTTTTATGATTTTTATTATGCTTTAGATTTTAACTCTATATATCTTCTAACTCATGCTTTTCACGTTCTTTTATGTAGACTTATGTTTGCAGAAATGAGAACCAACCAGCCCTACCACCACTACCTGCGCATCCTCTGAACGAGAATGTTTCCTATGATGAGTTTTGGAATGCCTTTTATGTATTCAATCAGGTTATGACAACATAGGTTAATCAACTGGCAGTGGTTTTGATCCAGCAAAATGGTAATTTAGCTTCCGCCAGAGTTTCGAACTCCATGAGGATAAATCCTCCTAAATTTCTTAGTTCAAAGTGGGTGAAAATCCATAGCTCTATATTAATAAAGTAAAGAATATTACTCAGATTATGCATATCACAGAATTAGAGAGTGTGGAGTTGGATCCATATTAGTTAAAGGATATTTCTCATGATTGGTGTAAGCAGTGGAAGGAAGGTAGAGGTGAGAATACAACCCCGATAGATTGGAATATATTTGAGACAACGTTTTTGACAGTTTTTTTCCTCGTGAGATGAGGGAGACTAAATTAGAGAAGTTGATAAATCTTAAGCAGGGTTCTATGTCAGTGAAAGAATACTCTCTCAAATTCACCCAACTTTTTAAGTATTCTCCAAAAATAATGGCTGAGTCAAGCGCTCATATGAGTAAGTTTGTTATTGGTGTATCTGAGTTTATAATCAAGAGTGTAGGACTGCTATTCTAATCGAGCACATAGATATTGTTCGACTTATGACCCATGTTGAGCAGATTAAAATGAAAGACATAAAGAAACTGGAAAGGAAATTAAGAAAGCTAGGATCGAGCAATTTAAGTACAGTCAGTCAAAATCAGAAGAGGGAATCATCCATAGTTTTGGAATCATTGTCATCCCTTGCACCATCTTTATCTAGTTCCCATACACCCATTACCAAGCAGGAGAAGTAGGGACGAAACCAACCTCCAGATCTTAGGGTAGTATTATTAGCAGACGTACCTACCCAACCTACAAGAAATGTGGAAAGAATCATCTAGGAGAGTTTTTTTATGGCAAGAAAGGTTGTTTTAGATATGACGAACCAAGTCACAAGCTTAGAGAGTGCCCTTTATCCAGGTAGGGCAATAGAGATGCTCTCCCTCAAACTTAGTCCACTAACTCAGCAGCCCACCCGCTCAGCTCAACAGTAGGGTACTTCATTTAGTACTGGTTGTGGTCAATTCTAGAACTGGTTCTATGCTCTATCGTCTCGTTAGGAGTAGGAAAGATCCACAGATATGGTCACTGATATGCTTCGTGTCTTTCGTGTGGATGTTTTTTTGTTGTTAGATCTGAGGTCAAATCTTTATTTTGTAACCCCATTTATTACTGTGAATTTTGGTGTTAGCCTTGCAAGTCTTTCTAAGGCTTTCTCAGTTTCCACCCCCGTTAGAGAGTCAGTTATTGCTAAAAAAGGTTTATAAAATTATCTTATTACAATCTTTTATAAGGTTACCCAACATATTTAATAGAGTTAGAGATGACTGATTTTGATGTTATTCTTGGCATGGATTGGCTCCATTCATACTATTCATCAGTTGATTGTCGAACCCGAGTGGTGAAATTCTAGTTTCCTAGCAAGTTAATACTCAAGTGAAAAGGTTGTCCAGTGGTACCCAAAGGTCATTTTATATCCTATATTAAGGCTAGATAATTACTCTCTAAAGGGTGCATCTATCACTTGGTTTGGGTTAAGGATACTAAGTTTGAGACCCCAAACCTCTAGTCAGTTCTAGTAGCAAATGAGTTTCCTGAAGTCTTTCCAGATGACCTACCTGGAGTTCTTCCCAATAAGGAGATTGAATCTAGAATTGAACTTCTTTTAACTACCTAGCTCATCTCCATCCGTCCTTATAGAACGACTCTTGCAGAGCTTATGGAATTGAAGAAACGACTTAAGGACCTCTTAAATAAGGATTTCATCAGACCTAGTGTTTCTTAATGGGATGTAACAATTTTTTTCGTGCAAAAGAAGAATAGTGCTCTTAGAATGTGTATATACTACAGACAATTGAACAAGGTAACCATCAAGAACAAGTATCCTATCCCCAGAAATGATGACTTGTTCGACCAACTTTAGGATGCTAATTATTTTCTAAAAATTAACCTCCGGTCAAGATATCATCAACTAAAATTTAGGAAGTGTGACATCCCGAATACTACTTTTATAACCTGATGTAATGACTCGAGACTAACCCCTAGACATTACACGGTGCTTACAGTCCTGAGGGACCACAAGCTAACCCATGAGTTGGTACCTGCTGTGAGCTCTGAATAACATCATCATAAATGCAGAAGAATAATGACATGTCATAAGTTTTTAATAACTGAAATATGAGTCAATAGAAACAACTGACTGAATCTGATAAAATAAAGATAAATTGGATCACTAACTGTGATATCTGAATACTGAATAACTGACTCTAATCTCTGAAAAGCCTCTATAATTGGCTGACTAAATATGAGTTGATGGGACAGGCCGCAACTAACTCCAACTAACTACTAATTGAGACATGAAATAAAGTAAGCCTGTCCTCGAGGCCTAGCGTATTTTTTCTCCAACTTTAAACAATCATAACTCCTTGTACATAATGATATGGGTGATCTACTATATATCAACGGAAAGCTCTGCGAGTCCTCTTTCCGATGAAATTAGATTCATCCAATTTGTCTATAGGAGAAAAAAGTTATGGTCGATCTACTTCAGCCTAACAAAAGTGAACTTTTGGGTCAACTTCAAATGATCATAACTCCTCGTACATAATGATATGGGTGATATACTATGTATAAATGGAAAGATATGAGGGTCCTATTTCTAATGAAATTGGTTTCATCAAATTTGGATATCAGAGTAAAACGTTATGGTTGATCTACTTCAGACTATCAAAACAGTCCACCAAAGGATAGATTCGAAAATTATTTGATTTTTAGGGGCGTTTTGGTCATTCCCCTTCACCCAAAATCCGTTCAAACCCTATATTAAAGCCTATTAGAAGCATTAAATGTTATATTTCATCAAATTCCCTCAAAAAGAAAACTCTAAGCTCCTACATCCAACTTCAAGAACCTCCAAAGTTCACCATTAATTCTGCAAATTTATTCAAGATTTCAAGTTCCTAGTTTAAGAAATCCAAGAATCATCATTCAAAGGCACGATTAACATCTCAAAAATGAGTATCGATCTAAAGTTCATCATTCAAGGTATGTGGGGTTTTTCAACAAGAGCACTCTTTCGTTCTTGTGCCCAAAAGTAATTTTCTTTACGAAGATATGATTTTTATATGTTTATTATGATTTTGGAGTATGAACTTATATTCTATCTTGGTTATCTTGACATTATGATGTTTATGACTTTGAAAAGTCGAATTTATATGAAATTATGACTTAGAGCATGATGCTTGAAAGAAATTTACTATGATTTTGATATTTGGGTCTTGAACCCCATTTGAAATTGTGTCTTTGAGAAAATGTGTGGTATATGCACGTTTGATGATAGGCGAATTTACACGCCTATAGCACTATATTTTGCCCATATTTTAGCCTAGTTTTGAGAATAAATTATATATTTCATGCACTTTTAGTCCTTTTTCCTGTAAGTGAGCTAACAAACATGATTAGCAAAGTTTCAGGTATAAATGATGCAGAATTCAGCATTTTATGGATAACTTGACGCCAAAGAAAGCTTCACGAAAGGAGAAAAGCCAATCTTGGACGCCAAGGACTAAAGATGGCGCATGGAAATTCTGTCCCGGGCTAAAACAACATTTCTGAAGACTTTGGGGACTAGCAGTAGCTTATTAGGATTAGGATAATGATACATTAACCTAGTACAATTGGGTTAAGTATTTCATTAGCTTATTAGGATTAGGATAATGATACATTAACCTAGTACAATTGGGTTAAGTATTTCATTAGCTTAGTAGGATTTGGTCAAGCATTTCATTAGCTTAGTAGGAATAGGATATGGGTATTATAAATACCCTATCTTGCTATAGATTTTAATACATCTTCTTACATTCAATTCTATTCTATTCTACTTCTAAGACATTCTAGTTCTAAAGAATCATTCTTCCATTATTTCTATTTTTCTTCTTCTATTCATCTATTCTTAAATTCCACAACAAGAGAAATGTTACTTTGCTAAGGGATTCACGCCTAACGCCTACCACACCATTACAAACGTGAAATCTTTATTGTGGTATAACAACAATGTCAATTGTGATTTCCTTCGCACTCATGGGTAACTAAACTTCTCTGTTGGGGTTATGGAAGCCGAATGAGATACTATCTATTGCTGTGAGTTTGTGAGTTCGTGACACGTATGATGCTTATATCATTATTCTCTTCATCTTAATCTAAATTCTTTATGGTTGCAAACGCAAGAATACACCAGTATAATATTTAACTTGTTCGAAAGAAAGGTTATCTGTCTGGAAAAGAGATAATGTCAAGGTAGTAGGGTCCCATCCCCTATTAAAAAGTTAGTGCCGTAACTGGATTAACCTCTTGGAGAATTCGTACCGTTAGACACGCTTTAAGCTCGAAAGAGTTAAAGTGAAATAATCCTCGAATAGGTCGAAAGACGCCTGGATTTACCATCGAATACAATTCTCTATAAGCACATGCATGTCTGAATTCAACACACTCATAGTCAATAGTGACGTATAACTCAGAAGGTGGACACAACCCCAACTCCTCAATTCTCATTGTTTCACAACCTACTAAACATTCTTTCTTTTTACTTTGCTATTTTTAGTTTTTGCTTTAATAATTTGGTTACACATTACAAACCCCCCTTCTTACGAGACTTGCACTAAAAGTCTAGTAATCGTTGCTTACTTGTTGACCAAGCTATTCCCTGTGGGATCGATACCCAACCCAGGTTGGGTTCTATATTTGACAAACGACCGTTTTACACTTCTACGAGAGCTGTAGATTAAGCGTTATCAAAAATTGGCGCCGTTGCCGGGGAATACAAGTGTCAATTAAGTTCGTAATAATTACTAGACCCTTTGGTCAAAGATTCTCGTACTTTTACTTTTAGTTTTTGTTTTTGTTTACTGCAGGTTTTTATTCAGTGCATGCCCCATACCCGAAGTTCTGGTCAACCGTTATTACCTATCAATCCTGAACCACAACGTATTCGCAGAATGGAGGCACAACACGCAATTGAAAGGATGGCTGCTCAACAGGAACAGGCGAGACTAGCTGCGCTAGCCGCCGCTCAAGTGCATCAACAGAATATTGATAACCCTGGGCGAGCAACAAATCCTGACGATGAAGATCTAGGTGATGACGAGCTACTAAACCCTAGGCATGCGCTGAGATCGCAACACCTGCCAACAGAAGAGATCGTCAAGCTAGGTTTAGGGCTGAACGCCAAGCTATGCAGCCAGCTTTCGACGATGATGATGATGATCTTGATGGAGCCGGAGCCACAGGAGCCATTATTCCTCCGCCATTGGCACCCGAAGCCAAGTTCAACATCACGAGCTCCATGATTCAGTTATTGCAACTCAAGGGATTATTTGGTGGACTAGCATGCGATGATCCAAATATGCATCTCATCAACTTTATTTCTACATGCAAGTCGTTTGACAATCCTGGAGTTGGTCAGAATGCAATTCGGTTACGCTTATTTCCATTGTCTCTGTCTGGGGAGGCAACTCTATGGTTGAATGGGCTGACTCCTGATTCTATTACAAATTGGAGGCAATTGAGAGACATTTTACTAGAAAGATTCTTTCCGCCATCCAAAAGAGCACAATTGAGAGATGAAATCAGCAACTTTCGTCAGATTCCCACTGAAGCTCTTCATGAAACATGGGAGAGGTTCAAGACAAAGCTAGCGAGGTGCCCAAACCATCATATGACTAATTTTCACCTAATGGAGATATTATATAGAGCCCTGAATTCAATAACTAAACCAGTGGTGGATAATGCGGCTGGAGGATCCTTTATGGATCTCACCTTTGGTCAAGCAAGCAATATGCTAGATCGTATGATGAAACAAAGTAGAGCTTGGCATACCAGGGATTCTGAGGTAGCAAGCCCCACTTTATCTATAGGCATGACTGCAGACCAAAGGAGAAGAGAAGAAGAACGTGATCAAGATATGGCGCACATGAAAACACAAGTGGATCTTCTTACAAAGAATTTATTATCAGGGAAGACCGAAAAAGTGAAAGCTATTGCGTCAAAAGGAAGAGACAAATCTGATTCGGAAGAGGAAGCCAACTACTTGAACAATCAGGGGGGTTTCCGAGGCAATACCCAAGGAAACCAAGGTCGGAAATATCATGGTAAATCTGGAAACATGGACCAAGGTAGTTGGAAGAACAAGAATGACAGTAGTGGTTTGTATGTTCCCCCTGGAAGACGTGACGCCACCACATCTAGTTCTGGAAGTATGGAAGACATGATGGCTAAACTACTGAAAGGAGTGGAAGCAACGAGCGCAGGAGTAACGGAGGTAATAAATGATTTGTCCTCTATGAAGCAATTAGTTGATTCTCATTCCACTTTAATCAAGCAAATAGAGCAGCAATTGAGCCAACTTTCAGCAGCGCTCAATCAAAGAAAGGCTGGTACTTTACCTAGCGATACTGTGCAAAACCCAAGGAATGATGGGTCATGCATGGCCATCACTACCCGAAGTGGTAAGGTGCTGAAAACTTCAGAAAAAGGCAAGCAAGTTTTTGACGAAGAAGCGGAAATTGATGATAAGGCGAAAGGGGAAGATGCCGCAGCAGCCGATCCTAACATCCTTAACGTCACTCCTTACGACGTGCAGCCTGGAAAAGCTGAAAAATGGAAGCAAGAGGAGAAGAAAGCCGTGGAGAGAACAATTCCATACCCACCACCACCTTTTCCCCAAAGATTGAAGAAGGTGGCGGATGATACGAAGTTCAGCAAATTCATGACTATGTTAAAGCAGCTGACCATTAATGTTCCATTGGTGGAAGCACTTGAACAAATGCCTGGGTATGCGAAATTTATGAAGGATCTTTTGACAAAGAAGCGGGCAGCAAGTTATGAGTTGAAAGATGATGTCCATCACTGCAGCGCAATCGCTACCCGATCAATAGTTCAGAAGAAGGCTGACCCCGGAGCTTTCACTATTCCTTGCACCGTTGGATCTTTGAATTTTGCCAAAGCATTATGTGATTTAGGAGCCAGCATCAATTTGATGCCATTATCTATCTATAAAAAGTTGGGGTTGGGTGATCCTACTCCAACCAATATAAGGCTCGTCATGGCGGATAGGTCGGTAAAACGACCTGTTGGTATCCTATGTGATGTCTTGGTAAAGGTTTATTCATTCATCTTTCCAGTAGAATTTGTTATTTTGGATTGTGAAGCGGACTCAGAGGTTCCCATAATCTTGGGACTTTCTTTCCTTGCTACAGGAAGTGTGCTCATTGATTTGAGAGCTAATGAGCTTTCGTTCCGAATAAATGATGAAGTGGTTCGCTTTGATGTTTTCAAATCAATGAAGCAACCCAAAGATCCGAGTGTATTTTCGGTGGCTGATGTTTACTTTGATGATGAGAAAGAACTACTCGAAGAAGAGCAAATTATTGATGACCCAGTGGCGGTTGTGCTCATGAATGAAGAGAGTAAGGATGATGAAAATTGCGAAGAAGCTATTTGTGCTCTATCAGGATTAGGGACATATCGCCATACTCCCAAGAAGCTGGACCTCGATCTCAAAAATCGACCCACACCACCAACCAAGCCATCTATTGAAGAGCCACCAATGCTAGAATCGAAAGAGCTCCCCGATTATCTAAGGTATGTGTTCTTGGAAAGTATAAATATACTTTCGGTGAGTGCGGATGATTTAAGTAAATAGCACGTAGAGGCTCTCATCTCTTCTCTGAAGAGATACATGAGAGCTATGGGTTGGACTATTGATGATATAATTGGTATCCCTCCTGGGATAGGCATGCACAAGGGTTATCTCGAAGAAGATTGCATGCCTACAAGTAAGCCTCATTATCGTCTGAATCCATTCAGAAAACGATCCACCATCTATCTCGACGAAGTCTAAGTACTCGAGGTAACTATGTCGTGCCGCGACAATAAATCAAGCGCTAGATGGGAGGCAACCCATCGTTTATCATTTATCATTTATCGTTTATCGTTTTACATTTTTTTGTTTTTTCTTTCATTTTAGTACTTGTTTTGTTTTTGATAAATAAAAATCCAAAAATAAGAGTCGTGCCACGACCAAAACTAAAGCGCTTGGTGGGACGCAACCCATCGTACTAATCGTTTTTATTGGTTTTGAGCAAATGTAGGTGCAAGAGGTATTCAAAGATCGGTTTCAAATTTTGATTTGGACGTATTGCATGGTAAAGGTGGTAAGTTAGTCATGAAGATGCATAAGGCTATGGATTGAGCATTGCTCATGACAAAATAGGCATCGAGCAAGGCTAGGCCTAGGTAAAACTAGGCCACGAACAAGGCAAAGCCTATACTATAGCCCAAGGTCTCGGAATCTAGTGTGCTATAGCATAGGCGCCGCCCATGCTCAAGTATGCCATAGCATAGGCGCCGCCTATGCTAAAGCATTTGGTCTCTGAATCTCATATGCCATGCTAAAGGCGCCGCCTATGGTCACTTAAGGCATTGAACTAGGCGCCGCCTATGCTAGCAAATGCTTTGCATTAGGCGCCGCATATGGTCACCATAGGCAAAGCTAAAGGCGCCGCCTATGGTCACTTTTGTCTCCAAAACTGATTTTAAATGGGTCAAAACCCTACCCATTCTTTTCCTATATAAAGGAGACTCAGTCTTGAAACACAAACACATTGAAAACTTGACCTAGGCGCCGCACATACTCTCCAAATCATCTCAAAACTTTTATCTTTGCTCTCCCACTTCACAAAAACATCTCCAAAGGCTTCAATCACGTAAGTACTCTTTTGTTCTTCATCTATTTTTCGTAAGTGCTACGTTGCTATGTCTATTATGAATTGCTACATCTTGAAGAAATATTGGTGATGTTAATGTGTTTGAATTGTTGATACAAAACCAAGTGAGTGAACATGTACGTTAGGATACTCTTAACTTGTTTCCGACTTGAATATTGATTTTGATGCAGTGTTATACTACTTCCGGAATTGCTATAGTCATGAACATTGCATAATCTTGTCACTAGAATGCTTACATGTTAGAATGTCCCGTTCATCGGAATAAGACTTATAGTTGCCTACCGACATAGGAGGTTGTGATTATTGATAGAAACAATACCATGATGTAATCCCTATGTAGCAGTCTTGATATATCTAACATGAAAATATTGCAAAGGTTGCAAGAAGTGATACATCTTTGATTTTCTTGTTGGAATATAGCTCCTACAACGTATGTCGATGAAGTCTAAGTAATCGACCACTTTCACTTCACTAATTCGTATCAACAAACTAAGTGTGGGGTGGTACCCCTACTGCTTATGTATAGATTGTATCCATTGAGATTGTGCTAACGTGAACTCTATTTCAAGTCTCAGGTACAATGACACCCAAAGCGAGACAAGGCAAGAAGAAGGCTACCACTTCCCAAAAGGGCAAGAAAAGAGGCCGCAAGGAGCAAGGAGAATCATCCTCAATGCAATTACCACGCCGTATGTTTGGAATAAAATGGGTTCTTGAGTAGGAAGCCAAGGAATGGTATAGGAACAATAATGAAAGAAAATATGTTCATGTCGACTTGATAAACAAGGAAAGCCTAGCGAAGAAGGAGCCGCGCATGTTGGCGAAGATCATGGCATTAAATCTGGATTTCATCTTCCACGACATGGGAGAATGTAATCTTGATTTGACAAGAGAATTTTATGCCAACTGGTCGCCGAAAACCACAGGCAGCGAAGTCAAGATTCGGGGCCAAGTTTTACAACTCAATACGGATTTGATCAACTCCTTTCTTGGCTTACCTTCAGTCGATCCAACACCATTCAAAGAGTTGTACAACAAACCTCCTTATAGAGCAATTCGGCACACACTTTGTGGAAGTAGATCCATGGCACGCTGGAGTAGACACAAGGACACTGGTCGACACAATACTTTCCCATATGCTTCTTTGAATAGGGAAGCAAGGATATGGTTGCGCATGATCAACTCTTGCCTCATTCCAGGGACGCAATACACAAAAATAACAAGAGATAGAGTGTGCTTGGTATACGCATTGATGACGAATGTCCCTATCAACATTGGGGTAATCATCCGATCTACAATGCGGAAGGCTAGGCTACTCAAGCGGTCCCATTTTAGCTTTGGCAATCTGTTGACTGCAATCTTGAGGAAGGAAGACATCGAAGAGGAACCAGCTGATCATAAACTCCCACACAATCCGAAGAAGGTTGACCTCACAAAGGTCAAAGATGCTGAATCAACACATGGCATCAACCTTACTACGGCAGAGAGACATGCTCAGGATGAGAGTTTCTCCCGCCATATGTACGGCATGATGAGGTTTACAATGATGAGCGGAGGTCGTGTTCCAACTGCTGCAGAGCTCCAACAGCTGGACTATGACTACCTAATGAATGAGCATGCGAAGGCCATGTGTGGAGTAGGGGTATACTTTGAGGAACCTCTTGATGATGATGTGCCAACCGATGATGATCGCAGAATGCCAAACTCCGACATGGAGGAGAACTCTGATGGCGACGACTCTGATGATGATTCCGACGAAGAGGGTATGACCCCCGACATTGAGGAGGAGTCCGACTGACCAGGTTCTTCTTATTTATTTTCCACTGAGGACAATGTGTCCCGTCTAAGTGTGGGGTGCTGGTATTTGCATGCTATACTTCTCTATCCACATTTGCATTTATTTATGTTTGTTTGTTTTGTCAGTAGTTAATTGTTTTTTTTCAGTAGTTAAATTTTTTTTTTTTAACTTAGCATCGCATGAAATTATTCTAATAGGCAGCATGAGATTATGACAAGAGTTTGTGCTAAAATCATGACTATTGAGACATTTAGGCTCTAATTGTGACTCACTATGTGATATTGTTTGGTTTAATTCCTTCATCTGTTGGGTCAAGAGTCTATACTACTCCCAATAAAGTCGACCATGTGCCTTGTGTGTGTGAGCTAATAGTATATTCTGTGCTTGTGGCTGATGCTAGAACTTGCCTGGTATGTATGTAAAGTGAAAATAAGGAGTGTAAGTTTAAGAGATGATTTAGGCATTTCTTTGGCAACCTATATTTGTTTACCTTCATTTTTACCTACCCATGGACATTATCCTAGTTAACCCTTTTGAGCCTTTAGCCTATTTTCTTTGACAACCTCATATGTAAGCCTAATCCATTTTTTTTCAAGACCATAATTTGATCCAAATTCCTAAGTGCTTTAAAGTGTAAAGTCATGTGACAAAATAAGAGGAAATTGGGTGAGTATGATGCTTTAGAATGCATGGGTACTTGAAATTGCTATGAAAAAGAAGTGCTATCATAAGAGGTATGTTATGAAAAGAAAAAGGAACAAAAAAAAACTGAAAAGTTAGTCATGTTTAAAATCGAAAAACAAAAGAGGAGAAAAAGGGTGGTAGAATAAATGAAAGAAAGGTTGTTAGAAAGAAAAGTGTTAATGACACAATGTGATGTATTAAAGCGCTTAGGAACATAGTCACTATTTCTGGCCAAAATAGTCCTACCCGTCCCTTAGCCTACATTACAACCATCAAAAGACCTATTTGATTCTAAGCTTAGCATTCTGACATTTAGTGGAGCATTACACTAAGGGCAAGCCTATGGTCATCAGTTGCTGCATATGAATTCTTTGTGAGAGTGAGAGAAAGGATATTTTGATACCCATGTTTGAAAAATATGCTATACTTGTGAGTGATTATGGGTAATATATTGTGAGACACACATGGTTGATGAGTTTTGGGTAGTTGTGTATGATTCTTTGTGCCTTAACTTTTGAATATGAGTTGACCACCATCACAAGTCTATGTTGGAGGCTAAATGGTCTCTACTAATGATAGGAAAACTACTCTTTGTTGATAATTGTTGTGCTTGTCTTGACGAATATTTTATGTTGTTGCTGTGAAACCCTAAGTTGATGTTTAGAGGGACATGATATTTTGTTCGAGGACGAACAAAGCTTTAAGTGTGGGGTGCTGATGATAGGCGAATTTACACGCCTATAGCACTATATTTTGCCCATATTTTAGCCTAGTTTTGAGAACAAATTATATATTTCATGCACTTTTAGTCCTTTTTCCTGTAAGTGAGCTAACGAACATGATTAGCAAAGTTTCAGGTATAAATGATGCAGAATTCAGCATTTTATGGATAACTTGACGCCAAAGAAAGCTTCACAAAAGGAGAAAAGCCAATCTTGGACGCCAAGGACTAAAGATGGCGCATGGAAATTCTGTCCCGGGCTAAAACAACATTTCTGAAGACTTTGGGGACTAGCAGTAGCTTATTAGGATTAGGATAATGATACATTAACCTAGTACAATTGGGTTAAGTATTTCATTAGCTTATTAGGATTAGGATAATGATACATTAACCTAGTACAATTGGGTTATGTATTTCATTAGCTTAGTAGGGTTTGGTTAAGCATTTCATTAGCTTAGTAGGAATAGGATATGGGTATTATAAATACCCTATCTTGCTAGAGATTTTAATACATCTTCTTACATTCAATTCTATTCTATTCTACTTCTAAGACATTCTAGTTCTAAAGAATCATTCTTCCATTATTTCTATTTTTCTTCTTCTATTCATCTATTCTTAAATTCCACAACAAGAGAAACGTTACTTTGCTAAGGGATTCACGCCTAACGCCTACCACACCATTACAAACGTGAAATCTTTATTGTGGTATAACAACAATGTCAATTGTGATTTCCTTCGCACTCATGGGTAACTAAACTTCTCTGTTGGGGTTATGGAAGCCGAATGAGATACTATCTATTGCTGTGAGTTTGTGAGTTCGTGACACGTATGATGCTTATATCATTATTCTCTTCATCTTAATCTAAATTCTTTGTGGTTGCAAACGCAAGAATACGCCAGTATAATATTTAACTTGTTCGAAAGAAAGGTTATCTGTCTGGAAAAGAGATAATGTCAAGGTAGTAGGGTCCCATCCCCTATTAAAAAGTTAGTGCCGTAACTGGATTAACCTCTTGGAGAATTCGTACCGTTAGACACGCTTTAAGCTCGAAAGAGTTAAAGTGAAATAATCCTCGAATAGGTCGAAAGACGCCTGGATTTACCATCGAATACAATTCTCTATAAGCACATGCATGTCTAAATTCAACACACTCATAGTCAATAGAGACGTATAACTCAGAAGGTGGACATAACCCCAACTCCTCAATTCTCATTGTTTCACAACCTACTAAACATTCTTTCTTTTTACTTTGCTATTTTTAGTTTTTGCTTTAATAATTTGGTTACACATTACAAACCCCCCTTCTTACGAGACTTGCACTAAAATTCTAGTAATCGTTGCTTACTTGTTGACCAAGCTATTCCCTGTGGGATCAATACCCAACCCAGGTTGGGTTCTATATTTGACAAACGACCGCTTTACACTCCTACGAGAGCTGTAGATTGAGCGTTATCAACGTTGATGTTAAATATTTGAGATGTTTTGAATGATTTGACCTCTTGGTCGTGAATGAGTTATTTTGAACTCGACTGTGAATGAAATCCACGTTTTAATTGATTATGATAAAGGGGTAGCAAATTGGCTCCCGATGAAAATTGTTGAAGTGTTTATTGTGGATTTTCTTTATGTGAGCCTGATACTGATTTAAATTTCTGAGCTAAGTCTGAGAGTAATCTTTAGCATCGAGTGAGAGGTATAAAGTGACCTTACTTCCCTAGAACTACGTGCCCCCATAAGATGTGAGCCTGAGGCTGATTTATATAGTGATCACTAGTGTTTTTGGATTGATATTGGAAGTCCTACTCCGATGGCAAATATAGGATGGCTCTCCCCAACATGGGTTGTACGTTGGACTCCATGTAGCTCACATGGTTTATGTCGGTTATAGGATCTCCCAAAGTGTATGTGTGTTTCCTTGTGTCTATGGTGAACGGTGAAGTGATTTGAAAGTGGAATTGTGAAAGTTATTCTTTCAAAAGATTTAAATGATATTTACATTATGAGAATTGATATTCTTGATGAACTGAAAGTGATTGACAAATCATATGATCACTCACAAGTGTTATTATACTTATTTCATCTTCTCATGATTATGATGATTTTCTTCGGGCTATGTGAGTCTTTCATACATCCTGCATACTTCTTATAAATATTTATGATGATGACTTTTATACAACTGCATACACCCCTATATGCTCGGTATTTTTCCATGGTACTGACCCACATATTCGTATGTGGGCTATATTTTCTCGGAATGTAGGTATAAGGTATAGTTGCACCTTCGGATCCAGTCAGTTCTTGGTATCCAGTCAGCAGCTGATGAGTCATTTTGATTTAAGGGCTTGGGTTAGTTATGCAGAGTTAATAGTATTGCATTTTCTTTATTCAGTCGTATTGAGTTGGGGTAGTCGGGATTCATGACCCGGCTACCTACAGTCAGTACTAGTAGAGGCTTCATAGACAGTCAGTAGAAGTTAATGTATTTTGTTTCAATTTTGGTTGTAAAGGCAGAATTGTAATCCTATAAAATTCCATTTTTGTATCGATCAGATTCAGAAAAGAGTTAATTTCTGTTGATTTGTATGGATTTGTATTTTTATTCAGTTTCTTATGAGTTATGCCAGTAGAAGGGTTAGCTTGGGGTCACTTGTGACCCTAAGCACCGTGTGACATCTCGGGACCCGATTTTGGGGCGTTACATAACATGAGTGGAGCCAACCCATGTCGAAAATGACGTCAAAATCCATTATCTCTAACTCCATGAGATCATCTGAGGTAACTTTCTAAGATATTGTGATCGGACTATTCCTGTATACCTGCCTGGCTACAATGGAAACACCTACTGGGTAGACACTGAAAAGTGCTCTGCTAGAGTTTTGGGACTGACTCCGAAATTGACTGCTATAAATGGAGTTATAAAAGAAAGAGAAGCTCTAGGGTCTAGTAAATCATAAACATGTAAGTGAAAGACCTGCAACGTACCAGTAACTATGTTAGGAGAATTTTCCTGATCTTGGCAGGACTGAAGAGCATATAATCTGTTCAGACGCTGACCACTGGTAGCACTGGAATTGGTACCCTGCTGATTTAGGCGGCCGAATAAAACAGATGGCTGATGGGACTGGCCCTGTTGGCGCATATCCCTATATTTCTAATCAACTACCTAACACTCTCGAATCCGATGGTTTGGCTTGCCACACCTGAAGCACACATCACTACCCGCTCTACACTCACCTTGTTAGTGTTTGCCATATTTCTGACATAAAGAATTGGTATAAGCACTACTAACACTGACCTGGGACTTAGAGCCTGGTGCCCTATCCCTATTATTATTTTTGAATTTGGGTACTGGGGCACTGGCTGAAGAGGGTACTGGGGTTGAAGACCTCTGAGAAAACTGAGGACGGTTATCACCTTCTAACTTTGGCTGACTGAAGTTAAAATTATCCGTTCTATCTCTTTTGTTTCCTTTCTCCCTTTCCTTAATCTTCTTCTCCTCTATCTGTTGAGCATGGACCATCAATCTTGACAAGTCCATCTCACTAATCAGCATTGCGGTCCTACACTCTTTGACCATACTATCAGATATGCCAGACACAAACTTACTCATCTTGGACCTACTGTCCACCACCACATGAGGAGCATATCGAAATAACTGAGTGAACTTGAGAGAATACTCTCTCACACTCATGCTTCCTTGCCTCAGATTAATAAATTCTAACACTTTGGCCTCCCTTAACTCTAATAGAAAGAATCTATCTAGGAAAGCCGTGGCAAATTCTTCCCATTCTATAGGCCCTGTATCAACACCTATATCAACTTTCTACTACTTAAACCAAGTATGGGCTATATCCAACAATTGATATGCAACCAACTCAACACTCTGACAAGATGTTACCCCCATAGCATCCGTTACCTTCTGAACTATATCTAAGAATTTCTGTGGATCCTCTTCAGACTTGGATCCCGTAAAAGAAAAAGGATTCATTTGGGTAAAGTCTTGAATTCTAGTTGTAGCAGTATTGGCCATTGGATTAGCCAGAACAACAGTTGGCCATTCATTTTATGCTGCAACAAAGTTCGCTAGAGTAGTGAATGCAGTCTTGAATTCTACATGAGAGACTTGCTCGTACAGAGGATCTTCTTGGATGAGATGAGGGGCTGGCTGAGTTCCTGTTCTTCTTCCGTTCTTCTTGGGAGGCACGTTCTATAAACGAAAAGAGGAAAAAGATTAGACAAGGAATTTAGTTAAACTTTTCCTAAACTCCTTGTAGCCGCTCATCTATAAGTGTGGTTTGCTACACACCCATGCATAAGACTCTACTCGATGCGGCTTTCAGACTTCCTAGGACACTTTAAAACCTTAGGCTTTGATACCAAGTTTGTAACAATCCTAGACTACCCCCTAGTCGTTCATGGTGCTTACAAACCTGAGGGACTATAAGCTAACCCATGAGATGCTACCTGCAGTGAGAACTGAATAACATCATCATAAATACGAAAGAAAATTGACATGCAATAAGGTTTTAATAACTGAAATATGAGTCTATAGAAACAACTGACTGAATCTGATAAAATAAAGATAAACTGGATCACTAATTGTTATATATGAATAATGAATAACTGACTCTAATGTTTGAAAAGCCTCTACAACTGACTGATTGAATATGAGTTGATAGGACAGGCCCCAACTAACACCAACTAACTACTAATTGAGACATGAAATAAAGTAAGCATGTTCTCAAAGTATGAGGACTCACCACTGCTACTACTGAGAATATGATAAGTCTACTCACGAGCCAGGAACTGAGCGTTAGCACCTATGATATGAGACATCATAATGCAAAAGAAAGGTATGCGATCAGTACTTTGAATGTACTGGTATGCTAAATATGGTAGGCTGATATACATGGTTTCATGAATAAAAATAATAAACTATCTGAATATACTTGTAAAGCATAAGATACTGAATAGAGAATATGAAAACTGTAGGCACTAGAGATATATGAAGCATGTAAATATTGTGTATGCAAGAAAATCTATTAATACTAAAAATATGTAAAAATCTGTAGACACTGAAGGTGCATGACCAAGTATATAACATGGACTGAGTAAAATTTGTATTCTGAAGTACAGAAAAATATACTGATATCTGTATGCCTTGACCAAACAACACTAAGACTGAATAACTGCACTGGAACTGTAACTGAGACTGTATCTGAGATTGTGGGAGGTATCCCCAAACTGAGCTAATCAAGGTCTAACCTGTAACCCCATTTGGAAGGGTGTTAATACCATTCCACGGGTACTAACTCTAGCTGTATGGATCCACTAAACTGATATAATTCCCAAAGGACTAAGGGTGTCAATCCTAAACTAGCGGGTGACCCCTGCGAGATAGTCAAGCCTAATCTGACGGGTGACTACTCACATTGTATGCTAGATAAATAGTTCTGGAGTATAGAGACTGCTAATAATGACTCTACTTATCTGATGGGGAAGCCGCCATCCCTACACTCACTCGGTGCTAAATCCTACTCCCAAATGAATGACACTTAGATACTAGACTGTTCTGAGTTTAATGACTGATATCTGACTATTCTGATAATGCTCATAGTATAATCTGAAGACTATTCTGTAATGTACTGAGACTAGACAAATAAAACAATAATGGTTTTCGAGTATTTAATACCCCCAGGACTCAAAACAACGATATTAATATGACATCAAAACTTGGAGGACATGACATGAAGGCTTTCATAAAATATTTACTCTTATAGGCATTTTATCAAACACTTGTAGTTCATGGTGGAAAAACAATCATAGGAATATTCTAAAACATATAGAAATAGCATGAATTCATCATAATAGCATTAAATCATAGTTTAATTCAGTAAATCATAGTATTGAAACATGAAAGATTGAATAATAACAATAATTTTATGGTAACATAGTATAAAATCAATATTCATGGAAGTTCACGGAGACTCGTGGTTTAAAATCATAATTAAAAATCATGAATCTTGAAAAGATGATAACTTTATAATTAAAATCGGATACTTGGACTCCATGGGTGAAATGAACCCATTGATGAACATTTAAGATACCTGGGATGATAAATTTGAAAGGATTGATGGAGAGTTCTTGAGATTTAACCTTGATTCTTGAAGGTTAGGGTTTTGCTACTTGAGAGAATGTTCTTCATTTTGGGGAAAAATTGATTAGAATAATACCCAATTAGGTTATTAGGGACTTAATTTTGTGTTTGGGGCTGACTGGGACAAGGGAAAAATACTTAAAAGCCCTTGGAATTAAAAACTCAGAACTGACTGTATATCCTAATTTTCTAGGCTGGCGTGATACGGTGCTATCACGCCGTGTCACTGGAATCAGACAACTGTAAAACTGGCCTGTGGCGCGACATCGGAAAATCGTGGTCCTTCACTGATTGGGACTTGAAAGTTCACCGCGACGTGGTGGTATCGCGCTTCAACACTGGAAATGGACAAATGTAAAGTTCTCCTATGGTGCAACGCGCCAGAATCACGGACCCTCACTGAAATTTTCCAAATGGGAGATTGGTCTGCTCCGCGACGCGCTAAAGGTTAAAATGACGGTGTTTAATGATTGAAACTTAAAATTGTCATAACTTGTTACCCAGTTGTCGGATTTTGCCAAATTTTATATCGTTGGAAAGGTAATTCAATTTTCTACGTAATAGAAGGCTCTATACAGAAAAATAATAAGCTTTTCAAAAATTTTATTTATGAATACTCATGTATTGGGACTTAGATTATGCTAGGAAAATGTGGGGTGTTACACCGATATGGTCACTACGAGTTTGTGGTTACATCTTTTGGACTAACAACCTGATATGGTCACTACGAGTTTATGGTTATGTATTTTGGACTAACAAATGCTGCTACAACTTTTATGAACTTAATGAACAGGATTTTCAAGCAATGGAAAACATGTTTGTTATTTTTTTCACTGGTGACATACTTGTGCATTCTCGAAGTAAGGAGGAGCATTCAGACTATTGTAGAATAGTTCAGTAGACCCTTAAGGATCATCAGTTGCTTGCAAAATTTAGCAAATATGAATTCTGGTTGGAGTCCATCACCTTTTTAAGCCATGTAATTTTGGGTGAAGGTATACATGTAGACCCTCAAAATATAGACGCAGTGAAGTGCTGGCCTAGGATCATTACTCCATCCAACATTAGAAGCTTTTAAGGATTAGCTAATTATCACAGAAGATTTATTGAGGGTTTTTCTTCAATAGTTGCACCATTTACCAAGTTGACACAAAAGAAGGTGAAGTTCTAGTGGTCATACAAAGATGAGCAATGTTTATAAGAGTTGAAGGAAAGATTATCTTTGACACTAGTATTAGCTTTGCCAGATGGGCTAGAGAGATTTGTGGTGTACTGTGATGCCTCCAGAGTTGGACTAGGGTTTGTTCTATTGCAAAATAGAATAGTGATAGCTTATGCCTTAAAGATTTAGATACATTACTTTTATGAAGTACATATTGATGTTTTTGCCGACCACCAGAGTCTCCAATATTTATTTATCCAGAAGGAGTTGAATCGTCTCTATAAGAGGTGGTTGGAGGTACTAAAGGACCATGACATAAATATGCTCTACTATTGGAGGAAAGAAAATATAGTGGAATATGCTTTGAATAAACTGTCTATGGATAGTATAGCCCATGATGTAGATGAGAAAAATGAGCTAGCTAAAGAGGTGCATATATTAACTCATTTGGGAGTTCATTTGCTTGATACAGAGGATAGTGTTTTGATGGTATGGAATGGTTCTGACTCATCTCATATAGTAAAGTTGAAAAAAAATAATGTGAGGACCCTATTCAAAATAGCTGATTGATGAAGTCCATCAACATAGGGTAGAGATTTTATTCCAAGGGGAAAATAGAGTTTCTTTGCTATTATGGTCATTTTTATGTCCCAATATTAATGGGTTGAGATATAATGTGTTAGTAAAGGCCCATAGTTCCAAGTATTCGATCCACCTGAGTCTCACCAAGATGTACCATAATTTATGGAAAGTCTATTGGTAGAATGGTATGGAGAGAGACATAGTAGAGTTTGTGGCTAAGTGTCCTAACTGTCAGCAAGTGAAAGCTGAACATCAAATATTGGGAGGCCATCAATACGGATTTTGGTATTGGACTTCCCCATACTAAGGGTCAACTTGATCAAATTTGGGTCATTGTAGACCAAATTGCTTAGTCAACCCCCTGTTTGCCCATCAAAACCTCAGATTCAAAAAATAATTATGCAAAATTATATATCCATGAGTTGGTTAGACTTCATGGGTTCCCTTCTCTATCATCTCAGATTGAGGTACCCAATTCACCTCTCAATTTTGGATATTATTTTAGAAGGGTCTTGGTAAAATAGTGAAGCTTAGTACCTCTTTCCATCCCCAAATATATGGTCAGGCTGAGTGTACTATCCAAACTTTAAAAGAATGGTGAGTTCCTATGCAATTGATTTTAAGGGAAATTGGGATGATAACCTACCTCTAGTTGACCTTGCATATAACAATAACTACCACTTTAGTATTCAGATGGCTCTATTTAAGGATTTATTTGGGCGCAGCTATAGGTCCCCTATAGGGTAGTTTTGGATTGGTGTGGCCACCTTGATTGGTCTATATTATGTTCTCAAAGCTATGAAAAAAGTTTAGTTGATATGAGAAAGATTGAAAATTGCTCAGAGCCATCAAAAAATCATATACTGGTGTTAGGAGGAGAGAACTAATATTTTTTATAGGTGATTGGGTGTTTTTGAAGGTGTCACCCTTGAAGGGAGTGATGAGGTTTGGGGAAACTCAGTCCCCGTTACATTGGTCCATATGAAATATTGAGGTGTCTTGGAGATTCTTCTTATGAGCTAGACCTTCCAACAGATTTAGCCGCAATCCATCCTGCTTTTCATATATCCATGTTGAAACAATGTATTGGATACCCATCTCCAGTAGTGCCTATAGAGAGCATTAGGTTGAAGGATAGTTTGAGCTGTGGGGAAGTTTTGGTGGAGATCCTTGATCATCAAGTCCAAAGGGTAATAAATAAGTAAGTTTCTTCCGTAAAGGTGCTATGGAGGAATCAGTCAGTTGATAGAGCAACTTGGGAAGCAGGATCAGACATGATGGAAAAGTATCCTTATCTTTTCTCGGCATACCTTTCTAGTATTTTTTCTGGTCATGTCATTCAGTTGTTTGAGCATGTGTTAGTTAATAGTTTAGATATCATAAATCCATATCTTAGGTGTGGTAATTTCTATTGTATCTTATTCTTTTTTTGTTCTTATTTAGATTATCTTATCTTGAGCCGGAGGTCTATAAAAAAACAACCTCTCTATCTTACCTCTTAGGTAGTGGTATGGACTATGTACACTTACCCTCCCCAGATCCCACGTGGTAGGAATATATTAGGTATGTTGTTGTAAATTTAGCTCTTAGAACTTAGTGATGGGATTGCAGTTCCTTCTCTAAATTTTCAGCCTAGTTAGTATTCATTCAGGAACGAATGATCCCAAGGGAAAGATATTATAATACCCTTAAAAATTATACATGTCCATTAGAGGTTTATGAGGTATTTAGGGTCATAATATAGGGTCATTTGATCCATATAAGGGTGGGAAACTGATTGGGACACATTAGTGGTCGAAAAAGGACATCATTGATCGAGGAATACGGCCCCACATCATGGAGCTTGTTGGATTGGCCTACTAGATTGCCTGTGATTTTGGAAAGCATGATGCGTTGGTCATCTATATATGTTAGAAGGTACAACGCAAAGCCTTCTCCTATGCATATGGTGCGTGGTGCGCCCGATGCCTCTGCATATGTAATTTTTCAGCATTTTGCTTTTATAAGTTGAGGATAGAATCATCCTTTCACCCTATATAGCTTCCCAAATTCGTCCTTAAACACCCAAAAACACCCTGTTTACACTTTAAATAATTCAAAAAACAATCCCTTTCCTCTTTAAAATCTCAAAAACTCTAGAAAAGGTATTTTTCAAATTCTCAAGCTCCAAACTTTAAGAATCAAACTCTTCTAATTTTTTTTCAAATTTCAGGTATATGGAGGTTTGAACAAGGGTTTCCTTCCTTTCTTGTGCCCAAGAATTTTTTTCATAAATGATTTTACGAATTTGATGAATAAGGTTCATACCCACTTTACATGATTTTGAAACTATGATGCTCCCTCAAGAATTAAACTTCATTATCACAAGAATAAATGAACTCATGTTTTTACTCATATGGCTGATCTTGCGAAATGAATGTTGGCGTTCTTGACATGAAGTACCATAAGTTGGTAAATATATATAATTTTAGCATGATTTACTCAGTTTACAAGAAATTCAGACTTACTAGTTCAGATTTAGTATGAAATTCACATATGTACTTAACTATATGAAATTTAAACAAAAGCATATTATGGTTTTCAGACTTATAATCTCATATGCTTATTTTATGGTGAATTTCATATATGTTATGAGCAGTAGTATAATTTTGGGAATAGTATCTAGTGAGGGGTGAGGGTTTAGCTTATCCTAGTCCCAAAAACTACATGCCACTATAGATATTATATTTGCCCAAATGGGCTTACTTTAGTGAACATCAGTCATGGATTTATACTCTGGAAAGTTATATTGCACATTGCAACAAGCCAGATGTTGGATTCCATGTTGCTCACATAATTTATGTCGGTTAAGAGAATTTTCCACAAAAATACTGATTTTAGAACGTAAGTGTTACGACTCACTGACTTTACTAAATTTTTTTTTATGATATTTCAACTTTAATTTTATTTATGAACATGGTGAGTCTGTATAAACTTGGCATACATGTTTTACTTTTTGATATATATACTAGATTTACTTATTGCATGCATCCCCATATACTCAATATTTTTTATAAGTACTGACCGCATACTCTATATGCTCTGCATCCTATTATGATGTAGGTTTTGGTGTTTGTCCTTAGAAACACGATTAGCCACGAACACCTTTACTTACTCCCGTCAGTTGGTGAGTCCTCATGTTTTGCGGACTTGGATATGGTTTATATCTTCTTTAGAAGTTTAGTTTGAGTTTATTTCAAACTTTATGTTTTCTTTAGGTTAGCTGGGGCCTGTCCCACTGACTCTTATGTTTGAGGCTTGTCTAGACTTGGTAGTTGTTTTTAGATATTCATGTTTTTGATGATGTTTAGTCATTTTTGACATGTTGGGATTGTTTTTATCTAAATAAATTCAGACTTCTAAGTATATTGTTCCTACTTATGTTTTTAAGCAAATCTATCATGATTAAGTTCTAAGTAGATATCATGGGTTAGCTTTGGGACTATGTGTAGTCTAAAGCATCGTGTGACATTTAGGGGGTAATCTTAAATTATTACAGGCTCCTTGACTTTTACCTAGAAGTTGTAAACTAGTCTTGATGAAATATATATTGAATACTAAGATGTAGTAGTAATGATGTGAATAAAAATATGCTTGTAAGCCGCCATTACGTGGAATAAGAAGTTAATGTTGATTAATTTGTCAAAAGTTTGATGGACTGGTATAGTATGTGGGATTACAAACATCCCATGTTGGTTCTAGACTAATTTTGAACTTTAGATGTTAACATTACCTACTTCGGAATCTCTGTGTTACTTGGAAAACCCCCTTGATGTCTGGTATTTTAGGCCTGAGCTAATTTCCCAAACTGCATTTCAAATTTTTTTTGAGCAAGTAGCTGATTTTTAATCTCTACATCCATCTGTTCTTAATTTGTCAGGATCTTTTTTAATAGTTCTTTAATATTCTTGGCATGCATGCTCTGCTGCTGCTGCAACCGAGCCTGATTATTTCCCTATGAGTAGTTGGGCTTATTCTGCCACTTATGGTTGTAGGCATTACCATAATTAAGATTTCTCTTTCGTGTATTGCCCACAAAGTTCACTGATTCTAGATTTGCTCCAAATGAGTCTGTATAGTGGCCACTAATACCAAAAATATCACACTATGATGTGGTCTGCTGGACTGTATTCACCTAGGCCCTAGGTTGGTTCACACCCAACTTACTGAACTGTGCCATCATTTAGTTTTACATGGCTGAGAATTGAGCAGCCAAAGTGGTGACACTATCTACCTCAATCATCCTGATAGGCTTCTTCACTATATTTTTAGACATATCCTCCTTTCATTCGAGACTACATTGTGCAATTTGGTTTAACAAAGTGTACAACTCATCATAAGTTTTCTTCAAAGCTTGACCACTTACAATTAAATCTAACAAAATTTTTATTGCATGGTCAAGAGCTTAAACAAACGAATGAGCTAGTACCTCATTGGTGCGAACAATCCCTGAGAAGAGATTTGTATCTCTCTCATAAATGATATAAGTTCTCATCCGAATTTTGCTTATAACTCAAAATCTCACTACATAAACTTGCTGTCTAGACAAATGAGAAGAATCAAATGAGGAATTTCTTTATTGGATCATCCCATGTAGTGATAGAGTTTGAAGGTTCTGCCTTTAACCATCGCTTTAGTTCCCCCAAAAGTATGAAGGGGAAGAGAATGAGCCTTACGTAGTCTATAGATACTCCAATGGGTATAAAGGTGTCATTGATCTCTAAAACATTTTAGAGATGGACTTGTGGATCCTAATACGACAAGCCTATGAATTGCCCACTGATGTACAATAGTTTCACCATGTTCTGTTTGAGCTTGAATCAACCTCCAGGTTTTGATCTGCAGATAGCAGAGGCAGCATTAGTAGCAAGTGGAATTACCACTTTGCGAACTGCCTTGCAGGATAGTTGATCTTTAGCCATTGGTGCAGGAATATCTTCTTCTGATTGAATTTGTGGTTTACGATAGTGAAGTATTACTTCTCTTTTAACTGATGTAAGAGTCGCTCAGGTTTAGTATATGGGTCAACCAAATCCCTTTCCCTAGCCAGCTTACTAGACATTTAGACCTGTTCCTGTAAATTCAGATTCTATGATCAAGTCGTTGACACTTAAAAAATAAAATATCAAAACTAACAATTAGATGGTTGCCAATTTTCAAGTACCCAATGCCAAAACTTGTTGCATTCTAGAGAACACATGATGTGTCGTGGAAATATGGCACATTCGATGCTTAAAATAAAGAATTTATGCTTGGACTTAGATTATATAATTGGATATGATGTGGTTTTTTGTGTTGTTGCAGGTAAAATAGGTTATCATTGGTGTTGGAATGAAAAGTGGAAGAAAAGGTTGTGAATAAGTTGAAGTCTGGTCTGCCTAAGAGTCGTTAAGTTATCATATGACTCACAACTTGACTCGTTAACAAGATAATGGAAAAGGTGAAGCTGAGAAACCAAGTAAAGAGTGGCTACAACTAGTGACTACTACTTTTAAGATCTGGCTATGAGTGTGGAGAACAATTGTAGAGTGAGCAGAAGCAAAGTCAAAATCCAGAGGTGAAGTCATAGAAGACTACGAGTCATAAGATCAGACTATGAATCGTAGTGGCAAATCATACAGAGACCATTGTTCAAAGCCCTGAAGTTCAATGCTCAAGTGATAACGAGTGAAGACCACGAGTCGTAAGGACTCACTACAACTTTTACATTACTTTATTAGTTACACACTTTGTTATTCCTTAGGGTTATTCCTTTATTAGTTACACACTTTTACATTACTTTTGATACTTTTAGCATACTTTGATCATTGAGATTTTGTTCTTGAGATTTTGGGTCCATATTCAGTTGGAGACTTTGGAGTCTCTCTTTCATTATCGTGCAATAAATTACATGTGTTCTTTGTTGATTATCATGGATTGTTGCATGAGCATGGGCGGCTAATTTCTTGTCAGATTCGTATGCAGAGCAGGAGGGTTAGGTGGATTGAGTACGAGAATCTTACATAGTTGAAGCCAGGGAAACACAGTCCTAGTGTTCATCTTCTATTGTTTACAAACTCAAGCATTCAAGTTTTGTTACTTGTTACTTTTGACTTCAAATTCCCTCCATTTAATTTTTTGTGTTGCTCGTGGATTTTGTCATGTTTGAGATATTGTTCAACGTTTTCCCTGTGGGTCCAACTCCAACCTGGTTTGGGTCACTATATTTGACATCAACCGCAGCATACTTCTTTGGAGGTTATTTTTTGGGCGACATTAAATTTTGGCGTCATTGCCGGGGAAGATAGTGTAAATTGTTGATTGAAGTTGGTTAAGTTCACGGGTTTTACTTTTTGTTCTTGGTATACACCAGTGTATGCCAAATACTAGGAGTAGAGGCATTCTTTTACTCCCATTAGATCTAGAGCCTGAAATAATTCTACAAACACCACGAAGGATGTCAGAGCAAGTTCATGATGGTGTTCCTGTTGGGGTTCTACATCCTTAGGTTTTACCTCCCCCACTGCTGATCTACAGAATGTTCCCAATGTCATGGAGCATTTATTAACAGAGGTATCTGAAGAGATAAAAGTAGCCGAGGAGTCTCGTTTAGCTCAATAAGCACATCTAGATCTACCAAGACCGGTAGAAGATCGTGGAGCACCACTAGATACAAATTATGACAGAGGGCGAGATGGCAAACCTAGAGTAGTACTAGCATATCAGTATCTACTACTGTATGATGAAGATAAAAACATGCGTTATGTAAGGCTTGCTGATACTGGAGCTATTATTCCACCTGCCTAACCCTCGAATGTAAAGTTTAATATTACCAGCATAATGATTCAACTATTAAATTTGAAAGGTGTAATCTCGAGGGAAGCAACAGATGATGTGAACATGCACCTAGCTAATTTTACGGGGATATCCATCTCATATATCATTCCTGGGGTAGACCAGGAAGTAGTAAGATTATGATTTTTCCCCTTTTCATAATTATGGCTAAGAGAACTTCCTAGAGGATCAATCATGACTTGGCATGAACTGCGTAGACAGTTTTTGAATTGATTTTTCCCTCTTGCTAGGATACTACAGTTGAAAAATATGATCTATAATTTAAGGCAGTTACCTATAGAATCTATGTATGAAGTATGCTTTTGATTCAAAAAAAAATTGAGCATGGTACCTCATCACAGAATTCCAGGATCAAATTTGTTGGAGATATGCTATAGATCCTTGAATGTTATCTCTAGGGCAATGGTAGATATAATTTTTGGAGGTGAACTTATGCATCTATAATGGGAGTGGCCCAAGAGATGTGAGATAAGATCTTTGTCACTAACTGAGGATGTCATACTCAAGAGGCTAATAAAGGAATTGGTATATATGTTATTGGGGTTGCAAGTGACTACATAACTATTGATGATACCGTAGCACAAGAAGTTTCATAGCCCAAAACTGATATTGGGCTACTTTCAAAACAATTTGCAGCAATGACAGTTGAAAAGGTGAATGCAGTGGGGGCGCAAGGATCTACTTCTAGAACGTACGAGTATGAATATGAGGAAGCAAAGTATTTGCATTCCAAAATGGTGGGTTTTCAAACCAAAGAGCAAAGAAATCAATGTCAAAAATATTATGGTGATAGGTACCAAGATAGGAGCAGAGAACAAGATGGTGATTGGAGGCGTAAGGATGATTACAAAAAAAAGTGAAAGATAAGTCCCACCAGGTAGTCAAGATACTGAGTCTAGAATGGAAGCAATGTTGTTAAAATTAGTAAAAGCCCAAGAAAGTCAAGAGATCCGTCTTAAGGAGTTTAAGGCAGATCTATCAGATTTGAATTAGAAGGTTGAGTCATATGCTACTGTGATCAAATAACAGGAGCATCAGTTCGGCAAGATGTCGACCATATTAAATCAAAGGCAGCCTGACGCTCTTCCTAGTAATATAGTGCAGAACTCGAAGAATGATAGTCACTGTCATGAATTTACTACTTAGAGTGGAAAAACCACCATGGATTCTCTCGTTTCCACTATGAAGGAGCCAAAGAATAATGTTGAGCCTATTTTTATTGAGGAAGCACCTGATGTAGAAGAAGATAAATCGCTCGATGTTGAGGATAATAGTATGGGTGACAAAGGTAAGGGTAAGGTTGAGGAGCCTATTCATAAGACCATTCCAAGACCCCGACCACTTTATCCTTATAGATTGAAAATAAAAAGATAAGAAGATCAAATATAAAAAGTTTCTATCTATGTTAAAGAAGTTGTCTGTAAACATTCCATTAGCTGAGGCGTTGGAGAAAATTCCAAGCTATGCAAAGTTCATGAAATATCTGGTCACTAGAAAGCGTACTGTGAGCTATGAGCCTACGAATAATGTTCATCATTGTAGTTTTGTGGCTTCTAGATCATTATTAGAGAAGAAGAAAGACACTGGAGCCTTTACTATTCCATGTACTATTAGGTCTTTAAACTTCGCTCGAGCTTTATGTGATCTGGGAGCGATCATTAATCTCATGCCACTGGTTGTGTTTAAGAAGTTCCCTATCATCTTAGGCAGACCCTTCCTAGTTACAGGTAGGGTGTTGGTTGATATGGAATTTGGATAGATGAGGTTCAGAATCAAAGTTGAACAAGTAATCTTTAATGTATGCTAGTCAATGTGACAACCAGATGATATGAGAGTTTTGTCTATGATAAACACCATCGACGATGAAATTGAGGTAGTGATTGTTCCTATCAAAGAAAGGCTGGGTATTGAAGCCTTAGCAGCAGTGATTATGAACTTCAACAACGATAGTATTGATGACTATGATAAGATGGTATGTGCACTCTATGGGAGTGGTTCTTATAGTTTTGCACCAAAGAAGCTTGATTTAGACCTGAAAAATAGAACCACTCCACCTGTTCACCCTTTTATTGAGGAGACACCAGTCTTAGAATTGAAGGCCCTCCATTCTTATTTGCGATATACATTTGTGGGGGTCGACAATACTTTGCCGATAATCATTGCAATTGACTTGATGTAGACAGAAGTGGAAGCTTTATTATCAGATCTACAGAGACTCAAGAGGGCCATTGGATGGTCCATTGCATACATTATGGGAATTCTGCCAGGTCTTTGTACTCATAAGATCCAACTTAAATTGGATTGTGTTACAAGTATAGAACATCAGCGTCAGCTAAACCTGCCTATGTAGGAGGTGGTGAAGAATGAGATAATCAAGTGGTTAGATGCTAGCATAGTATATCCTATTGTTGATAGAAAGTGGGTCAGTCCGATTCAATGTGTTCTGAATAAGAGCGGTATTACAGTTGTGCCTAGTGAGAAAAATGAGCTAGTGCCAATGAGACCAGTCACAGGATAGAGAGTGTGCATGGATTACAGGATACTGAATACATGGACTCAGAAGGACCATTTTCCCATGTCGTTTATAGACCAGAGGCTTGATAGGCTGGCAGGAAGAGGGTGGAATTATTTTGTGGATGATTATTTTGGGTACAACCAAATCACTATTGCACCCAAAGACCAAGAAAAGACAACCTCCACTTGTCCGTATGGGACCTTTGCATTCAGGTGGATGTCATTTGGGTTGTGTAATCCTCCAGCCATATTTCAGAGATGTATGATGTCAATATTCTCTAACATGGTAGAAGACACCATCGAAGTATTCATGGATGATATTTTGGTGATTTTTTTATGATCGCTTGGTTCATTTGGCAAATGATCTTCGTAGATGTGACGAATCCAATTGGTACTTAATTGGGAAAAGTGTCATTTTATGGTTAATAAAGGATTGTACTTGGGCACAAGATTTCAAAAAAGGGTATAGAGGTAGATAGAGCTAAAATTAAAGTGATCGAGAAATTACCTCCACCAATTTTTGTGAAGGGTATTCAAAGCTTTTTAGGACATACAGGTTTTTACAGGCAAATCATCAAGGATTTCTCGAAGACTGCCAACACTCTTTGCAAGATTCTTGTGAAAGAGGTGAAGTTTGATTTCTATGAAGCATGCTTGAAGGCTTTTGAATTCCTAAAAGAGAAGTTGATGATGGCTCATATCATCGTGTCCCCTGACTGGTCCTTGCCATTTAAGATAATGTATGATGCAGGAGGAGTGGCCTTAGGTGCTGTCTTAGGTTAAAAAAGATAAAAGATCCTTCATCCCATCTACTATGACAGCAAGGCATTAAACCCTACTCAAAAGAACTACATAGTCACTGAACAAGAGTTGTTAGTAGTAGTTTTTTCCTATGAGAAATTTTGGTCTTATCTAATTTTGATAAAGGTAATAGTGCACACTGATCATGCAGCATTGAGGTACTTGATGTTGAAAAAACATATAAAGCCTAGATGGATTAGGTGGCTTCTTTTGCTACAAGAGTTTAATTTTGAGGTCAAGGATAGAAAAGACACTGAGAATCAAGTTGCAGATCACTTGTCTAGACTTAAAGAGAAAGCAATGCAGAAAGCTGAAAGTTGGGCTTCAAATTGATGATAGTTTCCCAGATGAGCAGGTGTTGGTTGTTTCTCAAGATCTAATTCCATGATTTGCTGACTATGCAAATTATATAGCAAGTGATCTAGTCTCAGAAAATCTTTCTTCCCAGCAGAAAAAGATATTTATGCATGAGATAAGGAAGTTTTTCTGGGATGAACCTTACTTATTCTGAATTTGTGTAGATGGGGTTATTCGTAGATGTATCCCTGAAGTAGTGATGATGAGCATCTTTGAGGTTTGTCACTCTTCACTAGTTAGGGGACACCATGAAGGAACCCACACATCCCACAAAATTCTTCAATGTGGGTACTACTGGCCTATAATATAGAAGGACGCTCATGAATTTTATTTAGAATATGACCAATGCCAACGTCAAGGCAATATCTCTAGGCGCCATGAACTTTCTATGACCCTGATTTTAGAATTGGAATTGTTTAATGTATGGGGTGTGGACTTCATGGGACCCTTTGTGATCTACTTTGGTATGAAGTATATTCTTGTGGCGGTGGATTATATGTCAAAATAAGTGGAAGCGATTGCGCTCCCCAAAAATAAAGGAAGAAGTGTCACTGCCTTTTTGAAGAAGCATATCTTTTCTCGATTTGGCACACCACGTGCAATCTTTAGTGATGGCGGGTCACATTTCTGTAATTTCTTGTTTAAAAGTATGCTCGAGAAGTACAGAGTGAAGCATAATGTGGCAATGCCTTACCATCCCCAAACTATTAGACAGGTTGAGGTGTCTAACAGAGAAATAAAGTCTATTTTGGCAAAGACTGTGAATGTCAATAGGACTGATTGGTCGTGAAAGTTAGATAATCCATTATGGGCTTACAGCACATCTTTCAAGACTCTTATAGGTGCTTCTCCATATCAGTTAGTGTATGGAAAGGCATGTCACTTGCCTATTGAACTTGAGCACAAAGTACTGTAGGTGTTGAAGAGGTTGAACTTTGATTGGTAGGATGCAGCAAAGGCATGAATGAGTTGGATGAATTCCAACTCCAGGCTTATGAGAGTTCTGCACTTTAAAAAGAGAAGATAAAGTTGCATCATCATCGCAAAATTGAGAAAAGAATATTTGAGGAAGCTGACCAGGTATTGCTATGTAACTCAAGACTTTGCTTGTTTCCAGGCAAGTTAAAGTAGAGGTGGTATGGGCCATTTACTATGGTGAGAGTATTTCCATATGGTGCTTTAGAGATGAAGTACGATGGTGAAGCACCGTTCAACATGAATGGGAAAAGGGTAAAGCACTATGTGGATAACACTGAGGAGGTTAAAGTGGTTCTTGAAATGGACCTTAGCAAAGTCTGAGTCAATTGTGTCGTTCCGCGATGTTAAATCAAGCGCTAAATGGAAGGCAACCCATGGGGAAGGTTGGTGAACCCATGGGGCTGGTTGGTGAAGTCTGAGTATCCAACTTATCCATGTCATGTCACGACATTAAATCAAGCGCTGCGTAGAAGGCAACCCATGTTTTGTACTTAATAAATTATAGGGCAATATGTGTGTTCTGTGTGCAGGGCTGAAGATTGCAGGAGTTAACCAAAACTTTGTAGAAATAGGGTCATATAGGCTCTTTACGGGTCATAACCAAACATTACGACTTGTGAACAGGAGCCGTAAGGACCTAGAACCCAGATCACTTCTATTTAATTAGTTTCTGGAGTCATTATGACTCTCCGAACGAGTTGTAATGTTCTGTTATGACTCATCACCTTGAGTCGTATTGACTCCAGACACAGGTAAGGTTATAAGTCATTACGGAGGGAGTTCAAGTCCCGTGATTTATGATTATTAGTCGTATCTATGACTCATAACCAAGACCGATATTTCAGGCATCGCAGATCAACCCAGTCCCAAATCATGGTTTAAATAAAAAGAAGCACCCTAATTAGGCTCCCGATGCTCAAATTCTCGAACTCCTTCAATTTCTGCCAATTATCAAAGCTCATAACCACTCCACATTCACTCAAAAAAACACAAAATCAAACAATTCCAATCTTTCCAAAGTGTGAAATTCACCAAGATTAGGGCTCAAATTTATTTGTCAAGAAATCCAAAGTTCAAGCAAACAAGTAAGTGTTTTGTGCCTAAAAGATCTTTTAACTAAGTTAGTTCCTAACACTAATGCAATATCATTGGATTTCTTGAGTTAACTATGGGTATAAATCAGTAATTGAGCTCTATATCCAAGCATTGTGATATAAGATGTAGTATTGGGTTGAAAATGGATTTGATGTGTTGATTTGTGTTTAGAGATGAATGTGTGAAGTCTTAAGTAGTGTTTAAATGCATAGTGTGTGTGGGATAAAGAATTGGAACCACTCAAGTATATTCACTTATGTTACAGTAGGTACGGGATTACTAATAACTCTGTCACGACCTGAGCCAAGGCCCTGGCCGCAACGAGCATCCTGAACCATAAAGGCCTAAGCGTCTTTGTCTATCTAGCAATCATGCACAACATTCATTTACTATAAAGAAATGCAGAAATATAATAAATAGAAACATGGTCAATCACTTACTTTGACTTAACAATACGTCATTAAGTTCATAACATTCAAAACACATGACATCAGTCTGCGAAATCTCTAACAATATGAAAACCAACATCATTCTAAAATCTGGGACAAGGCCCCCAGTCGGACCATAAGCCTAAATGAAACAAAAATATCCCATAAATTATGCCTTCTGAAATAAGGGAGGCTTACCAACTGCAAACTTCTGACAACAACAACTCTACTTCTTAGCGAGACCCCGAACTGTACCTTAGATCCTGAAATATAGGGGGTCAATACAATTGTACTGGTATGTGAAACAATCCAAAATAGCATTTTATTACACAATATAGGAGAGAGAATTTTATAAAACATTACACATAAGATAAGTAAAACACATGGGCATAACTTTAGAAATCCAAATGTGTTCTTGAAAATCATGACTCAACACCTTGTTATTGCTATGAGCTAATCGGTACACCCTACAATCTATAATTCCATGGGCTATATAGAATCTTCCCTTGAATCGGTGGCTAAGCCTACAATCCAAGTGTGCCACAAGGATTGGAGTTTTAATAAGTTGGTACACCCCCTTACAAGTATACCATGGAATCACCCTTATATGACGTCTATATTTTCCCCCTTTCAGGATAATACCCGTATCGGCAACTATGGTTTCCAACAATGAGCCCTTACACTCAAATGTCTTCTTCGGATAACCAATTAGCTCTCTTAAGCCCAACTTTTTGTTCTTAGAAAATCATGCTTTCAAAAAATTCAATACTTATTCTATTAAGGGCATGTCATCACCAGGTATCGTCATACCCTGACTTACAAGTCATTCACATCATATAAAATTCACATCCCATCTCATTCATATCATTCACATGACCACCCAATATTTATAACATAACAATAAGTCATCACTTTGAAATCTCAAGAAAACTTATGCAATTATCCTCTTTTCGCAAGATTCAAAACAAGTGGTGGCCATGATAATTATTCAATCACATGGAACTCTTCTTTTTAATTTCAAAGGGTTTAGTTATAACAAGAAAACTTCCCCTCATCATATCATAAAACATGTCAAACACCATGATGTTAAGAAACTTACTTTTAGACCTTAGTTCATGCATTCAAAATCACTAATAATACAAATAGACACTATATTTCGTAACAAGAGAGGAAATTCATTGTTCATGCTCTCAATTAAAATTTCCAAAATGATACACGTATATACACGAGGGATTATAGTTTGATTTCCATGAAAAAGGTTCAACACAATACATATATTTCCATCAAAATGATTTAATAACATGTTTTTTGAAATAATAATCAACACCCTTAATTTGCAACATGATTATAAATCATTATATATGATAAAACCAATAAAATTCATGCCCATGGTGTTTGAGGATAGTCTCACATACCTTATGTTCCTTAGATGAGGAATAGAAACTTAACCTTGACACTTTTCTTGGAAAATTTTGGATTGAAAGGCTTGAATTCCTTGGATTCTTGGAGAAAAGGATTTTGGATTTCGTTCTTGGGGAAAGGGAGGGTTTTTAGCGAGCTGATGTTGAAGAAGATGGGGAAATATTGCCCATTTGGGTGATATAAATTGTCCTTTGGACGTTTAGGGTTAAGGGGAAAGGACCAAAATGCCCCTTAAACCTTAAGGAGTTGAAAACAACATGGGAATGGACCAGGATGCGTACCCTTAGTCCGGGAGAGTAGAGCCCGCGACGCCCACTCCAGTCCAGCGCTCTTAGCCCTGCGTCACGGGCATATTACGCGCCTTTACTGCCTCTCACAAAAATGGCTATAACTTTTCACTCGGGTATCGAATTAAGGCGAAATTGATATCATTGGAAAGCTGACTCAATTATCTATGATTTGGTGGGTCTTGAGTTGAAAAATTCCATATTTATTAAAAGTTATACACATTCAAATTAGATCATTGTAGAATCGAATACCAAACTTTGGACGAATCAAAGATTCTTAGCTCAACTTTGCTCTTGGTGGTTTGGATGATCATTTTTCACTTCGAAAGCACTTCCTACACTAGTATAAATATCATGACATATATATTAACAAGGAATCATTGGGTTCGGGTCTATACTCATAGGAACGGCAGTTTAAATTCTATCCCGAAGGTGTGGGGTGTTACATTATCTCCCCCTTGGGATCATTTATCCCCGAATGATGGGTAGTGACCTTTTTAAAGCTCTAAAGGTGTAGAATAAAGAACGTAATCTTGAATTGAATATTTTTTCCTCAAAAAATATGTGAAGGAAAAAAACAAGCTTCATGATAACCCCTAGTGATACGTGTAAGCACGAAACAGGAGGTAATGAGACTTTACATAGGGATGATCTTGCATATGAGTTCTATGAATCATAATCATCACAACATAAGGCATGAGTTAATTTGGTGACAATACGCCTGATTTACATCAGTACAATCATGAGATGAGATTTCGCGGAAGATAGGGATAAAAGAATTCTCTACTTTACATGATACAATGAATAGACTCAAACTTAGAGACGCTACTCGGCTATGCCCCATCATTAGATAACATATTTCATCATATCCAACTTACAATTCTCCCATCACACATCTAACCACAAAAGTCCGATTCCCACTATAAAATACTCCCATATTGAAGCCTAACTCGGAGAAAAGAGGTGTTAGCTTAAGCTATGGGACTCCATACTCTACATTCTTTTAAGAAGATTACTTTTCCCTATCACTACCATCAAACACCCTCAGGTTTTTAATTTATGGAAAACCAACCACATAGTACATGGGTTGTGTTTTCATCAATCACAACATTCAAGTCTATCATTACTACACCCACTTCATGGATCTCCACACTAAGACCAACAATTGCAATCACTCTCACAAATATTTTCGCTACATAAACCCTTCCCAACTACTTCACATAACGAAAGTCCATCTCTTTCTTTCTCCCATAACTTATAACCTTAGTTAAGAAAATCACATCAAAATTTTCACATTCAAGAACATCTACCCCCCCCCCCCCCTTCTTAAGTCACTGCTACTCTTCCATAACTATTATCAAACTATCGTTCGGAGGGTCATTGAGGGACTCGAGCATATACATCAATAAATGGAGTAACACTATTTAATTATACCATATACTTATTGCACCACTCAAAGTGAGATGTGAGATAAAGATACAATACAATACAATACAATACAATACAATAGACACGAAGTGCTCTATATATCAAGTGTTTGGATTATAAGTAGAGAGTCATTCGGACGTAAACCTACACAACATGGGTTCTTAGGACTGGGCGCAGTGAGAAACATGTGAGCATATATCATAAGCCGTATAACATTAAGGCGGAACTCATAGGGTCAACTACTGAGACAAGGATGTCCACTGGAAGATATTGCTTCTCATTTTTAAAGATGAGATAGTCATGAGTTTGCATGAGATAGTCATGAGTTTGCATAAACTTTATCACTTTGGCTAACCTCGACATAGAATGAATCAGTGACCTATAGAAACATATTTTCTTAGGTCCAAGCATGATTTGGGACACTGATTTATGGATCAGGAACATCATAACATAGAGATTGAATACATGAAAGACTGGATCTACTGAGAAATCATTGTTTCTAGTTTGGAGGTCGAAACATTACATGAGTTACATAGAGAACTCAGACCTTAGACATAGGCAAAACTTGAATATATAAGACACTGGTACAATGACCACTTAAATTGAAGTAGGAGGAATATGCTTGATAGGAACATGTTTAGCATGACTCCTCTCCACAACTTGCCACACTGAGAAGATTTGGGAACTACCTTTATTCACCATCTCCCCATTAGATCAAAGTCACAATCCTAGACTTGAGTACATATCTTCTCATTAAATCTACAAGTACAACACTCAACACAACGGGGTATCACCATACGCATAAAAGCTAAACATCCCCTGATAAACTATACTTTGAAGGCATTGCTTTTTGGGAAAGCTAATCTCAACTTTAGCTAGCCTCTGTAACCATCACCCTAAAACTCACACTCTTATGAAAATCCACATCTACACTCTTGATCACATAATGAATCATTCTCCACTACGTAACACGCCAACGCTAGACCTCTACTCACATACTTACAATTTTAATAAAATTTGTAAAACTAAACCAAAGAAACATATTGCCTACCTATATTTTCTTAATTCAGCTATAACGAACACCATACAACAACTCCTGAGTCTTCCCCATACATGTAACATCCCAAAAATGGGTACTGAGACGTCACACAATTCTCAAGACTACGAGTTGCCTTAATCTAACCCTGTAAGCCTTCTACTAGATCTGAAGCTCATAATAAAGAATATAAATATATAATCAAAGCTAAAATGTGGAATTTTGTCTGACCTAAGCTAAATTTATCTGAACATAATAAATAAAAATATTAGACTTAAAAGTTTGGAAAATCAATACTGGAAATCTGAATTATGTCTAGCAGTCTGACAAGCCTCTACTACTAACAACTAGAGAGACACTAGGAAAACCCCCCAGTTGACTTAAACTATCTGTAAATACTAAATCAACTACTCTAATAAACTGAAAAACTGAATAACTAGGTCCCCGAACTATGTGGAATCACCAACTATCGGGATGTAGATGGAGATGATTAAAATCACTCATGTTGCTAAACTTGAGCATCTAAACCTACATTATAAGACAAGGTAGTACATAGACGTATATGTGGATCAATACTTTTGGAATGTACTGAGTATATGAGGGTGCAATGCATAGCAAAACAGCGAGGAAATACAAATATCTTTCTCATAAATACTACATGCTAAGTAATAATGGTTTACTTAGTCTTGAGCAATTGAAAGTTGTAATCATAAATCATGAATGAAAAAAATACTATATGAAGGTTGTGAGCCACTACACTTAGTTCTAAATCTGTGCTTGAATTTTTTTTTTCAAATCATACATGCTAAGTATAAAAGGACTCACTTCTGTATCTATAAACTGAAAGCTAAAATTTATTAGCTAATGACTTATATAAAACAATATCTAAATAAAATCGTGAGCCTTTACACTTAGTTTCTAAAAGCTTTTATGTTATTCTTTACTCTTTTCTGTATGGACGTTCTTCTAACCGACATACACTATGTGAGCTATCATAGTGTCCAACGTCTAGTTTTCTTATAGGAAAACCTCATGTTGGGGAGAGGTATCATACTCTTACCAAGGAGTATAACCTAAGCTAAGTGATCATATTTGTAATTGTCATCCATATAGAAATGGGAATAATCTGATAATCTGAACCTATGTTGGCTTATAGTTCTGGGGCATGTGAATATATCCAACTCGGTGCTAAATACTGCTCCCTTTAATTTGTATGCTCATTCTGTAGAAAATCCACTTTTAAAACTAGTATAAGGGTTTATAATGAAAACCTCTTGTGCATCTGTTTACTGTAAACTGTAATAAAACTGTAAAGTGGATTCCATATCTAAGTTGAGACCAAACGATCAAATCTTCATTCAAAATTGGAATATAACTAATCATGGGATGCTTAAGAGCATAATCTTCTTGAAATATCAACATTCAAACTAGGGCTTAATAAACCATGCATCAATTTCATGTCAAATCATCATAAAGTTCATGATAAATAATGAAAATCTTGATAATTCAATGCTAAATCTGGAAAATAATGTCACACACATAAAATACGAAAGTAGATATGCAATTCAACATCTATATCACTTGTAATCTCAAAATTTTCAAATAATAATGAGTGGGTATAAACCCTAGACTGAAATTCATATAATTTCATATAAAATTTAAATTTAAAACTAATTTTGGGAATAGGGATGAAAGAATTATCCTTGTTGAAAACCCCACATACCTTAATTGATGAATAATTGAAGAAGCTTGAACGTTGAGTTCCTATTTGTGCTCTTGAAGATTGATTCTTGAAGTTCTTGAATTTTGGGTTATCTTGGAAAAAGAACGGTGGGATTTGGATTTCTTGAGGTTTGAAATTTAAGGTTCTAGGGTTTCTTGGAGAGAAATCTTGTGAATAATGAGCGTATAATGCTTAGAATAGGTTTAATTCATTGTTTTTCATGATTTGGGGGCTTGAGAAATGACTAGATTGCCCATTGGAAAATTTAATTCGGAACTGAAAATCCCAATTTTGCACTCCACCGTGATGCGGAGCCATCGCGGTGGCTTACTGAAAAAGGGACAATTTCCATTTTGGACTTCACCGTGACGCGGTGTCTATCCCAACAAGAATTCTGGCGCGATACTAGCAAATCGCGGTGAGCTGCTAGAAAGGGATGAGTGCCATTTTGGACTTCACCGCAATGCGGCATAATCGAGGTGCTTTACTAGAAAATGGACAATTGCGAATCTTACCTCCACCACGATGCGTTGCTATCGCGTTGAACTATTGCTTTTCACTAAAAATGCCACAACTTCTCACCCGAGTATCGGATTTAGGCGAAATTGGTATCGTTGGAAAGCTAATTCAATTATCTACAATTTGGTGGGTCTATAGCTGGAAAATTCTACACCTATAAAGAGTTATACATTTTCAAATTTAACCCTTGACTCACTAGGAGCTAAACGGGACTAAGAAAAGTATGGGGTATCACAATACATCTCCATACTACAAATTTCAAGAACACAGACTAGGTACGCCAAACACTTATACACATAAAACTTTATCTAACAACATGTTGCCTGGGAGGTTCAACTTATTCTTATATACCTACGCTCTTATCATCTTAATGACTCAACCACAATTCATCATTCTAATACTAGTCCCATGTATATAAATATATCATAATTATCCACTCCTTTTTCCACAAGTTGTCAACCTAGGCTATGCACACATCGAACCAAGCCTACTACTTACTCCCACAAAATATGCATCATTAATCTTAATCTACTATTTTTACCACTACACTCCACATTTAAAGTTCAAGCCTATTCTCTAACAATGCCAATTATATAACACCGATGAAGCAGGTCACATACTGTACTATTCCATCAAATTGGGGAATCAACCCAAATATGCCATTTAACTAAACTATCGTCCATAAGTTTATTCTCTCCGCAACATTACTACCACACCTTAGAATCTACCACACACCTTCTCACATGTAATACTAGCTTACAATTACTAGAGAAAGACAAACAAGGGGGTTAAGTCACATAATAAGGATAGCCGATCTTAATCTTATAATATCATCCATTACCATCTATTAACATATCCTACTTTCTCACATCAATTTACTTACCCATGCATACATTTAGACTACCTTCAAATCCCCTTTACACCAATGAGTCTATACCCATAACTTATTGAGTTATCTACCCCTTTCCATTCGCAGCCTATAAATGATTTCTACAACCACCATAACTATCCATTTTGAGATCCTTCCCTATTTTGAATCAATAATCATAGACCGTCACTTCCTTCACAGACTACCATCTAATCTACAAATATTTCAACCACATTAGTCTATCACTATAAAATGGCAACTCATCCCTCAATCAACGGTTATGTAACTAAACTAGCTTCTTTATGCAAAAGTCACCCTCATTCTGACTTTTAAGCTTGTGACATCATATCAGTAATGTATGGACCATCTTACAACTCATAGGTTATGACATTTTATCACATACTACTACTCGAGTGGAAATAATATTTCAATATTCTACCACACATCATTACCCTTAAGCATGACATCTGAAATAAGGGGTTTATAAAAGGGGACTGAATACACTCCATACCTCAGGCTCAAACGCACGATTGGTGTAGGTAGGTGAATAAACATAAATCAATACACTTTAAAGAACTCATGGACTCCTCTCAAGTTCATGTGCAATTTCATAATCTTTTATGACTCAAGTAGAAAGGACCACCTTGTTGACACCTAATTTTTGCCCTCCACGACTACGATTTAATTTCGGGTTTCTTCAATTTTTAAATAAAGTCACAACAATTCTTTTATTCCAATAAATGCAATTTAAAATATTTATTTGAGTTAATTTTGTCATTTGATTAACGATCATACATTTTCGTATTTTTATATGAGGATGTATAAATTTTGTTATTTAAATGAACATTCTTTATTAAAATTAGACTTCTATTGATTACACTTGAAAATTAATCTAAATTGATAAAGTCTTGTTTTAAAAATATTTTTCTATTCCTAAAAAATAGTAATCGGATAAAAGTGTGTTTTATTTTATTAAATTAAGAAGCTCGGGATTAAACAAGTATTTAATTCGTATCGAATTTTGTTTTAATTTAGCCAAATTGCTAAATATGACCATAATTGAAATCAAGTTGACCACAATTGCAATCCATCAAATTGATGTTCAAATGTGGTTAATATTTAAATAAGGTTCGCTAATTTAATTCGGCTACCCTTTAAAAGATCATTTCCTATCTCTAATTTCCCAAACAATAACCACAATTTCGGGCCTAGCCCAGTTATCAACCATCGGCCATTGGCCCAACACAATAGCCGCCCCAACTTATTAAATCCATCTAACCCTCTCCTCAACTCAATTACATCACCCCAATTTCCCCTTTAACATTAATCCAATCCAGCCCACTTCCACCAATAACCCGGCCCAATCTTCTTATATCTGTCTTTTAACCTAACAAGCAGTAGCTCAAAACCATCAACAACAACCTCTGTGTAATGAATCCAGTGAAACAAACCCGACCCGTTTTCACCGATTTTGACTCGGTAAAAAAACCCCTGAAATAACTTGTTCTTGCCTAAACGTCCTCCTTTCCACTCAAATTCTTAATCCCTCACGTGACTAGCATGCAATTTTTGTACCATGGGGAGTCTGAGAATCCTCTATAAAGTGTATAGGTGTCCCCTCAACGGCTGGTTTCCGCAATTCTCGGATGAGAGTGTACGTTTTTGTACATATTAGGATGTTTTTCTTTGGTTCTTGAAGGGAATTGGTTTTCCCTAAATCTCATTGGTCCATATTGAAAAGGAGGAAATGGTGGTACCGATAGAGGTTGAAAAATAGGGTTGTGAAAGGGGGAATTTGGAAGAATTTGAATCCCAAAATATCCTATTTCAAAAGTCCTAAAATACCCCTTTTCATCTTCTATATAAAAGACCTTTCATTCTTTGTTGAAAAAAAAGGGAGAGGCAGAAAAGGGGGTTCGAAATTTAGGGTTCAATAGGGGAGTTCTTCGGGATTAGGAAATTTTCTGAGCTAGCTAGGTCAAAAAAACAAAAAGAGTGAAAAAACTTTCTTTGATTGAGAAGAAGAGCAGGAGGAAAGCAGAGAAAAAGATTTGGGGAAGTAGGGGATTTCTTAGCTCTCTATAGATAATTTTCCTTCTTGTTTCGAAATTGGGGTTGTAGAAAATGGTGATTTCAAACCTTTCTCTGAGAAATTTAGGAGTTTGAAAACTGAGGGCAAGAATAGAAGAAGGAAAGGAATTTTGTTCTCAAAAAATTGGTTTACTGATAAAGTTCCGAAGCGAACTACGACATTTTCTGGTGGTCCCGCTGATAGCTCGTCATCCCGTTTTGCCGCCCCAAAAGAGGTAAACTTCTCTACACTTTATTCTTTTGCTGTCTTATTTTCGTTTAGGTAATAGCAATCTAGTTTCCTCTTGTCTGCTGGGATTTGTTTTCTGTCGAAGACTTCTAAAGCCATTAGGTTCTCGAATTCACTGTATGCCTAGCACTCTGTTAGTTTTTTTATATGTGTTTGGCTAAGTTGTTTAGAGTCTGTGTGATTATCAAGTTAGTCTTTTGATCCGTGCTCGATTAGGCTGTTGTAGGGTCTTTTAAACATGCTTTAGTTGTCGCATTAGTGTGATTTAGCTTACGTCACTGAAACCATCCTGTACATTTTTTTTTATTAATTGTAGTTTCAATCTGCTCTATTAGTTTTCAATTTTGATTTCGCCAACAGGTGGATTATAATCATGATTAGCAATATTGGTTCGTATGCTAATGTAGCGCCTTTAAAGTGCACATATCGAAGAGCATGAGCAAGACTATGTTTATCTGTAATGACATAAAAGATTTTCTCCATTGCTTACTTCAATGCCCCTTTTTATCTAATTTTGGACCCTTGTAAATTAGAATTATTCTTCATCAAGCGTTTTCTTTAATGCTCTGTTGCGGTTTACCTAGGCAACAACATCATGTTTATAGTTTTATTTTTATTTTGGCCCCGAGTCTGCTTACAGTATCTTGGTAAACTATTCTCTTCCATGGCAAGTTCTCTATTTATTATTGTGGGCATGGTTAAGAGGAGTCCCTTTTTATGAGCTTAATTTTCATGTGAAAAAAAATCATTATTTGAAAAAGTGCATGGGAGAATGATAATATTCTCAATCTTTGACTGTTTCTTTTCCTTCCATAACATATTTGATCATCCATGTTTGTTCATAAATCAGGCGCCTCTAGAACCTATTTGGTTTGGAAAATATTTTTTGTTTCTTTCACTAAGACGTCCAGATATTTCAATTATTACAAACTTGTTTGTTGCTTTTGTTACTATGACTCTTAAGTTTGGTTATAAAATGATGTGTTAGATAATAAAGCCGGATGACATACAACCTTATATTGTCTTTTGGTTTTCTCTAAAATAAAAAAAAAAGAGGGGTTATAATCTCGATCACATTCCAATCGTATTTTTTATCTCAATATAATTTTAGATAAGCTGATACATTGTTTTGATTGGTTGACTAAGAAGCAACGTGATATTTTTACCATGAAACCTTTCAAATAAGCTTGTTGAGTATTCATATGCTAGTTTATTTTTATTAATGGGCTGATTTGGCATTGAATTTATTACTTTCGTTTGCATGTGTGAAGAAACCTCACATCAAGATACTACCTGTTTAGAGTGTTTGCTTGATAACTTGACTATCTGAATACATCCTCTCCCATGCTAAAAAATTGTTTTACAATGTTTTTAGGTATTGATGACAAGTATAATTATCTGGCTTTATCATGTTGTGTGTGCCTATTTTCCTTGGCGTTTCGTATCAACTTACTGCTTGTCATTTTAATTTGGGCCACCATGGATTCCTTTTCAGCTGTTGATCTATCACTCTATTTATTTATGTGGTGTTTGATATTCCGTATGTGTATTGATCTCCTTTATCTCTTTCTTTGAATGTGAACCCGTTTTGGAGTTCCGATTGAACTTCTCCCTTTTTCACTTCTTAATGGGCCATTGAGGCCCACTATGCCTATCCGAGTCAACCCCAAGAGTCAATTCAAAGCCGGATACATAGCATACGAATACAAGGAGTCGAAAGAAGGGAAATGGGTTAAAATCCCATACTTAAAGCGACGTCGACAAAGCCCAAGCCTCATTTTGTTTATTTATTTATTGGCATTATCTATTTATTGTTGTCATTTTATTATTATTTGTTTCCTATTTTCTTTCATTATTCATTTATTTGGTCCTCGAAGCCGAAGTTGTACTTAATACAGGTGGAGCGAGATTCGAGCCAAAAGCTTAAAAACTAGATTAGGACAGGGTCGACGGTTCGGGCCTAAAAGCCTAAATCACTACTTCTCCCCTTTCCTCTTTCCTTTTTACTTACTTGTTTACATGTTTCTTGCGAACCTAGTTAATCCCCTAGTCAAGTCGTTAAAAACTAGTTTTGCATAAACGTCAAAATATTTCTAAAATTGCTTTCTTTTCAAAAAATAAACTTTTTCCAAAGTTAATCAAAGACGATTTTCAAACAGTCCGGATAACCGCAAGTTAGCGGACGTTTTAGGTGCCTAACACCTTCCTAAAACGTTAATAGGAACCTCTTATCTAGAATAAATTTTCCTATTTTGAATCATTTGAAGTAACTCTCTAAAGGTTTCTTAATTCCTTTTTAAAATTAAGTGGCGACTCTTTCAAAAGACAAAATTTTTCGTCAAAACACACCTCATTTAGACTCTAAGATTTTGTACTTGAATTGACTCGACAATGAGACATAATTAATAAAATCAGAGTAAAGAAGGAATCTGGATAACTTCCAAATGGACAACACAATGGCACAATCTAGAATATGAAGAAAAGAGAGACATTTCAAAACACATAGTAGCTTCTTCCTTATAAGTGTGGCGCACTACACACCCATAAAGAGGACTCAACCTGATGCGATTTCACGAAAACCTTGGACCATGAACCGTTCTCTGATACCAAGTTTGTCATGAATCGAGCCGAGTCCCTGGCCGCAATGAGTATCCCGAACCATAATGGCCCGAGCGCCCTTGCCTATCTTGCAACCATACATAATATTTATATACTATAAAGAAATACGGAAAAGATAATAAATGAAAATATGGTCAATCTCTTACTTTGACTGAACAATACGACATTAAGTTCAGAACATTCAAAACACATGATACCAGTTTGTGAAATCTCTAACAATAAGAAAACCAACATCATTCTAAAAACTAGGACAAGGCCCCCAGTAGGACCATAAGCCAAAATGAAACAACAATATCCCATAAATTAGTCCTTCTGAAATAAGGGAGGCTCACCAACTGCAAACTTCTGACAACAACAACTCTACTGTTTAGCGGGACCCCGGGCCGTGCCTCAGATCTTGAAAAATAGGGGTTAATACAATTGTACTGGTATGTGAAATAATCCAAAATAGCATTTATTATGCAATATAGGTGAGAGCATTTTATAAAATATTACACATAAGATAAGTAAAACACATGGGCATAACTTTAGAAATTGAAATGCTTTCTTGAAAATCATGACTCAACACCTTGTTATTCCCCTAAGCTAATTGTTACACCCTACAATTTGTAATTCCATGGGCTATATGGAATCTTCCCTTGACTCGGTAGCCAAGCCTCCAATCCAAGTGTGCCGCAAGGATTAGAGTTTTAATAAGTTGGTACACCCCCTTACAAGTATATCATGGCATCACCCTTACATGGCGTCCAAATTATCCCCCTTTCAGGATAATACCCGTATCGGCAACTATTGTTTCCAACGATGATCCTTTACACTCAAACGCTTTCTTCAGGTAACCAATTAGCTCTCTTAAGGCCAACTTTTAGTTTTTAGAAAATCATGCTTTCAAAATAATCAATACTTATTCTTTTAAGGGCATGTCATCACCAGGTATCGTCATACCTAACTTGCAAGTCATTCACAACCCATCTCATTCAAATCATGCACATGACCACCCATGATTTATAACATCACAATAGAGTCATCACTTTGAAATCTCAAGAAAACTTATGCAATTATCCTCTTTTCACAAGATTCAAAACAAGTGGTGGCCATGATAATTATTCAATCACATGCAACTCTTCTTTTAAATTTCAAAGGGTTTAGCTATAACAAGAAAACTCCCCCTCATCATATCATAAAACATGTCAAACATCATGATGTTAAGAAACTTATTTTCAGACCTTAGTTCATGCATTCAAAATCACTAACAATACAAATAGACACTATATTTCATAACAAGAGAGGGAATTCATTGTTCATGCTCTCAATTAAACATTCCAAAATGATAAACGTATATACACGAGGGATTATAGTTCAATTTCCACGAAAAGGGTTCAACACAATACATATATTTCCATCAAAATAATTTAATAACATGTTTTTCGAAAAAATAATCAAAACCCTTAATTTGCAACATAATTATAAATCATTATATTTGATAAAAAACAATAAAATCCATGCCCATGGAGTTTAAGGATAGCCCCACATACCTTATGTTCCTTAAATGAGGAATAGAACCTTAATCTTGACACTTTTCTTGGGAAATTTTTGATTGAAAGGCTTAAATTCCTTGAATTCTTGGAGAAAAGGATTTTGGATTTTGTTCTGGGGGAAAGGGAGGGTTTTGGGTGAGTTGATGTTGAAGAATATGGGGAAATATTTCTCCTTTGGGTGATATAAATTATCCTTTGGACGTTTGGGGTTGATGGAAAAGGACCAAAGTGCCCCTTGACCCTTAAGGAGTTAAAAATAGCATGGGAATGGACCAGGCAGTGCGCCCTTAGTCTGGGGGAGTAAAGCCCGCGATGCCTGCTCCTGTCCGGCGCTCTAAACCCTGTGGCGCGGGCTTATTGCGCGCCCTCACTGCTTCTCACAAAAATGGCTATAGGTTACCATTGGCGTTGGAATGAAAAGTGAAAGAAAAATTTGTGAATAAGTTGAAGTCTGGTCTACCGATAAGCCGTCAAGTCATCATACGACTCACATCCTGGCTCATTAACAAGACAGTGGAAAAAGTGAAGCTGAGAAACCAAGTAAAGAGTGACTATGACTAGTGATTACAACTTGTAAGATATGGCTATGAGTCTTGGAGAACAATCTAGAGTAAGCAAAACCAAAGTCAAAGTCCAGAGGTGAAGTCATAGAAAACTACGAGTCGTAAGGTCAGACTACGACTCATAGTGGGAAATCGTAAAGAGACTGATGTTCAAAGCCCTGAAGTTCAAGGCTCAAGTGATAATGAGTGAATAACACGAGTCATAGTGGTGCTAAGTCGTAAAGACAACAGTAGCCTGAATCCTGGGAGATAAAAGTTCACTAGAATACTGAAGACAAGCTGAAGACACTTGTAAAGAGATGTTAAGAGTCATAACGATCGCCGACTTACTTTTCCTATTCCATTTTTATTAGGATTTCTCTATTGTTTCGAGATACTATAAATACCTTAGGGTTATTCCTTTATCAGGTCACACACTTTTACATTACTTTTGATACTTTTAGCATATATTTTGATCATTGAGATTTTGTTCTTGAGATTTTGGGTTTGTATTCAGTTGGAAACTTTGGATTTTCTCTCTTTCATTATCATGAAATTAGTTACATATGTTCTTTATTGATTATCATGGATGGTTGTATAAGCATGAGCGACTTATTTTCTTGACTAAGGTTGTGGGAACCCTGGCGGATTAGCTACGTAAGGGAAGTAGGATATTTATCTATTCGACTGACATTGTATGTATTGCAATCTTCTTTGTATTTATTGAATCCAAGTTGCTACAGAAACTTGGGGATTTCCTATATTCAGGAACGTCCTCACAAGGGAGTTCAAGATTGGGAAAAAGAGATTACAACAGTGATTTGAGGCTACCAACCCTCGTCTAATAATATCGAGGCTCAAAAGGTGAGAGTTGTATGAGGTTAAAGGCAACGGACAGTAAGGCAACACCCTGAGACTCACAAGGTAAAGGGTGAAATCTATCAATGCATTCACACGATGATTGATAGTACATATCTTGTCAACTTTGCATACAATGCATGAAGGTTAGGTGGATTAAGTACGAGAATCTTACGTAGTTGTGAAGCAGGGGGAACACAGTCCTAGTGTTCGTCTTCTATTATTTACAAACTCAAGCATTCAAGTTTTGTTACTTGTTACTTTTGACTTCATATTCCCCCCATTTACTTTTCTGCATTGCTCGTGGATTTTGTCAAGTTTGAAATATTGTTCAATGTTTTTCCTATGGGTTCAACCCCAACCTGGTTTGAGTTACTATATTTGATATCGACCACAACATACTTCTTTGGAGGATAGTTTTTGTGCGACATCAACACACAAGTGTACGTGGTCCCCCAAGTAGTAAAGTGGCCTTTTAAAGCAAAGTATCGATCCCACAGGGACTTGGTTCAACAACAATCCAATTCTAGCTTTACTAAAGAAATTAAACAAGTGCAATTGAACCAATAACATTTGAGAATCAAAAATTCAAAAGTAACCATAAATAATTCGATAAAACAAAGGGTTGCAGACAATAATAGGGAGAAATCCATGGTTAAGACACTACAAAAAAATCCTACTTAACTATACTATCTTATTAATTCAGTTAATTATCTTGATTGTTGATTCATGAGGTTGGTAACATAATTAGGGAATGGTCATCCTCTAATCTTCTATCTGACTTAGCCCCATAACTACATCATTGAGTGAGGATGCGAGAACTAAGCTAGGTGCACTTGTATTTCATCCCACATATGAACCAAATGGGGAGAATTAGGTATACTCCTATCCTAAATTCTAATCACAACTTCAATCCCTTGAACGTATAAGATCCCACTCCACATATTCGACGATCTAATTTATTATTCCTTCTTCGGGGCTCACGATAGAAATATAGGTTTATCCTAAGGGTCGTAAATTCATAGAATAGTAAGAATAAGGATATATGAACAGCCAATAATGATAATAAACTTAAACAAACTCAATTGAAAGCACAAATAATCATGTTCTTCGCCTCAACCCTAGACAAGGGTGTTTAGCCACTCATGGTTTTACAGTGAATTACAAGAATGAAATCTATGTATAAAAAACAAAAGTAAATTAAGGAAAAGATAAAGAACCCTAATTGTAGACTCTTCTAGTGTATTTTCAGCCTTAAAAGTCATCCAAGATTCGTACAATAAGAATAAAGTGTTCTATTTATACTAGGAGGGAGTTTGTCCTTTTTGGTGCCTTGGGCGTGGCACGCCCATGTTGCTCCACGTTTAGGGGTGTGTCACTCCCTTAACTCAGATGTACACTATTTCAAAAAAAAAAAATTGTGTCTTGATACGTGGCATGCTCTTATCTCGGAGGCTAGAGGGCGTGGCACGCCCATGGCCTCAAAATTTTCAGATTTTGCCATCATTTGTTCCTTCCTTTTGCCTTTGTTTTCCTCACTTTGTGGGTGTCTTTCCAATATCGTTAGACCTTGTTATACTCCCAAAAATTGATCTAAATATCTCACATGGTCTCCTGTAGTATCAAACACCACTAATTAGTGCATACAACACAATAGAATCCACCGAGATACACTAGAACAACACATAGCTCAAGCTAGTAATACTAGTTATTCATCTAAACTCTATGTGACTAAACTAATTACAAAATTATTTTAAACACACCTTAAACATTATAAACATATAGTTTAACACATAGATGTTTAATTATACCATTATCAACTCATTACACACGCAAGAAGTCCTCGAAATTAGGCTAAACAAGCGTAGATTATGACACTTTAGGTGCATAAATTCACAAAATATTATATGTGTGGTTGTACTGTTACTGTACTTAATATATATCCATTTGGGGATATAGTCATGTTGCAGGTCAGTTGGAGTTTCTATAGGTGCAACGCCATCTATTCTGCAGCAGCTCCTGGTCCTACTCCCACACGGATGTTGTGTTTAGGGTCATTCCTCCATTTGTTTAGTTCTCGTGTACTGGTTTAGACTAGGTTATGAGAAGTTGTTTAGTATAATTCCACAATGTATCTTTTTGTGATAAAGTTTTGTTGTTGAAAAGGAACTATTCATGGATTTATTTATGTTTAAGTTTTAACAATGTCTTATGTAATAATTAAATGGTTGGGTGGTAAGGGCTCTCTTATCTAAGGTAGAGTTGGGTAGGTGTTTGCACGATCTGTGATTTGGATCGTGACACTGTTCTACTTATAAGTGATGATTCTATTTGAATTTCTTCAATTATAAGTAGGTTTGTTATTATTTTCTTTCTGCATATGTAATCTTGGAGTAGGTATCCATTGTTTTCACCTTTTCATATGGTGAAAAACAATGTACTCTCTCTTTCTTAATTGATATAATTCACTTTTCTTTTTTAGCAGTCCAAAAAGAATGACGTGTTACCTTTTTAAGTAACAAGTTAACTTTGAAGGGTCTATTTTACCTTTAATAAAATGATTTATAATCACACAAGCATCTATGACTTATGTTAGACCACAAGTTTCAAAAATCTTCTTTTTATTTCTTAAACTCAGTGTCAAATCAAAGAACTCATATAAATCGCAATGGAGCGTATCATATATATGAAATGATACTGATATAAGGAAGCCAACATAATTTAGTTAATATATATGGCCCTTTCTATAAAGCTTGATCTAATTCACAGGGATACACGTGCAACCACATGTCCGGATTGGTTTATAAAGTTTGAACTAACTCATAGGGACACACATGTATCCAGATACTATCTAAATAACAGTAAAGACAAAATGTGAGAAAAAGAAAAGTTAAGGACACGATCATCTCAAATTATTCGTTACACAAAATGAGTCTTGTTTCATTATCTAACGATGAATTTAATGATACAATACAATAAAATTTAAGCAACAATTAAAATAAATATTATAGCTAAACTAATTAACAACATATACAATAGGTAACAATTATCCAAAACTTTGGTACCTTAAAATAATAATAAAGTTATTATATGATTTATAGGTCATGAGTTCGAGCAAGCAATTACTACAATAGGTAGCAACCATCTAAAACATACAAAGACACAACGATAAAGTTTTCATATGACTTAAAGGCCGCGTGTTCGAGAAGGCAATTACTACAAAGGGTAAAAACCATCCAAAACTTTTGTATATTGAAGCAATGATAAAGTTATCATATGACTTGTAGGTCATGAATTTGAGCAAGCAATTACTATGACAAGTAACAACCATCCAAAACTTTGGAAATTTTAAGCAATGATTGTTGTTTGACTTATAGGTCATGAGTTTGAGCAAAAAATTACTACAATATATAAGTACATTGAAGCGATGATAAAGTTGTCATGCGACCTATAAGTCAAGAGTTCGAGTAAACAATTATTTCAATGGGTAAAAACCATTAAAAACATGGATACATTAAAGTAATGATAAATTATCGAACAACATATAAATCACGAGTTCGATAAAGCAATTACTAAGTCATGAATTTTAAGAAAGCAATTACTAGATCAAGAGTTCGAACAAGTAAGGAGATGCTAGTTTCAGCTCCACTTGAGATATCAATTGTAGGGGGGTGCGGACAACTTGTATGGTAAAATAGATCTATTAATCCAATGGATCTATTTTTATTTGTGCGTGGATATTTCTTAACTTCTCTAAATATTTTTATTTTGAGTTTATTTATGTTAGTTTTATTGATATTCATATCTTGGGGGGTGATTATATGGTAATTGGTTAAATGCTTTACTATAGTATTCTTTATTTTTTTCTCTTAGGTTTTGTAATTCTTCTATATTATTTTGAAGGTATTCTAAATATTCTATATCTTTTGTTTAAAAATATCCAATTAGATTGTCTTTCATAAGTTTTTCTAATAATATTATTTCTTCCATATTTTCTCTCCAATATTTTAAATATTCATAGTCTATGATTTTATCTTGTAGTAATTGTAGATTTACAAATTTCTGTATAATAATTTATCCTAATTGTACTGTAATGTATATCTAATTCTAGATTTTCAATGCTATTTATTATCTTGTGTTGTTCTTCTCGTAGCGAGTTTTTTAAATTATATAAACTATCACATGTACTTTTTTCTAAATTTTCTAGGGTTTCTTCTATCCATATTAATTTTTCTTTTAGATTCTCCATTATTTTTCTAATTCGGCTTCTATAATTAATTTCTTCATTTAGATTATCTTTATTTTCTCTAGTTTTTCTAATATATTCTAACATCTCTTAATCTGAATAATATCCATCTGGGTAATTATCCAGGTATAACTGTTCTATCCAATTTATAGTTTCAATTTCATAGTCTAATACTTTTTCTAATATTATTCTCTTAATATCTGTAATTTCTATATCTCTAAGTATATATAAGATTAAGATTTTAAGATTATCTATCATTTAAAATTGGTTAAATACTTTATTATAATATTTTTTAGTTGTTTGTTTTAATCTCATTAATTCTTCTATATTTTCACTAAGAAATTGTATATATTTTATATCTATTTTCCAAAATTCTAAATATACATAATTTATCATAGTTAGTGTGTGAGTTTGGTATGTAAGTATTTATACGAGTAGTTTGGTAGGCGTGGTATATAATTAATTCTAGTCATAAAATATCTATCAAATATTTTTTTCAATATGATTTTTCTTATATCTACTATTTCTATATCCTTAAGTACATATAAAACGAGTATTTTAAATTTATCTACCATTTCGTCAGATAAATAATTATCCATTTTTCATAAAATTGCTATTTCCAGAATATTCTCTTCAATCATGCACATAACAAAATATGATCACTTTAGATTGCTATATACTAGATTATTCTTAAATAACATATTCTTCAGTCACTATTAGCATGGTAATCTGGATACTTTTCCCTTAAACAACGCCTCTACTCTAGTTACTCCCCTATCACGGCTTTCTTGCCTCACCGGTTTCACCTTTAGGATGTCATAGTTCTTAGGGATTTTTCTCCTTTTCCACTTTGCTAATAAACTTCTTAACATGCTATTTTTCGAATAATTCTACTATAAAGCAACTAACATGAACTTATTTTATCATATCATGATTGTTAGGAATTTATGAATTTAGCTATTCATAATAGTAAATGAATATACCTGTTCTGGTAGCTTTGATAATTCTAAGCTTTGTTCCTCCATAGATTTTTCCATTGAAATATACGTGTTTTTTTTAATAAATAAGTAAAATATTTGTTGTAGACGAGAGAGAGAGTTTTGCTTCAACGCATGAAGGTTTACCTTCATCTGAGCAAGTGCTCGTTTATTTATATTCTTAGAAATGAAAATGCATACACTGTTTTTCTTTACATCTGTCAGCTACTTTACAAAAGTAAAAAGAAAAAATGTTTCTGCAAAAGTCCTAAAGCTAATGTCTAATCTAATAATGACACTACTTGCCAAAAAAGACTAAGAAAAGTCAAAAAGTCTATAGTAGGCTAATAATGGTACCTACCTAACCTAACTATACAATGTCTTTTACGTAAAAGAAATCAAAAGCTATAACAATTCACAAGTTGAAAATTATAAGTCATATGTCCTTTTCATATCTTTTATGACTTTGATAACTTTTGTCTTCTTTTCTTTATCCGTAGTTGATTTTCCTTCGTTGTTGTCTCTGTCGTATCTGCTGTTTTTTTATCTTCTTTTCAGCTGGCATGCTTATCTTTATTCTAGTTGTACATCTGGGACAATATTATCTTCTCCATTGCATCTCGAACATTGATGGTCTGGATATTTGTGTCTAATTATCTTGCAATATCTTGTCAATAATCCGTCTGAAATAAATCCTCTCTTAATTTTCCTTGCAGTAGATTATTTTTCTGGGTTAAGTAATGTCATTATCCATTGTCTAACATCTTCCATATCTGCTTGTCGTAGTTTTTTTGAATTTAAATAAATCATCTGATGGTCTCTTGAATAATAACTCCATATTCGGTTTACATTGGTATAATTGTTTGCTAGTTCTTGAATAATTGTAGCTAGTCCAATAAGTCGTTTGTTTGCATAAATCATCTGATGGTCTTTATGCAAACAAATCATTTATTGGACTAGCTACAATTATTCAAGAACTAGCAAACAATTATACCAATGGAAATCGAATATGGAGCTATTATTCAAGAGACCATCAGATGATTTATTCAAATTCAAAAGAACTATGACAAGAAGCTATGAAAGATGTTAGACAATGGATAATGACATTACTTAACCCAGAAAAATAATTTACTGCAAGGGCAATTAAGAGAGGATTTATTTCAGACGGATTATTGACAAGATATTGCAAGATAATTGGACACAATTATCCCGACCATCAATGTTAGAGATATAATGGAGAAGATAATATTGTCCCAGATGTACCGCTAGAATAAAGATAAGCATGCCAGCTGGAAAGAAGATAAAAAAGCAGCAGATACGACAGAGACAACAATGAAGAAAAATCAACTACGGATAAAGAAAAGAAGACAAAAGTTATCAAAGTCATAAAAGATATGAAAAGGACATATGACTTATAATTTTCAACATGTGAATTATTATAGCTTTTGATTTCTTTTACGTAAAAGACATTGTATAGTTAGGTTAGGTAGGTACCATTATTAGCCTACTATAGGCTTTTTGATTTTTCTTAGTCTTTTTTGGCAAGTAGTGTCATTATTAGATTAGACATTAGCTTTAGGACTTTTGCAGAAACATTTTTTTTTACTTTTGTAAAGTAGCTGATAGATGTAAAGAAAAACAGTGTACGCGTTTTCATTTCTAAGAATATAAGTAAACGAGCACTTGCTCAGATGAAGGTAAGCCTTTATGCGTTGAAGCAAAAAAACTCTCTCGTCTACAATAAATATTTTGCTTATTTATTAAAAAAAAACAGGTATATTTCAATGAAAAAATCTATGGAGGAACAAAGCTTAGAATTATCAAAGCTACCAGAACAGGTATATTCATTTACTATTATGAATAGCTAAATTCATAAATTCCTAACAATCATGATATGATAAAATAAGTACATGTTAGTTGCTTTATAGTAGAATTATTCAAAAAATAGCATGTTAAGAAGTTTATTAGCAAAGTGGAAAAAGAGAAAAATTTCTAAGAACTATGCCATCCTAAAGGTGAAACCGGTGAGGCAAGAAAGCTGTGATAGGGGAGTAACCAGAGTAGAGGCGTTGTTTAAGGGAAAAATATCCAGATTACCATGCTAATAGTGACCGAAGAATATGTTATTTAAGAATAATCTAGTATATAGCAATCTAAAGTGATCATATTTTGTTATGTGCATGATTGAAGGAAATATTCTAAAAATAACAATTTTATGAAAAATGGATAATTATTTATCTGATGAAATGGTAGATAAATTTAAAATACTCATTTTATATGTATTTAAGGATATAGAAATAGTAGATATAAGAAAAATCATATTGAAAAAAATATTTGATAGATATTTTATGACTAAAATTAATTATATATCACACCTACCGAACTACTCTTATAAATACTTACATACCAAACCCCCACACTAACTATGATAAATTATGTATATTTAGAATTTTGGAAAATAAATATAAAATATATACAATTTCTTAGTGAAAACATAGAAGAATTAATGAGATTAAAACAAACAACTAAAAAATATTATAATAAAGTATTTAACCAATTTTAAATGATAGATAATCTTAAAATCTTAATTTTATATATACTTAGAGATATAGAAATTATAGATATTAAGAGAATAATATTAGAAAAAGTATTAGACTATGAAATTGAAACTATAAATTAGATAGAATAGTTATACCTGGATAATTACCCAGATGGATATTATTCAGATTAAGAGATGTTAGAATATATTAGAAAAACTAGAGAAAATCAAGATAATCTAAATGAAGAAATTAATTATAGAAATCGAATTAGAAAAATAATTGAGAATCTAAAAGAAAAATTAATATGGATAGAAGAAACCCTAGAAAATTTAGAAAAAAGTACATATGATAGTTTATATAATTTTAAAAACTCGCTACGAGAAGAACAACACAAGATAATAAATAGCATTGAAAATCTAGAATTAGATATACATTACAGTACAATTAGGATAAATTATTATACAGAAATTTGTAAATCTACAATTACTACAGGATAAAATGATAGATTATGAATATTTAAAATATTGGAGAGAAAATATGGAAGAAATAATATTATTAGAAAAAATTATGAAAAACAATCTAATTGGATATTTTGAAACAAAAGATATAGAATATTTAGAATACCTTCAAAATAATATAGAAGAATTACAAAAACGAGGAGAAAAAAATAAAGAATACTATTGTAAAGCATTTAACCAATTACCATATAATCACCTCAAGATATGAACATCAATAAAACTAACATAAATAAACTCAAAATAAAAATAAAAATATTTAGAGAACTTAAGAAATATCCACGCACAAATAAAAATAGATCCATTGTATTAATAGATCTATTTTACCACACAAGTTATCCGCACCCCCTGCAATTGGTACCTATGAAATTTTTGACTCCAATAATTCTACCCTGGACTTCAACCTGGGCACCAAATAGTTGTAGCATTTGGACTATTTATTCTCCTTGGGTTTGAACTCTCTTCTCAAACAAAACACCTTTGGATCTGCAATTGAAGCCCATACTTATATGTTATGATTCTAGTTGAATTTCTTCAACTATATTTAGATTTGTAATTATTTTTTCCTGGCATATATAATCTTGAAGTAAGAATATATTGTTTTCACTTTTTCATATGGTGGAAGACGTACAGTATTTTCCCCCATCCCCGTCCCCAACTCCTAATTAATGGTTTTTGGATGAAAAATCGGGAATATGAACTGATACTAACACAGGGAAAGCCAAATAAAGCCAGCATAATTTATTCATCATTATATATATGTCCTTTTGTACAAAGTTTAATCTAATTTGCAGGTTTTCCATATCTCACATACATGTTTTAATTTATTTGTGTGGTTCAGAAAGTTTGAATTAATTCACAGGGATAAAAGTGCACCCACGTACGTGTACATATTGGTTCAGAAAGCTTGAACTGGTTCATAGGGACGCACGTGTATCCATATATTAGTTAAATAATAAAATAAAGACAAAATGAGATTTAAAAAAAGGCAGCGACACGATCCCAATAAATCAATTGATATACAAAATAAAAAATTTTGTTGTTACCTAACGACGTAGGTAATGATCAGATACAATAAATTTTAACAAACAGTCAAAACAAATTTTGTATTCAAACTAATAACATAATATAATAAAATAGGTAACCATCCTAAACTTCGGTTCATTGAAAAAATGATAAAGTTATCGTATGACATCTAGGTCACGAGTTCGGGTAAGTAATTACTACAGTAGGTAGCAACCAATCAAAATATTTGTACATTGAAACTAGGGGTGCGCATGGTATAGTATATACTGAATATCATATCAAAATTAAAAAAATTTATACCGTGGTATGGATGTTATGGTATTTGGTAGGAATTTTAAATTATTTTGGTATTTCATACGGTATTTGGTATTTATGCAATAAATACCAAAATACCGTATATCGCACCAAAGTTTTTAAATTATGTACAAAATTCATATATATTATATTTTAAGATTATTACCTATATTTATATATGATCTATTAGCCAATTGAACATAAAAGTAACTTTTATTCAAAAATAAAAATTTTGGGAAGCTTATTATTTAGGAGTACTATGCTTAAGTTTAGGTAATGTTGTTTAGAGTTTGCATTTTAGACTACTCAATCGTGATTTAAATGTTCTTTTTGTATAATTGATTAACAAAGATAATTGTTAGTCTGATATTATTGAGTTGTTTTTGAAGTTTAAAGTTATAGATTTTTTTATATGAATATATGTAAGTCGAAATCAAATAAAGTATGGTTACGGAATTACCATACCGTAAAATATCAAAACCGAATTTAAAAATACCGAACCATACTGAACTAATTTGGTATGGTAATGGTATTGTTCTTTTAGATACCGAAAATCGAAGTTACCGTACCGAATTTTAAAATATTGTACCACACCGTACCATACCCACCCCTGATTGAAACAATGATAAAGTTGTCATATGACTTAAAGGTCACGAGTTAGAGCGAGCACTTTCTACAATAGGTAAACCAAATCGTCCCAAACGTTGGTACATTGAGGGAACGATAAAGTTGTCATGTGACTTATAGGTAGAGTTCGAGCAAACAATTATTACAACAAGTAACAACCATCCAAAATTTTGATACATTAAGCAATGGTAAAGTTTTGATGTGACTGATAGGCCACAAGTTCGAGCAAGCAATTACTACAAAAGATAATAGCCCTCTAAAACTTTGGAATGTTAAGGTCATGATAAAGTTGTTATGTGACTTATAATCATGAGTTCGGGCAGTAATTATTACAATAGGTAACAATCATGAAAAAGTTGATACATTAAAGCATTGAAAATTTATTGAATGATTTATAGGTCACGAGTTCGAGCAACCAATTCCTAAGTCACGAGTTTGAGCTAGCAATTAATATGTCACGAATTTAAACAAGCAATTACTAGGTCACGAGTTCAAGCAAGCAAGGAGATGTTGGTTTCAGCTCCACTAAAGGCCTGAAATTGGCCTCCTATTGGGCTGATTTTGGGCACTTTTGGGTGTCACTTTGTACCTCTTAAAGGCTGAATTTCGGACCCAATTATTTCTACTCGTGGACTTCAACTTGGGCCTCAAGCTAGTTATAGCAAATTACAGGAAGTGACAAACTTAAGACCATAATTACAATAAATAACAACACTTTTATAAAATTATATTTTGTAGCAAAAATAGTATTTTTTTGCCCATAACTTTTAAACACGTGTGTTTCACTACCTCTCTCCTATTTTCACTCCATTACTTTATTTCTCTCCTATCTTACCATATTTTTTAAAATTGTGCTTATTTTTCAGATTCCATTCCAATTTCTTACCTGTTTATCAAGCTTTTTTCACATTGTTGATAAATATCATGCTCCATCAAATAAACTAACTATCAAATTACAATTATTCATATTATCTCTTCCACATATTCTATAAATTTTGTATTTTTTATTTTTTTTATTCAACATTGTTCTTGCGATCTTTCTTTGGGGTTTTGTTAATTTTTTATTGTGAGATTATGGAGGATTAACACAAGATGAAGATCTTAAATTTATTTCTACACCTATTCAATCGAAGAAAGCAGTGAGCATAGAACATGTGAGATCGAAGCATCGTAATAATCTGTAGAAGATTGCGAAAATTATGAAACAAAAAGGAATGAGAAACCTTCATCTCCAAATCCCCACAAAATGCAAAGATCTGAGAAAAAAGAGAAAGTCAAAGAAAATGGGAGAATCAAGTAAAATTTCAAGCCATGTTGGTTAAAATTCTTCTAAATACGATTTCAAAGAAGATAAAGTCGAAGAGATATATGTATTTGTAATTTTATTAGCTTATGGGTCATGTGCAGTATATGTATTTTTTATATACGTATGGTTATGTTGATATATATTTTTAGAGGGTAACATATATATTTTTTAGTATTTTTTAATGTTCATGATATGTATTATATATTTTTTAGTTTGGTTATATGTATATGTATATAGTTGTAGTTGTTACTGTTTAAGATATGCATTTGAATTTTATTGTTTTATATGAGTCACCTTTGTATTTCGCAAATACATATGAAGATATATAAAATAGTTATGTTTGTTACTGTTTAGTATGAATCTGATATGTATTTCATAACTACATATCAGAGTCATATTTGTATTTTTTGTATGGTAATACACATATGAATCAGACATGTATTCTGTAAATACATATGCAGAGTTATATGTATTTTTTTGTAATGTAATAATTATTATGTAAAAGAAAACATATGCATACTATGTATTCTGTATTATTTTTTTTTGTGAAAAGTACATGTAATATAGATTTATGTCATTATTCTGTTCTATAGGTGCCACATGATCAATATATTCATGGCAAGAGTACTTTCCAAGGTTTGCACCACATATAGGATGTCACACAATCAATGATATTGAAGAACGTATTAAGGCGATGTTATCAAAGGAGCAGTATAAGTTTTTTTGTTATAAGAATATTTGTGGTGTCTGTATGAAGAAGGAATGTGTAGTTCAAGCTCAATTAGGCAGATGTATTATGTCGCAAATGTATTATAAACTTTTTGGGGGCATGTGCAAGTATTTGTATTTTGTGTATACAAATGCTTATCCATATGTATTTTTGTACAGTGTTGGATTTGTCTTTGAACTATCCTATGTCATTCTAGAGGGTAACATATGTATTTATTTGTATTTTTTAGTGTTTAAGATATGTATCCTGTATTTTTTGATTACATATATGTAAATGTATATAGTTGTCCTTTTTGTTATAGAGATTTTGTGTCCTATATGTTTATATATACATATGAGTGAGATGAGTGAGATATGTATTTCTGTAAATACATATGCAGATATATATATATGTTTTGTACTGTAAATACATATGCAGATCTGTATAGCTATTTATTTTATATATTTTTTGAATATGTGTATGTATATAGATATTTGTCCTTTAAAAATAAAAGCTAGAGATAGAAGAGTAAAAACGAAAAAAAAAAAAAAAGAAAGAGAAATAGAAACTAGAAATAGAAGTGTAAAAGTAAAAGAAACAAAAAAAATAGAAAAAAGAAGAAGAAAACGAAAATATGAAAAGAAAAAGAAAAATATGATAAAGGAAAAAAAGAAACGAAAAAGAAAAAAAAAAAAGGGAAAAAAAGAAGAGAGAAAATAAAGTGGAAAAAAAATAGAAAAAAAATTAAAAATAAAACGATAAAAAAGATGAAAAAAAAACTAATAATAAAAAAAAGTTAGAGATATATGAGGGTGAAAAAGAGAAGAAAACAGTAATAACGTTTTATTTCGAAATTTTGAAGATCATCAAGATCATAATCTTCAAAATTGAGTTTGATTTGAAAAAGGAATCTACTAATTAAAGAATAATATGAGAAAGGAAAAAAAAACAAATAAAGAAAAAAAAAATGGAAAAAAAGAAGAGAAATATAAGAGAGAAAATAAATTGGAAAGAAAAAAGGAAAAAGAAATTAAAATAAAAAAAGAGTGTAAAAAAAACTAACAAAAAAAAAATCATAGATATAAGAGAGTGAAATAGAGAAAAAAACAATAATGATGTTTTATTTTGAAATTTTGAAGATTATAAAGATAATAATTTTCAGACTTGAGTTTTAATTTTAATAAGAATTAAGAGAAATTAAAGAAATGGTTTATTTTTTTAGTTTTAACATAATGTATTTAGTGCAGTTAACAGAGTTAGAGTGAATTTTGAACTTTTCTAACATGATACATAAATGATTTTTTTTTAAAGAGAGAATAAGAATAATTGTGTTTTCTTAAACAAAGAGAGGTGGTGCATTATACATACATACATACATACATACATACATACATACATTACATACATACATATATATATATATATATATATATATTAAAAAAAAAATCTTTCTTTGATTTGTTATATATCGTCTATAGCACCTTTTCATTCTGAAAATAAAATAACCATAAAGAAAAATAAAGGAGATAAATTATCCGAGTAAAAATAAATTTATAAGGAGATAACTGATAGATTATATGTGCTTGATATTTTTTGCAATCAATCATATGAAAAATATTCTCATATGATTACATTACTACCGCACATTGCCATATGTTATTCATTCACATTAAAAAATATCAATGTTATGTGCTTAATTAAAATAACAAATACAACATATTTGATGTATTCCCACAAAGTGAGGTTTGGGGTATGGTCAGTTAAAATGTATCATAAAAATTATAAAAGACTAACAAGATGATTCATTCATTTATTCTTTGACTAATTTCTAATATAGTAATGTTATATATTTTTAGGGGCATTAATAGCCAATACTATGAGAAATATACCATTGGTAATATATCTTTCAACCGTGACAAAACATTAGAAAATTACTATTAGCAAAAAATCATGCGTTATAACATTAAGATAGTTGTAAAAGAGTATATATTTAATTCACATAGTTAAATTAATTAGAAACTGACAAAAAAATATACACAAAAACGGAAACATGCACTAATAATAAGAAGAAGAAGATCAAAGTTAATTGAGTAAAATTTGTTAATTGAGCTTTCTAATACGTTGGTTAGGAGAGTTTTATAATTTAATATTTGCTAAATAAAAGCGAGTTATATATGTGATCAAGCATCTTTGTTCAAAATGAAGAAATAAAATAAAGAAAAAGAAAATAATATTAATTTAAATCAAAATAATACACTAATAAATCTTCAAAATATTTGTAAATCATTCAAATTTCTACGCTACACCAAACTACTATGATCATTTTCTTAACGAATCTTTCAAGACAATTGAACTTCCTTCTTCATCTTGATGAACTCCTACAAAACTAATGGGAACATCTCTTTGATGAACCTTTGAAGAATATTAAAGACGTCATATTTTTTATGTCATCTCTTTTGATTATTAGCACATGATTGATGAAAAAGATGAAGAAGAAAATCAAGAAAGGAGAAAAATAACTAAATAACCATACAATAATTAAGACAATGAAAATTTGCATTCAACAACTCCATAGATGATTATTATTTATAGATTGGATAATCCAAAAGAATTAGGTAGAAGGGAGTTGGGAGACATATTATTTAAGTAGAGAATACAAATAGATAGAAGTTTTTTTGTAACTCACTAGATTTAATTAGAATAGTAAATATGATTGATCTTTTTGATTTAATAAATAAATTGATTAATGAAAAGAATGAAGAAAAAAGCCCCCAGAAAAGAGAAAAAAGAATATTTGGATTAGTAAATATTTAGACTTTTAAAGTGTACAATAAAAAATATGAATAGGTGGAATAGTAATTTTTGATACATTTATGTTTCAACCATATATATATATATATATATATATATATATGCATGTATTATTGATTTTTGAGATTTAAAAAATAATTTTAAATTTTTTCTTGCATATTTAACATGATTAAGAGAGTTTTAATTATTTTATTTTTTTACATAACACATAAATGAGAAAAGTTTAACAACATTAATGATGAAAGTTATTTAATATGACTCTCTTTAATGTTGTGTATAATGTTAAGGTGAATTTTTAATATTTTAAAATAAAAAAATGGTCAAAAAAATCACAAAAAAGATAAATGACAATAGAGGCTTCTAAGACATACCACATAGGATGGATTAAAATCCTCCTTTATACATACATATTGATTAATTTTTGAACAAGTGTGTTGCACGTGTATCTCATGTTAATTGATATAAACGATTTAAAATGAAATTCATTAGAGAAAAATATAAGTGTCAATTGTTGAAAAGTGAATATATTCGACATATATTTATTATTATCCCAAAATCATAGGGGTATTAAAAATTGCTTTCAAATTATGAATGTGAAAATATCTTTCATTTTTTCAAAGGTGTAAGCTGAAATTAATGAGAAAAAATATTATTTTTAATATTGCTGGATTATACGGTAGTGAGCTGAATAAGTAGAAACCCTCTTTGAGCTGAACTCATAAATAGTTCAAAAAAAGTGTAAATCAAAATATTACAAGGATAGTAAATTAATAACGAAGAGCAAATCAATGAAGTTAACTTATGTAAATACATTACAAAATAAAGCATGTATAGCTACTGAATTGGTCGTAGCTAAGTATGAAAATTTTTGTGGCTAAATTTTTTTCTTCCGTAGTATTCGTAGCAAGAAGCGGCGTAAGTAAAAGTTAGTTACAGACTTTACATGGTTGGCGGCTAAGGAGTAATACTTACAGCTGCAAAAGATATTGTATTGTAGCCGTGATAGTAAAAAGTTCTTACTACTGATTATATACCTATAGCAACAAGTTTTACCTTGTTGCCACAATAAATAAAATTTATAGCAATGTTTATATATAGCCACAATATGTTCTATTGTGGCAAAAGACTTGATTCGTTTGCTATGAAAATTTAAAAAATTTGAGGATAATTTACATTTTAATTTCCTAATAATAATATTTGTATTTAGTTAAGAATTAGAAAATCTATAGCTAAATTTTTTTATAAATAGCTAAAAATTTATTCTTTTTGCTACAAAATACATAAATTATAGCTAATTTTCTTTTTTATTAAAAGTGAAAATGTATAGCCACATTTTTAATAATATATAGGTTGTGGCTAAACTATAATATTTATTTCTATAAATTGAAGAATTCAACCATAGGCATTATTAATCAAAGAACTCCTTACTATGACTTAAAGAATTAAAAATTACATATTATTAAAGAATTTTTCTCTAGCTTTGTTCGTCATAGAAGTTACATAAAGTAGTTACGAATTCATTTTGTAGATTCCAAAATAATTGTCAAGTTACATATAATTATATTTTATAATTTTAAGAATAGTTACAATATACAATTCTTTTCAGGCACAATCTTATTTGAGTTCAAAGCAGCATAGTCTTCCACTATCTCTCCTTCCAAGGTCTTCAAGTGCACCTTAACTTGATCAACATTCATCGTAATTTGTCATTTATCTGCTTCTTTTTCATTAATATGCGTATCAATAATGATAAAATATATTAGCAACAAGAAAATCAAGACCAACTAAATATCTATATCTATATCTATAATATATTAAAAGTGTGAAGACCCTTAGAAAAGTTATTCGAACTTTTTGTCCTTCATTAAAAGTTTCTCCTTTAGACAAAATCGTCTTTTCACTATTTTTATTAAATTGTTATTTAATTATATTTATAATATTATCTCCTAAAATATATGGGATCAGAAGTTTAAAATATATGGTAAGACTTTTTCTTAAATTAAAAGTCCTAGAGTATATGATAAAAGATAATTTTAATCAATCATAGTTTACCTTAAATAAAAATTATATTTTATTATAATTATACTCACTATAAAGATTAGGCAGTAATGTATTGTCTCATTTTTTGGCAAAAGAAACACGTAGGAGTATATTTGGCAAAATTAAAAAGTTGTCATTACTTTTAACAAACTAAAACACTATGGTAACAATTATACATTCAGTAGAGTCCTCATATATTGTCTTACTTTTGAAAAATAAAATTTGTTATTACTTTTGACCAACTGTCATAAAATTATATTTTTGCTAAAATAAAAATTATCTTATGTTTTGTAAATAAAAAACTGTCGCTGGAAATAATTTTTTGCTAAATAAAAACTAACATGATAGTCCTTTTTGTTATAAATAGGAGTCCTCTTTTCTTTTTGACAATCAATGGATGATATTCTAATACAAATTATATAGGAGTCTAAAATTAAGTTTTTTTAAAAAAAATTTATGAATAATCCTTTCATAAAAGGAGTTCTTCTGTGCAGTGATTAAATCATTACGTAAATAAAAGGTGCATAGAAATAGTTATTTTGTTCTTTAATTTTTTCATTTCTTTATCATTATATTTTCAGTTGTGTATTTGGATTGATAATAAATCATTACATAGAATAACGTAGAGTTAACAAGTTTTTATAGTAATTGAATTGTGTTATATGTATAGATATTTATTTTGCAATCAACGGATGAAACAAGAGTAATATGCCAAAATCCATTTGTATGATCCTTCAAAATTATTTTTCATCAATTAATTAGGTACTGTTATTTTATTTGAAAAATATATTCATTCATTTTTTAAAAGATATTATCAATTGTTCAACATATATTTAAAAAGCAGGAAGTGATACCTTTACTTTGCAATATATAGCAATTGAATTATAGTACATAAGATCAAAATGAGGACTTGAAACTTCGATTACTACATTATTATATATTTCTGACTTTTTTTATAATCATTTTTACTTGGTTTCAAGTTCCAAATTTATATATTAGTTTGCAAGCATTCATAAATGCATCTATGAGTTTTTAAATTTAATTCTCGACATTATATTTACAATTAAAGTTTTGCACCGATAACATTATCCGAACTCTTTTGTTTTGATAATATTAAGTCTAATGGATGTTGATTTTTCTCCTTGGCACCCATAATCTTGCTTGATATTTGGAGAAGAATTTGAATAAGTAATTATAATTAGTCATGGTGCAAAAAGAACAACTAAAAATGGTACAGTCTGTATATTTAAATTATTCTTGACTTTATCACTTGAATTTCATTACAAATCTATATCTATCTATATTATATTAAAGTGTGAAAGAATCTATTTATATTATATTAAAGTGTGAAGGGTCTTACAAATATTGTTTGAACCTTTTGTCTTCATTAAAAAATGTGAAGGAATCTATTTATATTATATTAAAGTGTGAAGGGTCTTACAAATATTGTTTGAACCTTTTGTCTTCATTAAAAGACTCTCTTTTAGATAAAATCATCTTTTTATTATTTACCTGATAATATTTAATTAATTTAGAACTTCAAACCTAACTAAAATCGAATTCTTTCCTCCCCTCTTTTTTAGGACTTCAAATCATGGGTATATAATTTTTTTTTTAAATCAAAAAACCATGACCTCTATCTTATATTAAATAATAAAAGGGAAGCAAAAGTCTACCAAATTTTTAAAAAGGTTCAGTGGACATCTTTAAAAAAATCTAATATTTGTTTTAGTTTAATTTATTTGAAATTCAAAAAATTCTAATATTGATAAATAATTTATGAAAAAAGTAAAAATGTATCGTAGTTAGATAATTTCTTTACCAAAGAAAAATATTTTGAACTTTCATAAATTGAGAATTCTTCTATAACAATACAATAATATCTAATATGAACATATGAAGCAAGATTTATTTATTTTTGTTCTTAAATGATTCTTTGTTGTCAAGAATATATTTTTATAATATTTGATTTACTTTGATGCATTGCTTTCGTAGGTTTCTTTTTCCCCCAATTTTGTAGGTATTTTGAAGATGAATGATGATAATGATAATACAGACAATTGCCGATCAAAATTTTGAGCCATACAAAATATTATGATTATTTTTCTTTTCTAGGATACCAACCGTAATTTAAGAAGTTATCAATGTATTTTTTACCTACCTCATTTGTATCTTAGATATTTACAATTACTATATAACTAATTAAATAATTTTTTTTATTATTTAAGCAAATATCATATTTAATGTAACGTTTAAACTCATTATAGTGAGGTACACGCGCAAAACGTGTACACCTAAACTAGTGTGTGTGTATATATATATATATGTAAGTGTGTGTGTGTGCATAGAATGTCAAGGAGAAAAAATATATATGTATTATATAATTACTTTTACTAAAGTTTTAACAGATAAAAACAAGTAAAAGTGTGAAGCAACTTAAAATATGCACATGTTGATCTCAAATGTCAATACAACAATAATAACATAATCAGTATAATCACACGAGTAAAAAATATCAAATTTCAAATCAACTTTTAGAATCCATGTATATAAAAAAGTTACCTTTACATTAACAAAAATATATACAATCTAATGCAATACTTATATTATAAAAACTTATCTCATCTATTTGAAGAATTCCATGATGTAAGAACCTACAAAAATAAAAAGTTGATAAGCAAAACATTACATATAAAAATTCAAATGAAACTAGAAACTAAGATAAGCAAGGGTGAGGGACAAAAAGGGAGGAGAGGGGGAGAAGTAAAGAAAGAAATGGGGAGAGGGGAAAGGAATTTAGGTGTTTAAAATGATAGGAGGAGTAGGTTATTTGATTAGGTTTTAAAATTTTAGAGGGAAATTTTGGGCTTTTCTAAATTTTGATTTTTTTGGGGGGAATGATCTTGGGGTTTGATTCTAAATGGAAAAGGAGGAGACCATTTAATTTTTATTTGATTTGGTAGAGTTTAAGAATTTTTTTTGTTTTTCCTTTTTCGTTGCCTTTACCTTGTAAGATTTTTGCTTTCTTTTGATAAATTATATTATTAATAGAGTAACTAACAAATTTACTCTAATGAGATAATAATAAATATACACTTTACTTTAAGTTAATGAAAAAAGTTAACTATTCTATTTGAAATAAATATTATCCCAAAATATATATTTCTTTTCAACTTTTTTGGTCCTCCATGATATCGTTAATTTTGTTTAATTAAATTTATGTTTATTCTTAATTTAATTTCATACTTTAAAATCACACTAAAACATAGTAATTCAAAAAAAGTAATTATATGTATTTCAATTTAAATGATTTTCTCTATTTCTAAGGTAGGGATAAAGTCTCAACTCTTCTTAGACTACACTAGGTATGTTGATATTGTTGTATATGAATTTAGAATGATTTATATGAAATAAAATGTCAAGTTTAGTTTAAAATAAAAAATTATAAAATAAAAAATAAAATTGTCAATACCAAAAAATCTATCTATACAAAATCAGAGAAGAAAAATAATATTGTGATGGCAAGTGTTAGCTACTATAAAATTCAACTTTGAAAATTATTTTAAGATAGAAATTTCAAATAAAAAAATATCAATTCAATTTTTCTTATATTAATAACCTGAATTCAAATTAGTTCTAAAGTGCTTTATTATGGCGAAGTCATACTTCCACTATATTCGATTATTTCAATTTAATTTGTAAATAAGAATAAGAATTTGAATTACTATTTAGTTTAAAAGACTTATGAAAAAATTATAGCCAAACCAAAAGGTGTCGCATAACTTGACACAGATGGAGTAAAAAAAAAGGTGTGCATAATTTTTTCGAGGTTGTGGGACCCACTAAACTACACACTTTAGTTAAAAACTCATGATCTTAAAAATAGTTTTTTTTTTGTTTTCCGTTCGGTGTTCGGTACCCGCATTGGAGTCCAACTAATCCGGATTCGCGCTGTGTAAGGCCCCATTCGGGAGAAAGCGCTCCCTACCAAGAATTTTTTCATACTCCGGACTCGAACCTAACAGTTGGTGGAAAAAAAATTCAATTGTGACTATTAAAATAACTTGTTTCAAATGTAAAAATAAAAATTACTTAACAACATCATTAAATAATACTATATCAAGTATTTGTATGACACGTAATGTCACGATCCAAAAAAGAGGGTCATGATAGCACTTGTCACGGCGTGCCTTGACAAGTAAGCCTATCACCCAAACTGATATGAAAAGAGGAAAAGACAAAAATATCCCACAGTAAGGCTTCTAGAACGAAGCCAAACCAAATAAGTAATCATAACAATGCGGAAAGAACTTATCAGAAATATCAATCATTCCCAAAACCAGGTGTCAATAGTGTAATAAGAACTACTAATACAATCCAAGAGTCAAATAAATCGAATAAATAATCACAAAGGAATAATAACTTTCTCCGAAGACTAATAAAGACATAACTACTATAGAAAGATAGAGCTAAACTTCTAACGCATGAATGTCCAACCGCTACGTTGGAAGCTCCAACAATCGCGCGAGTTAATCAAGCTGAGGCGCATTCGATCTAGGACCTGCACCGAAAGAACATAGTAGGCATGAGTACGATCCACTTGTACTCAATAGGTATCATAGGCCGACCAAGTAAAGTAGTAAATAGAGCATATAAAATATACACTAAGGGCACGACACCTGCAATCAGAAAATATCCTACAACAGTAGCCCACTCCGCTTGCACTAACAGTTCTAATATATCTCACATATATTGCAACATCACACCAAAATAGAACAAAAGTACGTATTATATCATATATAAGAAGAACAGAGGGGGATATGCACATACAAGATCATCAACTACAAGTAAAAAAAGATACGATAAATACATAGATGACAAGTCAATATGCCAATACAACACAACATAACACAATAAAGTAAGTAATATGTATATGATGATGATGATGATGATGATGATGATGCACGAGGTCGTCACACAACCTCCGGGATCATCGCACAATCCCCGTATACACCTACAGAGCTAAAGCTTTCCGACGTAGGACCCATGGAGGGTTCGTCAACCCGTATACAATCCACATATCTCATATCTTCTTTCCGGCACATCCCTCGGAAAGGGTTTTATAAGGTGTTACAATATTTCTTAAAAATGTGTTGTCAGTGTTTCTCAGATGTTGCCACGGTGGTATCAATGTTTCATGAATGAGTATAATATGAAGATGTAATGCTCACAACCAATCACAATGAGTATTTTCACAAAAAACCACATGATATATTTCCACAACCAACCACAATGATACATTTCCACAACCACATGAGCCAATATCTGCTCATTATTTTCATATCATCCATGAATTTTTACATGTCTCATTTGCCAATAAAGTATGAATATAATCACAATACACCAATGGTACCACATTAGCATTTTAACAATACAATACAATTATTCATATGTATTCAAGGCTATCAATATCACATAGGACCCCACATACATATATCACATAATATCTCAATTTTGACAATTACATCGCATATAAGCCCCCACACGGGTACAACACATAGATAGATATTTTTCATGATTAGTTCTCATCCTTAACATGCATTTTGTACCATTATTTACTATCCATCCCAGTCTGAAAGAGTTAAGCCAATGGTACACATTGGCATGAATAAAGTATGAATATAATTTTTACATGTCACATTTGCCAATAAAGTATGAATATAATCACAATACACCAATAGCACCACATTAGCATTTTAACAACACAATACAATTATTCATATGTATTCAAGACTATCAATATCACATAGGACCCCACATACACAATCACATAATATCTCAATTTCGACAGTTACATCACATATAAGCTCCCACATGGGCACAACACATAGATAACCATTTTTTATGATTAGTTCCCACCCTTGACATGCATTTTATACCATCATTTACTACCAGGCCAGTCTGAAAGAGTTAAGCCATAACCAACCTCGAAAGCCGACACTGGTCCGCTACACTTGAACCTGCGACCTTATTTTTCACGAACAATCTCGAACTTCACTAAGAACATCAAATATGGAATCTACGTGTCAAAATAAAATCAACGACACCCATATTGACTATTTTGGTTCGGGGTCAAAACGGACCTCCAGAACGGATTTTCAAAAAAGAAGGAAAAATTCAAAACTTTACTTCAAAAACATATTTTTCATATTTTTAGAAATCTACATCTGAAAACCCAAGTCAAATAGAATAAAAAATGAGGTTCAAATTGAAGAAAAACCATTTTTAAGCTTTACCGGGTAAAATTTTAGAAATTCGGGTTAAAATCAAGAATCGGAGTTGTTTTGAAGGTTAAATTGATGAAAAACTAGTAATTATAAGATAAAAATATTATTCAAGTGAAAGGAGTAAAATTTGGGTTTAAATTCATGCCCTAAGATTTTTGGGGTTTTGAGAAATTAATCAAAAATTACAAAGAAAAAGGGTGAATTCTTACCCTAAATCCATAATAAAATCAAGAAATAGGTGTTAATCTAGCTTTTCAAGCTCCCACAAACTTTACCTTTAAGCTCCTACACTATTTTAGGATTTAACTCTCAAGAGGTTGATGAAAAATAGGTCAAAATGAGGTATTTATATTGCAGAAAAATCTGGTATTGCACTAGATATTTCACTTCAATTTCACCCCGAATTTCAACGGGGTGCCCGGAATTCGTTCGGAGTCCGATACATACAAACGAATTATGCAAGCATACTAAATTTGACGTTCCGAACGCGTTGGCGATATTAGATTTTCAAAAAAACATCATTTTCATAAAATTGATCCCCGAAATCCGAAATCATAATTTTTCAAACCGAGGGTCGAAATGAGATTTAAAAGCCGTAAAATCAAGACAAACATGCTAACACCCTAAAATCAACATTCCGAATATGCTAGTAAAGTCAAATTTTCCATCCGAGATCGTTTCGATCAAATGTGGATCCCACACCTATATTTTTAATTTTCCAACATTCCGACCAATAGGTCGAAATGAGTTCGGATGCATCGGGACCCAAACCAAAGGTCTGCCTAGACTAAATTCGATATTTCAGAGTTGTTGGCGCAGTCCATTTAGCCATCCGTTGCACGAATCAAAGATATTCACATAAGTCCAAAATAAGGCTCTCAAAGTCATCAAAAACCACAATATTGCATAAATGATACCAAAATGCATAAAAAATTATGTCAATCACTCCCACACTTTAGAAATACCATAATGCAACTACGGGGAGGGATAAAACAGTCAAATCACACAAAATCACAATTTTCACATATTTCATCAATTTTTTAGGTCGTTACATCATCCACCACTAAAAATCTAGTTCGTCCACGAACTAAGGCAAAGAAATACCTAAATAAATGAAAAACTGGGGATAAGAACTACACATATCAGACTCAACCTCAAAAGTAGCCTCATCTACAGGTCGATGTCGCCACTGAAACTTAACCACAAGAATAACTCTAAAGTGCAACCGCCTAACATCCCTAGCCAAAATGGAAACAGGCTCCTCAACAAAGAACTACCGCTCATCTAACAGAACTGACTCCCAATGATCATCTAACTGAACTGACTCCCAATGATCATCTAACTGAACTGACTCCCAATGAATGACATGAGACTTATCAGGAATATAGCAACGAAGCATAGAAACATGAAAAACTAGATGAACAACTGATAGAAAAAGGGGCAAAGCCAACTCATAAGCCACATCACCAACAGTCCGAAGAATCTCAAATGGACCAATATACCTGGGGTTAAGCTTGTCCTTCTTCCCAAATCTCATCACACACTTCATGGGTGAAACTCGAAGGAAAACATGATCACCAACACCAAATCTCAAGGCACGAAGTCTACGATCAACATAGCACTTCTGCATACTCTGAGCTGCTCTAAGTCTATCCTGAAAGACCCGGACTCTATCCAAAGACTCACGAAGCAAGTCTGTATCTCGAGGTCTCACCTCTGAAACATCGAACCAACCTACTGGGAACGACAACGCCTACCATACAACGCCTCAAAATGAGCCATATCAATACTGGAATGGTAACTATTATTATATGCAAACTCTGCTAAAGACAAATGCTGCCCCCACTGGACACCAAAATCCATCACGCATGCACGAAGCATATCCTCCAAAACCTATATAGTCCACTCTGAATGGCATCAATCTGGGTGTGAAACGCTGTGCTAAGATCCACTCGAGTACCCAACTCATCCTGAAAAGTCTTCCAAAAGTGAGATGTGAACACACCCCAATAAAAAATAATGGACACTGTCACACCATGAAGACGCACAATCTCACAAATGACTATAGGGGCTAACCTCTCAGCACTGAATGAGACCCGAACCAAAATAAAATAAACTGACTTGGTCAATTGATCCATAATAACCCAAGCACTGTCAGAACCATGAGATGTATGAGGCGAACCAGTCACAAAGTTCATGGTGATGCATTCCCACTTACACTCAAGAATGGGTAACCTTTGCAGTAAACCACCAGGTCTTATATGCTCGGCCTTCACCTGACAACATAGGCAATGAGCCACAAAATCCACTATATCTCACCTCATACCACCCCACCAGTAGTGTCATCTCAAATCATGATACATCTTAGTCACACCTGGATAGATAGAATATCTGGAACAATGGGCCTCCTCCAAGATCAACCTAATCCAATCACTACTCTCAGCACACAAACTCAGCCCTCAATTCTCAAAACTCCATCTGAATCAAGTGAGGCTTCCTTAACCTTCCCACTTAACATCTTATCTCGAATCAACCTCAATACAACATCATCAAACTGATGAGCTCGAATCTTCTCTATCAAAGAATATCTAACCTCCATAAATGCCAAAACACGCCCCGGTGTTAAAATATCAAGCCTAACCACCAGGTTAGTCAAAGATTGAACCTCTCTTGAATCAAAAGATGCACCAAGCTACCCATGCTAGTCGACTTTCAGCTCAAGTCATTCGCAACCATATTAGCCTTGCCCTGATGGCAGAGAATAGTCAAGTCATAATCCTTAAGGAACTCAAGCCAATGACACTGCCTTATATGAAGATCTCGCTGGTAAAGAAGTCCTGAAGGCTACGACGATCTAATAAGATCTCACAATGGACTCCATGTTTTGTGAAAATTTTGAATTTTGAGAGTCGCCACTTAATTTATTAAAGGAATTAAGAAACCTTTATAAAGTTATTTAAATGATTCAAAAAGGACAAATCATTTAAAATTGAAAATTTTGAGTAAGCGGTTCCTATTAACGTTTTAGGAAGGTTTAAGGCACCTAAAACGTCTGCAAACTTGCGGTTATTCAGACTATTTGAAAACATCTTTTGACTAACTTCCAAAAGATTGATTTGTTGAAATGTGATCGATTTTTTAGCAAAGACTTGTGTAAAATAGATTTATGTGACTTAGTAGGGATTTTAACTAAGCCTAAACAAAACTAATAAGCAAGTAAACACATATAAGGGAAAAGGGAGGAGAAAGTAAAAGATTTAGGCCATTGGGCTCAAATCAATGAAACCTGTCCTAGTCTAATTGGGCTTTCGACCCATTTCACCTGTCCTAATCTAGTTTTCGAGCCTTTGGCTCGAGTCTTGCTCCACCTGTATTAAATTTACAACTTTGTCTTCGAGGCCCAAATGAATAAATAAATAAATAAAATGTATAAATAAAAAGAGACTTTCTAGTCTCTTTGCCGCTTCAAAGATGGGACTTTAACCCATTCTTCTACTTTCGACTCCTAGTACTCGTTTACCATGCGATCAATGTTTGAACTTACTCTAGGAGTTGACTCAATGGAGGTGGTGGGCCTCATTGGCCCTTTGTGATTGCAAAGAAAGGAAAGTCCCCTCGGACCCCAAACAGATTTTTAATGTCAAAGAAAAGAGAAGGATTAGAGTTTATTCATATTAAAAGTAATTAAATCAATAAATAAATATAAAACACAACTGATCCAAACCAAATATATTCTTGAACAAGTTCATACTACACATGGAATTGCCTTTCATATTTTAAGCAATCAAAACAAGCTCTGATCTTCTTACTAATCCGCAATATTGACTCAAAGTATTTCACAACTTAACAAGGCATTTCTAGAAAACTTAAAAGAGAAAGCTTGAGGAAAGAATAGGAGATAAAACTAGACATGGAATCCAACTAAACAATTCATCATTTAAGCCATCAAAATAAAATTTGCAAATCAATTCACTTTTCACATAAAATTGAGCAAGTACTTCTTACTTGACTTGAAAATACAATGTTGAATACCAAACAAGATGAAAGCACCACACAAATTTATTAAAAGATTTCATGATCAATCAATATTCCTAGAAAACTAGAACCTTTAACTATTTCATGAAAACTTCCAAAACAACAATTCAAGTCTAACTCGCAACAAAGTCATAGATAAAAATAATGGCAAGACTATCAACTCCTTTACTGGAAAAATGAGAAATAAAGCAAGATATGAATCATGAACTAACCTATGAAATCTATAATGCCATCAGTGAGAAAAAGAAGCATTAGACTATATTGAGAGCTACATAGATGATTTGATACACAATTCATGGATTAGAGCAGTTTCAAAAATATAGTTTCTTATAACATATCCACATAAGTATTAAAACATTCCCTTCAAAAAAATGCACTTAAATGTCCAACAAGTCATTATTACATTATCCCGAAGGCTTCCAACAAGAGTACATAGCAGACACAAACTTCAAATTGGATATAATTAACCAAACTAGATAGAGGGACTGCAAGGGCATACTATCTCATCCTTAGACTCTTCTTGACAAATCCAAAATGAGTTTTTTAGTAAAAATCTTCCGATGGACTGGTTTATATCACTTCTTAGGCATTAAGAGTGACAGAAACTTGAAAGATGTTTTTTTGCTTACAACACCACCAAATGAAGAAGCAATACTTAAACTAAAACAAGCAGTAAATTAGGCCAAGCTAAAACAGGCAGTAAACTAGGCCAAACAGAATAGGTTAAGCTAAAAGAAGCGGTGAATGGAACTAGTGCAGACCAAACACTTAAATTAGAATAGTGAATCGAAGAGGCTAAACAGGAATGCTTATGACAAAGTGAGAATCAGAAAGCTACATAAAATAAGTTGAAGATTAAGCAGAAAACGTCAAGCCTTAACAGGAAACTACAACAAGAAACATTAACAAAAATAGTATATTAAGCCTCATCTAACACCAGCTCAAGAAAGGAAGGAAAAAAACAACCAGTAGCTAATAAAGAAATATCAAGATGAGTAGTGAATCTTCGGAACCAACAGAGGAATCACTCATATTGAGAAAGGGATAAGAGCTAACATATAACCTTAAGAGAAACTAGGATGAAACAACACAATGACACTTTCATCGCAAATAAACCTATGGCTTTCATAGATTCTACAGCAAACTATTCCCAGCAAACTAGAACTGCGAGATGAAGCAGAACTAATCGAAACTAAATGAAATAAAACTTTACCTGTTTTGGAGCAGCAAAATAGGGCAATGAGATAACACCGGACTCTATCACCATCGAGGATTTTTTCACAACTCCAAAATCTCCGAACAGTCCCCAACCTTTCTCAAGAAGAAGAAAATTTTATACTCAAAAAAAAAATATACTAGTTTTTTGCTCAAAATGGTTTTCACCTTCTGAGACCAATTTTCTTCAGCTCACCGCAAGCTTTTATAGAAAGGAATCGAGGAATCCTTTTTGAAATCCCATCGATATGGGATCCCCAAAATAGAGGGGTGATTTAGGTATTTTTAAGGGGGAAATTTGAATTTCAAAATAAAGGGTAAGATTATGAGCAGGATTTGTACTATTTGCTGAGCTGGGTTGTTGAAATCCATTGTCATGTTGTCATTATTAGATCTAGTTTGGATCGGATTCGCGGGACACGGGTCAAATTGATGGCGGGTCGGAGGTTGTTGGATGGGTCTCATCGGATTTTGTTGTTGTTGATTGATGTTGTAGGCTGTTATTTTTATCGATGTTGAAGGTTCTCCTATTTTGTGTTACTGTTACTCATTAATGAATAAAAGGGGAGCAAAACATTAGGCCAGGTCGCTGATTGGGGATTTGGGTTGTGGGGTCAGGCGAAAAATTGGGTTTGGGTTGGTTTTAATTATTGTTGGTCTGGGCTGCGGAAATAAAAGGAAAAATGGGCTGGTTAGATTAGGGATTTAGATAATTTCTTGGGGTTATTTAGAAAATAACCCTAATTAGACAAAGGGTTATTCAAAAATAATTTCAATTTAGGATTTAGCCCATTCTATTTAAATTTAGATGAAATTAAAAGTTAATTGGCCAATTGCATTGCAATTTTGGTCAATTTAGGTTTAATTATGATCATATTTAATAGATTGATTAAATAAAATTAAATTTCGATACGAATTAATACCTCGTTCAATACCAAGCTTCTTGGTTTAATAAAATCAAACAAATATTTTCCAGATAAATTATTTCAAGAATAAATTATATTTAGATCAAGATTTTAATCATTTAAATTTATTTCAAGACAAACCTTGATTAAAATCCGATATTTTATAAATAACAGATATTTAATTAACAAAATTATATAATTTTGTATAATTGAATACGATAATATATAATCGCTACTTAAAATGACAAACTTACCCAGATAAATACTTTTAAAAAGTTTCTTTATTTGATAGAATAAATGTTGTAATATAATTGAAAATTGAAGAAACTCGAGACTAAACTTAGTTGTGGAGGGCAAAAATTAGGTGTCAACAACTGCCCCCTCTCTTTGGGTAGGGTGGATGCAAGTAATCCTGGGCAAGGGAGGTTGACATTCCTAATTTTTGTCCGACCACAAATTCGAATCTGGAAGGGGTTGGTTTTCGTACGAGTTACATGGATTTATGTCCAGACCTCGGTATCAGATTTCCTACATATCTAAGGTTACATGAGAATTCAGGCAACTTGTAGTTCATAAAGCTTGATTTAAAGCACGACTTTTAAAAAATTCACCAGTTATCTCAATTTTTGGGGTTTTTGATGAAACTGAAATGCTAGAAAATAGAGGGATTTGGGGGAAGGTTGGAATGCAGTCACGTTTTCAAAATAGATCCCAGCCTACACATCCCCAAGACTCAGAGAATCAGACTGCTTGTAGTTTGACTCAATCGGTAAAAAAGATAGCCTTTTATTTCAGACGATCTTTGGTTTGGGATGAGTGAAAAGTTGTTTGGTTTATGAAAAAAAGGCTTTTAACCTCTTAACCATGAATGTGGAGCTCTTCACATCCATAGGTAAGAATTTACCTGGACATAATTTCCAAAACTCTAAGTGTGTTGTCACCCGAATTTGAAAAAAAGAGAAGGTTACCCTTGGTATGAGTTTAGAAGTATGCCGAAGGTGAAGCTGAAACTAAAATGTCTCAAAATAGCCACATGCCTTCTAATAGGGGTGTGGTTATATGGTGGTGGCTATCATCCTTTAGCTCGCGTCCAAAGAGTTTGACGTCCCTCTTTAGATTATATCCCATTTTGCTGCTAAGAAAGAGTTCCACGTTGTGCTGTGTCCTATCTGGAGTCGTCCGTACCTGTGATTTTTATTTGAGATTTTCATCCTCTCGGATGCTCTCGACAATGTTTTAAATAAAAAGTGTTAGTGCTAAACATAATTCACGAAAGAGGTATGTAGTCTTTTACCATATCTTCATGTGAGTTGTTTCCTGAAGTTATCCTCTCATATACCTATTTGGAAGGAAATAAATTGCAATAAAATCCACAACAACCCTATCGATTGGTTCATAATTATCTTATTTGTCGAGTGAATATGTCTTCAAAGTGAGGTGGCCCTCTTGGACACCGATGACACTTTATGCAGAATAGTCCCTGCAACCGTGTAATCTTTGCTGGTGTGGTAACCTCTTTGGTCACCTATAATGCTTGTCATATATGGCATGAAAAAACCTCTGGTTATTGACAATGATTCTTTCCATGTGACCTTCGGGTAAGTCTTGCGCATTTTTTGTATCGATACGACTTATAGATTTTTCTTGAATAGTCAATCTTTGGATATTCTTTGCATTATTTGGTGTTGGATACGAGGCATCTTATAGATATCCTTTGAATTACTAGATTTTAGGTAATTGATAACGCTCAATCTACAGCTCTCGTAGGAGTGTAAAGCGGTCGTTAGCAAATATAGAACCCAACCTGGGTTGGGTATCGATCCCACAGGGAATAGCTTGGTCAACAAGTAAGCAACGATTACTAGACTTTTAGTACAAGTCTCGTAAGAGGGGGGAGTCTTGTCATGCAAGTAATGTAACAAAATAATAGAGTGAAAACTGAAAATAGCAAAGTAAAAAGAAAGAATGTTTAGTAGGTTGTGAAACAATGAGAATTGAGGAGTTGGGGTTATGTCCACCTTCTGAGTTATACGTCTCTATTGACTATGAGTGTGTTGAATTCAAACATGCATGTGCTTATAGAGAATTGTATTCGATGGTAAATCCAGGCGTCTTTCGACCTATTCGAGGATTATTTCACTTTAACTCTTTCGAGCTTAAAGCGTGTCTAACGGTACGAATTCTCCAAGAGGTTAATCCAGTTACGGCACTAACTTTTTAATAGGGTATGGGACCCTACTACCTTGACATTATCTCTTTTCCAGACAGATAACCTTTCTTTCGAACAAGTTAAATGTTATACTGGCGTATTCTTGCGTTTGCAACCACAAAGAATTTAGATTAAGATGAAGAGAATAATGATATAAGCAACATACGTGTCACGAACTCACAAACTCACAGCAATAGATAGTATCTCATTCGGCTTCCATAACCCCAACAGAGAAGTTTAGTTACCCATAAATGCGAAGGAAATCACAATTGACATTGTTGTTATACCACAATAAAGATTTCACGTTTGTAATGGTGTGGTAGGCGTTAGGCGTGAATCCCTTAGCAAAGTAACGTTTCTCTTGTTGTGGAATTTAAGAATAGATGAATAGAAGAAGAAAAATAGAATTAATTTGGAATTGAAAGGTAGAATTCGAAGTTGAGAAGTAAGATGAGAAGTAAGATGAGAAGTAATAAAATCTCTAGCAAAATAGGGTATTTATAATACCCATATCCTATTCCTACTAAGCTAATGAAATGCTTAACCAAATCCTACTAAGCTAATGAAATACTTAACCCAATTGTACTAGGTTAATGTATCATTATCCTAATCCTAACAAGCTAATGTAATAATTAACCCAATTGTACTAGGTTAATGTATCATTATCCTAATCCTAATAAGTTACTGCTAGTCCCCAAAGTCTTCAGAAATGTTGTTTTAGCCCAGGACAGAATTTCCATGCACCATCTTTAGTCCTTGGCGTCCAAGATTGGCTTTTCTCCTTTCGTGAAGCTTTCTTTGGCGTCAAGTTATCCATAAAATGCTGAATTCTGCATCATTTATACCTGAAACTTTGCTAATCATGTTCGTTAGCTCACTTACAGGAAAAAGGACTAAAAGTGCATGAAATATATAATTTGTTCTCAAAACTAGGCTACAATATGGGCAAAATATAGTGCTATAGGCATGTAAATTCGCCTATCATCAGTAATCCTGCATATTATCTGACCTTGGATATGAGATGACTTATAGATATTCCTCTGATCGCTAGCTTTCAGGTGTTCCCGCACATCATCCGACCTTGGATACAATATGACTTATAGATATCTCTCAAATTACTAGTCCTTGGGTAATCCTGCACATAATCGATCTTGGATATGACGCGGCTTATAGAGAACCCTTGGACTTATCAATTTGATAATCTCGCATATTCTCGGGTAAGGATTTTGTTGTGACTTATGGATAACCTTTGGACTATCACTTCTTTGATAACCTTGCACACTATCCAGTTAGGATGTTGTTGCGGCTTACAGATGACTTATGGCTACCAACTCATAGGTAATCTTGCACACTATCCTATTTCAAATAATACGATTTATAGATGACCCTCAGATTGTCAATTTTCTAGGAAATTTAATATATCATTCGCTTTCAGATAATGAATTAAAGACATCTATTTGAATCATGTGCTTTTATGTATTCAGATGCTAATTCATAACATAATGAGATATTCTCAACGTCAGCGTATGCTATCTCACGTGTTAACAGATATTAGATGCTGATGATATCCTCGACGCCATTATATGCTATCTCGCGTGTCAACAGATATTAGATACTGATGATATCCTCAACGCTAGCGTATGATATCTCATGCATCATCAGATATTTAATAGATGATACCCTTGACACCAGTGTATAATATCTCATGCGTCATCATATATTTAATGCAGATGATACCCTCGACGCCAGTGTATGATATCTCGCGTATCATCAGATATTTTAATGCAGATGATACCCTCGATGCCAGCGTATCATATCTCGATCGTCATCAAATATTTAATACAGATGATACCCTCAACACCAGTATATGATATCTCACGCATCATCAGATATTTAATGCAGATGATACCCTCAATTCCAGCGTATGATATCTTGCGTATCATCAGATATTTAATGTAGATGATACCCTCGACGCTAGCATATGATATCTCATACGTCATCAGATATTTAATGCAGATGATACCTTCGACGCCAGCATATGATATCTCGTGCGTCATCAGATATTTAATGCAGATGATATCCTCGACGCCAGCGTATGATATCTCACGTGTCAACAGATATTAAATAATGATATCCTTGACACCAACGTATGATATCTCACGTGTCAAAAGATATTGATGATGATGATATCCTCTATGCCAGCGTATGATATATCGGTGTCAAATGATATTAGATGATAATGATATCCTCGACGCCAGCGTATGATATCTCGCGTGTCAATAGATATTAGATGATGATATCCTTGACGCCAGCGTATGATATCTCGCGTGTCAACAGATATTAGATGATGATATCTTCTACGCCAGCGTATGATATCTCGCATGTCAATAGATATTGATGATGATAATATCCTTGACGCCAGCGTATAATATCTCGCTTGTCAAAAGATATTAGATGCAATGGCCCTCTCGGCAATGAGATGATATGAAATGGTTCTTCCGGTGATTTGAAAACAGTTTCACCTGAGTTCATTTTTCTGTGTCTTGCTTTCTACATGTACCTATACTCAAGGTAGACAATTAGTAGACACAATATCGCAATCACTGGCGACCAAAGTCAAGCTTTATGATAGTTTAATAAAAAATACTAAGCATCATAATTTGAATGGCTTATTCTACTATTAATCTTCTCTTTTTGAAGAAATGATTAAATAGCAAATCCACCGGATGCAAGTAAATGGGGCAAAACCCTTATTTAGGGATTACTCAAATACTGTTGCTTTGCTTCAAGGTGAATTTGAGGATGACTTTCTGCTCTTTCTCCTATTGAGTCATCCTTTGATTGTTGTATTTATTGTGCCGACTCTCTTGAATGTACCTGTGCTCAAGGTAAATATTTAGTAGACACAAAGTCGGTTTTGCTAGCGACTATTTTTTAGAAAAATTCTAAATACAATATTCATAAAGAAGATAAGACGCTTTTATTTGTCCTTCTTGATCTCAAGAAATGAGATAGACAATTCAAAAGGTCCTCGATAAATGTGTATTAAACCCATTTTTGCGGTTACTCAAAAATACCATTCTTGAGAATTTTATGCTTTGGAGTGGCTCATAACTCGCTTGGGGGTTTTCTGAAAAAGATTTTTATCTTTGTGTATTGATCCTTGCATCCACAGAAAAATGATTAGTTTTTGAGTGAAACTACTCCGTGTTGACCTTCTTCGATCTTTGGTTTTCTCCTCGCTATCTTTTGGGTACTCCGTCATGTTGGAACTTCTACCCCTGACTCCCTTTCCTAATAGATGCCTAGGCAATCACGAAGTAAAATATTTGTATAGATTTCTGAAAGTAGTCTTAATTTTAGAAAATAGTTTCAAAAATTTCTGGAAAAACTTTAGAAAATCTCTGCCAGTCATGTCATGTACAAGTCTGACGAACGTCTTCCTCTTGGTTCTGACTATGTCTGATGTTTGACAAAGGATTACTAGGGATTCAGTATTGTTGAGGCTCTCTATCAGAAGTTCTATCATATCCGGAGATTTAGTCTATCTAGACTTTGTCGCAGTTGGTGATTTCCAAAACTTGACTTTGACCTCTGGTACTGGGGATTTGAAATATATTCTAGTATATTAGTGAAAATTTTGAGGACCTCCTCAATGTTTCTGCCCCAATTTAAAGTTGTTTGAGATGATCTCAACTCGAGAGGATCCGAAGTCTTTGTTGGTCTTCGCTCTCTTTGTTGGATGATGATCTTCATCTTGTGAATTTTTTAGATTCCTTTTCGAAAATTCTGCCCCAGTTTCTAGTTCTTGGGGTTATATGACCAACCCGTTGGGGCGCCTACGTATCCCGTTGAAGCAGGAATCAGGTCAAACATAGTTCAGGACTACGCTAAGGATATATAGAAAAATCTAATGGGTTGACCGAGGCCGACATAGGCCGCCTAAGTATCCCTTTTTGGGAATTCAGGTCATCACGTAGTTCATACATGAAAGGAAAGGATAAATTTTCCTAAGGGGATGACCGAAGCCGACATAGGCCGCCTACGTATTTCTTTCTTGGAAATTCAGGTCAAACGTAGTCGTACATGAAAAAAAAGGCTAAATTTTCCTAAGGGGTTGACCGAAGCCGACATAGGCCGCCTACGTATCCCTTTCTTGGGAATTCAGGTCAAACGTAGTTCGTACATGAAAGGAAAGGATAAATTTTTCTAAGGGGTTGACCGAAGCCGACATAATTAGCCTACGTATCCCTTTCTTGGAAATTCAGGTCAAATGTAGTTCGTACCAAACTTATCTTTAGGGTTAAATGGCCCTGAATACTATTATCCATCTTACTAGGATAGAAATAAGCACTTCTATAGATGACATGGCATTTTCATTACCTTTGTCTTAATAGAACGAAGGATCAATTGTCCAATTTCCTTAGTCATTGTCCTCCTAGTTAACCACCTCGGTTTCCTTTAGATTAGGCTTCTTTGATTCTCGAACTCTTTGAATCTTCCATTGACTATTTTAGGGATATCATTATCTTGCTTCTTGACATGACATGACAATGGAAAGTTTTAAGTTATTGTTACACGACGAACGACGGGTCATGAGTGGAGTGGAGGTCCAATTCAATAATGTTTCCTCCAATTAATCTTCCATGATCCCGGTTGTCTTGGAAAATTCTTCCCTTACATTTTCCATATTCCATCCTTGAGACCATTGCTTATAGGTTTGAAAATGATTGGTAGAGTCCAGTTTTACTACTAGTCATTTTTCTTTTCCTGTAACAAAACTATAGTAAAAAAAGGGATCTCTTATTCATGTTGATCTGGCCATTTTGTGCCAACACAGAGTAGTTTTTATTACCTGCAAAGTAAAGACAACTCAAAGTCTGACGTGTTAGAATCCGTTAGTATTAAGCAAAGCAAGATGGTAAGGAAGGAAGTAAACACATAGAATTGTTTCTCATCTCATGCGAATTGATCCATGAAGTAATGATGACTCGAGAATTTCAATGAATAGGATTTTGCTCAATGATATGGATAGGTGTAATTCATCAGGAAAGCTCAACTTTTTCTTCTTTCCAATCTTATCTCTTCTTTCAAAAAAACAGAGAACAACAGAGTTTTTGAAGATAGAGGCCGGGCCAAAAGGCTACCTACGTATCTCACGGAGAAGAAATCAGGCCCTACGTAGTTCGAAACTATATTAGCTTTTTCTATTTCTAAAGTCAACTTTCCTAAAATGGTAACAATCATTTTGGAAGTTTTAAGAATGACTGCAGACTTTTCTGAGAAACTTGGGAGACTTAGAGTATGTTTGGTCGGATTTTTGTATAGTGGGGTACATTTTTTCTTAGAAATGTTCTGTGGAAAATGAGATTGGATCAATTCGCCTTTGATTCGAATCAACATAGAACGTATAAGCACATAAGTAGTTATATCATACAAACATATTGTAATAAATATGCATCCTAATTGGGTGACCCTTTTGAGCCAAGGGTTGGCCTAACGTATTTGAAGGAAATATATGTTTTTTAAAACTAATCCATTATCCCACAAAAACCTTCATAGGTGTACATAAATGGCATAAATGCCTACAAAATTTGTACAAAAGGGATACAATCTTTAGGAAAAGGAAAATAACATGAGAAAAAAAACAATATCCCACGCAGAGAATAAGAAATACTAGCTCCAGAATGCTCTTCTATCGGCCTTCACCCTCTTAGCTTTGTCCATTTTTTGTCATTGGCGATATTCGTTGATGATCAAGCGATTTCCGTATAGCTGTGCTATAGATGTAACCATCCAAATTGATCAATTTCTTGCTTGGCTTGCTTCAATTCCTCCCTCAATTGGCCTATGATTGAGGTGTTCTTTCACGAAAGTAAGCAAAACAATCCTTCTCCCGACCCCTAAAGGATAATGGATTGGATTAAATAAATATATATTTCTTCAACACATAAATATGGTTCATCTGTAATTGACTCAGGGTCAATAAACACAGGGCAGGTTTTCTAATGGGCCAAATACCCCCTCGGATATTGGGTCGTACTAGGCTTATGCCTAAAAGGGTTTTGGTTTAGCTCTATCCTAGGTGTCTAAAGTGGGTTTGAACCAGATTTCCAAGCAGACAACTTGGGTTTGGAAATACGAACACCCATCAGACGACTCACGTGCTAATAAACTGTCGTATTTCCAACACCTTATTTGGAATTGAACAACAGGGGGCGGGACATCCACGAAACCCCAAAACAATTTAATAAATCAATACGAGATTATGCTATGAAATACAATAATTAAATACCGCAAAATTGAAACATATAAAAACATAAATAGTTAATCAAAATACGAATTCAAACATTTAGTTAGAACCTAGTTAAATATCCCCAACAGAGTCACCATTTCTATTTTGTGAAAATTTTGACTTTTGAGAGTCGCCACTTAATTTATTAAAGGAATTAAGAAACCTTTATAAAGTTATTTAAACGATCCCAAACAGACAAATCATTTAAATTTGAAGATTCAGATTAAGTGGTTCCGATTAACATTTTAGCAAGGTTTAAGACACCTAAAACGTCCGCTAACTTGCGGTTATCTGGACTGTTTGAAAACATCTTTTAACTAACTTCAAAAAGATTGATTTGTTAAAAAGTGATCGATTTTTTAGCAAAGACTTGTGTAAAATAGATTTAGGCGACTTAGTAGGGATTTTAACTATGTTTAAACAAAACTAATAAGCAAGAAAACACATAAAAGGGGAAAAGGAGAAGAAAGTAAAAGATATAGGCCATTGGGCCCAAATCAACGAGACCTATCCTAGTCTAATTGGATTTTCGATCCATTTCACCTGTCCTAATCTAGTTTTTGAGCCTTTGGCTTGAGTCTTGCTCCACCTGTATTAAATTTACAACTTTGTCTTCGAAGCCCAAATGAATAAATAAATAAATAAAATGAATAAATAAAAAGAGACTTTCTAGTCTCTTTGCCGCTTCAAAGATGGGACTTTAACCCATTCTTCTAATTTCGACTCCTTGTACTCGTTTGCCATGCGATCAGTGTTTAAACTTTCTCTAGGAATTGACTCTATGGAGGTGGTGGGCCTCATTGGCCCATTGTGAATGTAAAGAAAGGAAAGTCCCCTCGGACCCGGAACAGATTTTTCATGTCAAAGGAAAGAGAAGGATTAGAGTTTATTCGTAATAAGAGTAATTAATTCGATAAATAAATATAATACACAACTGATCCAAACCAAATATATTCTTGAAAAAGTTCATACTACACATGGAATTGCCTTTCATATTTCAAGCAATCAAAACAAGCTCTGATCTTTTTACTAATCCGCAATATTAACTCAAAGTATTTCACAACTTAACAAGGCATTTCTAGAAAACTGAAAAGAGGAAGCATGAGGAAAGAATAGGAGATAAAACTAGACATGGAAGCCAACTAAACAATTCGTCATTTAAGCCATCAAAACAAAATTTGCAAATCAATTCACTTTTCACAGGAAATTGAGCATGTAAATTCTTACTTGACTTGAAAATACAATGTTGAATACCAAACAACATGAAAGCACCGCACAAGTTTATTAAAAGATTTCATGATCAAACAGTATTCCTAGAAAACTAGAACCATTGACTATTTCATGAAAACTTCCAAAACAACAATTCAAGTCCAACTCGCAACAAAGTCATAGATAAAAATAATGGCAAGACTATCAACTCCTTTTCTGAAAAAACGAGAAATAAAGCAAGATATGAATCATGAACTAACCTATGAGATTAAAATAAAACCTATAACGCCATCAGTGAGAAAAAGAAGCATTAGACTACATTGAGAGCTACATAGATGATTTGATACACAATTCATGGATTAGAGCGGTTTCAGAAATATAGTTTCTTAAAACATATCCACATAAGTATTAAAACATTCCCTTCAAACAAACGCACTTAAATGTCCAACAAGTCATTATTACATTATCCCGAAGGCTTCCAACAAGAGTACATAGCAGACACAAACTTCAAATTGGATACAATTAACCAGACTAGATAGAGGGACTGCAAGGGCATACTATCTCATCCTTAGACTCTTCTTGACAAATCCAAAATGAGTTTTTTAGTAAAAATATTCCGATGGACTGGTTTATATCACTTCTTAGGCATTAAGAGTGACAGAAATTTAGAAGATGGTTTTTTGCTTACAACACCACCAAATGAAGAAGCAATACTCAAACTAAAACAAGCAGTAAATTAGGCCAAGCTAAAACAGGCAGTAAACTAGGCCAAACAGAACATGTTAAGCTAAAAGAAGGGTGAATGAAACTAGTGCAGACCGGACACTTAAATTAGAATAGCAAATTGAAGAGGATAAACAAGAATGCTTATGCCAAAGTGTGAATCAGAAAGCTACACAAAATAAGTTGAAGATGAAGCAGAATACGTCAAGCCTCAACAGGAAAATATAACAAGAAACATTAATGAAAATAATATATTAAGCCTCATCAAACACCAGCTCAAGAAAGGGAGGAAAAACGACAACTATTAGCTAATAAAGAAATATCAAGATGAGTAGTGAATCTTCGGAACCAACACAGGAATCACTCATATTGAAAAAAGGTTAAAAGCTAACATATAACCTTAAGAGAAACTAGGATGAAACAACACAATGACACTTTTATCGCAAATACACCTATGTCCTTCATAGACTCTACAGCAAACCATTCCCAGCACACAATATCATCGAAACATATCTATAGAACAACGAGCGAAGCAAAACTAATTGAAACTAAATAAAACAGAACGTTTCCTTTTTCGGAGCAGCAAAATGGGGCAACGAGCTAACACCGGACTCTATCACCACCAGAGGATTTTTTCGCAACTCTGAAAGCTCCGAGCAGTCCCCAACCTTTTGTTAGAAAAAATGAACTATTTTCCCCGCCCCTTCCGGACCACTTTCAAGAAAAAAATAACAGAGAAATTAAAGAGAATAACGACACAAAGATTTAACGTGGAAAACTCCCCAATTGGAGAAAAACCACAGGCCTCCCAGAAAAATATTCACTATATAGAAATTATTACACCATATAATACACAATATTTTTCTCACACACCCTCACTTTCTAAAAGACTATTCTCAAATAGATCTCCAAGAGAATTATCTCTAAACCTTTTTAATAGTAAACAAGGAAAGAAATATTTTTGTGTGTATTAAATAATGAAGGAGGTGGAGTTTATTTATAACTCCCAACCTTCTCCCTACTAAAGTAAATTTCTGATGTGGGAGGTTTTATTTTCTTCAAAACAACTTCAACAAATCTCCACCTTTTGAAGAGAAGAAAATGCAATCCGTTGATTCTTTATAGTTGTCTAGCTACACATACCAAAATCAGTTCTCCACCTGACTCTAAACTCGGTCAATCATGTGTAACTGCAACTTTCACACTGTCTGCTACTGACAATCATAATTCTAAATTCAAGAATTATCATACCCCCACCATAAAGAGTACATCCACTCAGGTTGAAAAAATCAATCCAAGAATTTTCACTTGAAATCACTTCCTAATTTCAAGAATTTCATTTTCGGCACGTGTTGAAAAACTTGCTAATAACTTAGGTGCAACCCTCTTGTTGATTTCTTGAGAGTTCATTAGACATCGACATTCTTTCCATTACACACCTTGCATCACTTATCAACCAATGCCCATGTGCAAACTTGTGGACCAGCTACCAATTAAACATCCTCTTCCATGGAAATTCTAAAGGTAGCATTCATGCCATGAGGATTTTCATCTTTCTTACAAAAGATCATTCTCCTGTGCTAGGGAGACAACATTGACAGCATTTTCTTTGAAACTTCCAGCCGAACTAGCCCCATTATTTGGACAATTATTTTTAACATGTCCCGGTTGTTTACAATTTCAGCAGATGACCTTCTTCTTAGAGTTTTGCTTCCATTTTCCTTTAACAACAAGAGCTGAATCTTCTAGAGATTTTTCATCTCCATTCTTCAATCTTTTTTCCTCAGAAATCAATTTGTTTGTCACTTCTGAGAAAATCACAGTTTCCTTCCCATATATTAAAATGGGTTGCATGTGCTTGTAGGAAGATGGAAGAGACCAGATGAGTCGAAGTGCCTTGTCATCATCATCAATTTTCACTCCAATAGATTCCAATTCAGAAATAATCCTATTCAAGACACTCAGATGATCAGAAATAGTTCTACCTTCAGCCATTTGTAATTTATGAAATTGCTCCTTTAAATATAAACTATTTGAAATACTTTTAGTTTGGTATAATTCTTCAAGTTTCTCCCACAACTCCTTTGTTGTAGACAATCCAATCACATTAGCAAGAACATTTTTAACTAAGCACAAGCGAATTTGACTTGCCGCTTTTATGTCTAGCTCTTCTCATTCTTCATCACTAATTCTGGATTTTTCTGAGTCTTTACTGCTTTCAGATTTTTCTGAATCCTTATCACCTTTTACGCTAGTTGGTCTCTCTTTCAATGCCTTATGTAATCCATATTGAATTAACACATCCTTGACTTGCACTTGCCACAAGCCAAAATTAATTCTCCCATCAAATTTCTCAATCTCAAATTTTATCCCCATCTTGTTTATCAGTACTAATAAATGAACAATAGTAATGAAAAGTACCCACTAAATTAGTTCCCAGGAAAGAGAGGTGGATCACAAGGGATCACTTAAGTACCAAGTCTTTTCTTAGCCAGAACCTCTTTAGATTGTACTTATTCCCACTATTACCAAATATACAAGTACCCCAAAGTAACTCCACCAGAATAGCAAACTCCACCGGAATCAGACTCCACTTGCTACTCCACCGGGACAAAACTTCTGCTTGAGAACAATAATTCTAATTCAGAATTTTTTTCTGATGTGGAAGATCAGACAAAGTTTCAACCACAGAGCATACTAAAATTTCAAAAGAATTATTCCACACCAAAGGCTTTGATATCACTTGTTAGGAAAAATGGACTATTTTTCCCGCCCCTTTCGGATCGCTTTCAAGCAGAAAATAACAGAGAAATTAAAGAGAATAACGACACAAAGATTTAACGTGGAAAACTCCCCAATTGGAGAAAAACCACGGGCCTCCTAGAAAAATATTCACTATATGGAAATTATTACACCATATAATATACAATATTTTTCTCACACACCCTCACTTCCTAAAATACTATTCTCAAAGAGATCTCCAAGGAATTATCTCTAAATCTCTTTAGTAGTAAACAAGGAAAGCAATATTTTTGTGTGTATTAAATAATGAAGGAGATGGAGTTTATTTATAACTCCCAACCTCCTCCCTACTGAAGTAAATTTCCGATGTGGGAGATTTTCTTTTCTTCAAAACAACTTCAACACCTTTCTCGGGAAGAAAATTTTTTTATACTCAAAACAAAAATATACTGGTTTTTTGCTCAAAATGGTTTTCACCTTCCGAGACCTATTTTCTTCAGCTCACCGCAGGCTTTTATAGCAAGGAATCGATGAATCCCTTTTAAAATCCCGTCGATGTGGGATCCCCAAAATAGAGAGGTGATTTGGGTATTTTTAAGAGGCAAATTCGAATTTCAAAATAAAGGGTAAGATTATGAGCTGGATTTATACTATTTGCTGAGTTGGGTTGTTGAAATCCGTTGTTATGTTGTCTTTATTGGAGAAGGTTCGGATCGAATTCGCGGGACACAGGTCGGACTGATGGCGGTCGGAGGTTGCTTGGTCAGGTTGTTGGATGTTCTCACCACATTTTATTGTTGTTGATCGATGTTGTACGCTATTTTGTTATCGATGTTGAAGGTTCTCCTATTCTGTGCTGCCGTTACTCGTTAATGGATAAAAGGGAAGAAAAATATTGGGCCGGGTCGCTTATTGGGGATTTAGGCTATGGGGTCAGGCGAAAAATTGGGCCTGGGTTTGTTTTAATTATTGTTGGTCTGGGCTGCGGAAATAAAAGGAAAAATGGGCTGGTTATATTAGGGATTTAGACAATTTCTTGGGGTTATTTAGAAAATAACCCTGATTAGACAAAGGGATATTCAAAAATAATTTCAATTTAGGATTTAGCCCATTCTATTTAAATTTTGACCAAATTAAAAGTTAATTGGCCAATTGCATTGCAATTTTGGTCAATTTAGGTTTAATTGTGATCAAATTTAATAAATTGGTTAAATTAAATTGAATTTTGATACGAATTAATACCTCGTTCAATCCCGAGCTTCTTGGTTTAATAAAATCAAAAAAATATTTTTCAAATATTTTTTTTAAGAATAAATTACATTTAGATCAAGATTTTAATTATTTAAATTTATTTCAAGACAAACCTAGATTAAAATTTGATATTTTATAAAAAAATAGATATTTAAGTAAAAAAATTATATAATTTCGTATAATTGAATACGATAATATATAATCGCTACTTAAAATGACAAACTTACCCAGATAAATACTTTTAAAAAGTTTCTTTATTAGATAGAATATAGGAGCTGAAGTCAACAAATCCTTGAGTTTTTGAAAGCTCGCCTCAGAAACATCAGACCAATGGAAGGAAATCTTCTTCTGAGTCAACTTGTCGACGGAGCTGCAATGGAAGAGAAACCCTCAACAAAATACTAATAATACCGGACCAAGCCAACAAATCTCCGAATCTCGATGGGTGAAGTAGGTCTAGCCCAATCACGAACCACTGCAACCTTAGCTGGATCAACCACAATACCTTCCTTAGTCACCACATGACCTAAGAAAGAAATAGACTCCAACCAAAACTCACACTTAGAGAACTTAGCATACAACTTCGTATCCCTCAATCTCTAAAGCACAATCTACAAATGTTCTTCATGCTCAACCTTACTCTTGGAATAAACCAAGATATCATCTATAAATACCATAACAAAGGAGTCAAGATACGGTCAAAACACTCGGTTCATCAACTCCATGAATGTGGCAGGGGCATGGGTCAACCCAAAAAATATGACCAATAACTCATAATGACTTTATCAAGTTCGAAAAGCTATCTTCGGAATATCCGAAGCTCTAATCCTAAACTGGTGATAACCGAACCTCAAATCAATCTTCAAAAACACTACAACATCTGAAGCTGATCAAACAAATCATCAACGCGAGAAAGAGGATACTTATTCATAACCATCACCTTATTCAACTGTCAATAATCAATACATATCCTCATACACCCATCTTTTTTCTTCACAAACAAGACAGGAGCACCCCAAGGTGAAACACTAGGTCGAATAAATCCCTTATCCAACAACTCCTACAACTGATCCTTCAGTTCCTTCAACTCTGTTGGGTCCATCCTATAAGGAGGAATAGAAATGGGCTTGGTGCCCGGCTCAATATCAATACTGAAATTAATATCTCAATCTGAAAATATACTAGACAAGTCCGTAGGGAACACATCCATAAACTCACGGATAATACGGGAAAAATCTAAGGAAGGAGGCGAAACAATACTGGTGTCACGAATATGGGCCAAGTGAAATAAATATCTCCTCTCAACCAAATTACAAGACCGAACAGAAGATATAATCCTCTTAGGATCCGAATGAAGTGCACCCTTCCAAGCTATCCTTGTCACATCAGCCAATGCTAAAGTCACAATCTTAGAAAAATAATCTAAGACAACATGATAAGGATCCAACCAATCCATACCCAAAATAACATCAAAATCGACCATATCTAACACAAGCAAGTCTACCAAAGTCTCATGCCCAACAAAAGTCACAACATAATATCGGTACACTCGATCCACCACTAAAGAATCACCTACCAGGGTAGATAACTAATAGGTATGGCAAGAGGCTCACTAACAGAATCAAAACCCAAAGCAAAATACAAAAACACATAGGATAAAGTCGATCCAAGATCAAATAATACAGATGAAGGTCTGAAACAAATGAGGAAGATACCTATAATCATAACATCAGAAGTCTCTGCCTCAGGTCTGGCAGGTATAACATAACACTAACCATGACCACCAACTGCCTGGGTGGCCCTATGACCATCACCATGGGCTCTACCATCTGTACCTCTCGCACCTTTGGTATAACCCCTACCCCTCATAGATGAAATAGGAGTAGCTCTAAACACACTACGAGAAAAGTCTTTGGCCACATGGCCAATCTCATCACACACATAGAAAACTCTACGATCAGTATTAATAGGAGAATGCACAACTAGGCCCGAACGACCACCCTGAACTGCTGAACTAGAAGGTCCAACACGTGAACTCTGTAAGGCCGCCTGCACTGGCCTACACTATCCACAAGAACCACTAAAATCTCTACCATGGAGAGACTGACCTCTGAACTCACAAAAACAATGCACCTTCTTAGCGCCATCTTGAGATACATGAAGAATACCCTCGGTCATCTTAGCGTGATCTACTATACTCTGAAAGAAAGCCCTAAGCATAACCATCTGAGAAATAAACAACTAAAGGGAGACATCCAAACCTTTCACAAACTTCTGATCTTCTCAGACTCGATGGAAATACTACCATACAAAATATCTGGACAAGGAATGGAAGCGTGCATCATACTCAATAACATTCATGGAGCCCTGCTCCAAATGATCAAACTCGTCTCGATATGGACTCTCAAACTGAAAGACACTAATCACTTTAGGAAAGCCTCAGCGAATTGATCCCAAGTCATCTCGGGAGAATCACGGGGTCTACAACTGACAAGAGACCTCTACCAATCTTTCGCTGTATCTCTCAACTGATAAGAGGAATAAGCAACTCCATTCGTGTAGAAAGAGTGAAACACAACTCAGAACACAAGGTATGAAAGAACTTCGTACGATAAAGAATAAAATAAAGGAAGTTTTCTAAAGACATCCTATAGCCTCTCGAAGATAGATACGGACGTCTATGTACCGATCCACGAGACTTTATTAGACATCTTATTCTTACACTGTTGAGACCAATGAAACCTGGCTGCTCTGATACCAATTTGTCATGACTCAAAAATAAGGTTCATGATTGGCACTTGTTGCAGCGTACCTTGACAAGTAAGCCTATCACCCAAACTGATACGAAAAGAGGAAAAGACAGAAATATCCCATGGTAAGGCTTCTAGAACGAAGCTGAGCCATATAAGTAATCATAACAATACAGAAAGAACTTATCCAAAATACCAATCATGCCCAAAATCAGGTGTCAATAGTGTAATAAGAACTACTAATACAATCCAAGAGTCAACCGCATCGAAAAATAACCACAAAGGAATAATAATTATCTCCGAAGAGTAATAAAGACATAACTACTATAGAAAGATAGAGGTGAACTTCAGATGCATGAATATCGAACCGCTACCTTGGAAGCTCCAATAATCACCCGAGTCAATCAAGCTGAGGCGCACTCGAACTAGGATCTGCACCAAAAGGGCGCAGTAGGCATGAGTATGGTCCACTTGTACTCGGTTGGTATCATAGGCCGACCAAGAAAAGTAGTAAATAGAGCATACAAAATATATACTAAGGGCACGACACCTGCAATCAGAAAATACCCTATAAAAGTACGTATTATATCACATATATCACATATACACTAATATATCTCACATTTATTGCAACATCACACCAAGATAGAACAAAAGTACGTATTATATCACATATAAGAATAACAAGGGGGGACATGCATATAAAAGATCAACAAATACAAGTCAAATAGATACGATAAATACATAGATGACAAGTCAATTTGCCAATACAACACAACATAACATAATAAAGTAAGTGCAATGTATATGATGATGATGATGTACGAGGTCATCGCACAACCTCCGGGATCGTCGTATAATCCCCGTATACACCTATGAAGCTAAAGCTTCTCGACGTAGGACCCATGGTGGGGTTCATCAACCCGTATACAATCCACACATCTCATATCTTCTTTCCGGCATATCCCTCGAAAAGGGTTTTATAAGGTATTACAATATCTCTTAAAAAGGTGTTGTCAGTGTTTCTTAGATGTTGTCATGGTGGTACCAATGTTTCATGAATGAGTATGATATAAAGATGTAATGCTCACAACCAATCACAATGAGTATTTCCACAAACAACCACATGATATATTTCGATAATCAACCACAATGATACATTTCCACAACCACATGAGCCAATATCTGCTCATTATTTTCGTATCATCCATGAATTTTTACATGTCTCATTTGCCAATAAAGTATGAATACAATCACAATACACCAATGGTACCACATTAGCATTTTAACAACACAATACGATTATTCATATGTATTCAAGGCTATCAATATCACATAGGACCCCACACGGTCATACATATCACATGATATCTCAATTTCGATAATTACATCACATATAAACCCCCACATGGGAACAACACATAGATAGCCATTTTTCATGATTAGTTCCCACCCTTAATATGCATTTTATATCATCATTTACTACTCAGCCTAGTTTGAAAGAGTTAAGCCATAACCTACTTCGAAAGCCGAAACTGGTCCACTACACTTGAATCCACAACCTTACTTTCACGAACAATCTAGAACTCCACTAAAAACATTAAACATGGAATCTACGCGTCAAAATAAAACCAACGACACTCATATTGATTACTTTTGATTCGAGATCAAAACGGACCCCCAGAATGGTTTTTGAAAAAGAAGGGAAAAATCAGAACTTTATTTCAAAAACATGTTTCCAATATTTTTAGGAATTTACATCTGAAAACTCAAGTCAAATCGAGTAAAAAATGAGGTTCAAATTGAAGAAAACTCATTTTTAAGCTTTACCGATAAAATCTAAGAAATCCGGGTTAAAATCACGAATCAGAGTTGTTTTGAAGGTTAAATTGATGAAAAACTATTAATTATAAGATAAAAATATTATTCAAGTGAAAGGAGTGAAATTTGAGTTTAAAGTCATGCCCTAAGATTTTGGGGGTTTTGAGAAATTAATCAAGAAATTACTAAGAAAAAAGATAAATTCTTACCTTAAATCTGTAATAAAATCAAGAAATAGGTGTTAATCTAGCTTCTCAAGCTACCACAAACTTTACTTTTAAGCTCCCACACTATTTTAGGGTTTAACTGTCAAGAGGCTGATGAAAAATGAGCAAAATAGGCCAAAATGAGGTATTTATATTGCAGAAAAATCTGGTATTAAACCAGATTTTTCACTTCAATTTCACCCCGAATTTTGATGGGGTGCTCGGAATTCGTTTGGAGCCCGATATACACAAACGAACTATGCAACCATACTAAATTCGACGTTCTGGACGTGATAGCAATATCAAATTTTCAAAAAAAATATCATTTTCACAAAATCGACCCCCGAAATTTGAAATCATAATTTTTCAAACCGAGGGTCAAAATGAGATTTAAAAGCTGTAAAATCATACCAAATATGCCAACACCCTAAAATCGACATTACGGATCTTCTGGCGAAGTTGTATTTTTTATCCGAGGTCATTTCGATCAAATGTGAGTCCCACACCCATATTTCCAATTTTCTTACTTTTCGACCAATAAGTCGAAATGAGCTCGGGTGCATCAGAATATGAAACAAAGGTCTTCCTAGCTTAAAATCGATATTCCAAAGCTGTTGGCGCAGTCCGTTCGGCCATCCATCTCACGGATCAAAAGATATACATATAAGTCCAAAATGAGGCTTTCGAAGCCATAAAAAACCACAATATTGCATAAATGATATAAAAATGCATTGAAAATCATGCCAATCACTCCTACACTCCAAAAATATCATAATGCAACTATAGGGAGGGGTAAAATAGTTAAATTATACAAAATCATAAATTTCATATATTTCATCAAATTTTTAGGTCGTTACACGTAATGGAATACTTAATATCAAGTAATTTACTACCTCAAAAATATATATAATTTACTTTAAATAATTTTTTTTAAATATTTAACCAACACTACTCAAAATAAATAAACTTATTAAATAATATTGAGCCCATGCTTTGAAACTTGCAAGTAAGATTCCATAAAATTGAATCAATAATAAAATCTTTAATCACAATGAATTTTTAAAAAATATTATCTCAATAAATTATGTCCAAGTCAAATAACAATTTTGAAAACACTTGGCAGGATAAAATATGAATCATAATAATTGGAAGTTTTCCTAAATTTGACATTATCAAGTATGAATTTAAGTTGTATTTAAGACTTACAAGTTGAAACATCGAATTAACTCAAATGATCAATACATTAGATCGACAAATATATTATTCTGATGGAACTTGTTTAATTTGAGCCAAAATAATATTCTGAAAGCTCTTGATCAAGGTAAAGCTTCAGTGAGACTTAGTGAAGTTATATTTAAGTTTGATCTAGTTAATTAATTAACATTAATTAGATACACTCACCTATTTATTTAAATTATATTTGAAATCGACAAGTAGTTATTTAAAATTGAATCGGATAGAACTATCAATACGTATAAATACACTAAATTAGTATTACTGCAACAAATCTCAACTCGGGATAAAAAATAATTATTATCTAGAAAATTTATTACAATAATAGTTCTAAATTATTTTTTCTAGAAACTTATTACTATATATTACTATTAGTTATTATTAATTCATTTATTTCCATTTTTTTTTAATATCCAAACAAAAAGATTTATTTCTTTTTAATTTTTTGTTTTAAAAGATCATTATTGCTACAACAAATTTCAACACATGACAAAAGTTAATAATTATAGCCACTTTTCATTGTATTAAAAAATATATGACCTTATCGTCTAAGGCCTGATTGAAAAGTTACCCTAAACATTGAATTTGGTGTAATTGAGTATAATTACGTTGTTTGATATGTTTAGTTGACTAAGTAATTACTTAGTTAGCAGGTAATTGAGTGTAATTGACACAGACTAATTACACTCTTCAATTCTCACGGAGGAGCTGTGAATTGCGGATAATTACATGGTGTAATTTCAAGGATACTTTTTATTTATTTTAATTTTTATTTATTTTCTATGTCTAGTATTCTAAAAATTTTATTTTTATTATTATATTATTTTTTAAAAAAATATATGTTTTATTTTACAATATATACATACATACATACATATATATATATATATATATATACATACATACATACATACATACATACATATCATTTACTTATTTCTCATTTCTCAACATTTTTTGTGATTTTATGCAATTGTTCGTATTACTTATTATTTATTTATTTTTGTTTATTTTTTCATTTAATATAATTGTGTTACTATTCTAATTTTTAGATTAAAATAGAATTCATTGTCGAATAAGGTTATACACTTACAGTTTCCTATTCTTTTGAATTATATTTATGTACATTATGTTGAAATTTTATGCAAGTATTTTATGTTAACTTTTTTCATTTTGAAAATTGAACTTAAGTAATATTTTGGTTCCAATTTATTTGTTTAGTATTATTGACTTGATATTTCACAATGTTTTAGTAATTAGAATTTATAGATTATCTTTTCTTCAGATGTCTAATAAATTATTACATTATATTTATAGTATTAATATTTTTATCAAATATGCATTTCATGATATTCTTAAAAAATCGTGTATTTTAGTTTTTATGATTATTTGAAAAATATATATTATTTTTTTCTATAATATTAGTTAAGAACATAAGTTTGATAATTAATATATTTATAAAATATAATATATATCTTAAATATCTAAGTTAATATCCTTTAAAATTTTACTTATTTGTAAATATATGTGATTTTTAACTTTTGATGATTAATTTTTATTTGAAAAATTTATAGCAAGACGTGATTACACTTGTACAATCAAATAGTATACTTGTAATGATATTGTGACAAATAAACATGTCGGCATAATTACTAGACTGAAAATTACACCGAATTTCAATTATCAGGTAGCTTTTCAAATAGACCCTTAGTTATTGTAAAAATTTCTTTTATAACTTGAAGCAAAAAGATTTATCTAAATACATTATTTTATTTCAAATATTTTGTGACTAAAAGGTTATCAACTATATTAAGTCAAGTATTGACATAATTTCTTAATATTCAAAACAAAAATACTTATTGCACTGCTATTTTTTTAAGTAACATTTTTTCATGATTAGAAGGTCATTATTGCTATAACAATTTTCAACACATGGTAAAAGTTAATAATTTTAGCTGCAAAACTTTATCATATCAAAAAACCTTTGAATATATCATTTAGTTATTGCAATAATTTATTTTATAACTTTAAGCAAAAAGATTTATTTAGCTACAATATTTTATTTCAAATTATTTTCATGTCTAAAAGGTTATTAATTACTACAATAAATTTTAATTTGTAGCAAAAAATAATAATTAGCTACTAAATTTTATCACAGCAAAAAAAAAAACGTAGCTATATCATTTAACTATTGCCATAATTTTTTATAATTTGAAGCAAAATATTTGATTTAGCTACAATATTTTGTTTCAAATAGTTTACTGTGGCTAAAAAGTTATTGTTGCTACAATAACTTTTTATGACACAAAAATTTATAACCAGCTACAAAATTTTACTATAGCAATAAAGTTGTAGCTATTTTGGCAATTATTGTCACGATTGTTAGTGATTGTAGCAAAAATGAGAAATTAGCTTTATTGTTTAATTTTCATGGCTGAAATTTTTTACGAAAATATAAATAGCTATTGAATTTAATTTTTTGTGGCTATTACTAGGTAATAACTACAATTTTTAAATCCATAGCTTAGATTTTGTAGCTATAAATGTATTGTGTAGTAGTGACAATGCAATTTGAAGAAAAAAATCATTAGCGTATTCGAGGACACATACCAAAAATTGCAGAACAAAATTAACTTAACTATGATTTTCAATTTTTGAATACATGAAATAACACCTCATCATCTGTTTGCTATTCTTTTTAACCATGCATGCAACCTAGTGTGCTCAGAGAAGTTAGAGAGTATGATTGCTTCAATTTTTTCATCAAAGCTTGCTTGTGATTTCTTTATAACTCCAAACCGCATCGTGCATCGTGTATCAATTAAGTTCTGTGAATTGGATTGTAACTTAAATAAGAGATCACGGTGAAGCTGATAGTGGAGCTGATAATGACCTATTTTTAAGTTCACAAGATTATGGCTTTTCAAATCCCTTCTAAAATTTAATTAGCAATTATAAATTAGAATTAATTTTCTTTAGTTTACAAGATTTTTGACCTTTCAAACCCCTTTTGAAAGAGAATTAGCAACTACTACTTCCGCTCCATTCTACTCGTCCCAAATTTTTTAATTTGATTTCTCATTTTAGTTGTCATTTTTCATTAATCAAGCAGACAATTTTTTTCCTTTTTTATCCTTAGTATTAATTATTTTTTCTCCAAATTAAAATATAAACATCATTTAATAGGGGTATTATGGTAAAGTAATCATGTTATTGATTATTTTTCTTAATCAATGTGTAATATCAAATTGAGACGAGTAAAATGAGACGGAAGGAGTAATAATAAATCACAATTAACTTTTCTGTATTCAATTACTATTTTATATTTTTGAAATTTAAATTACTCACCCGTATAAAAAAATTGTAGAATTAAATGGATCATAAAGGTTATAGAATCTGGGGGGACTTTGCTAAAAGTCCACTTCCAAAACTCTATTTGACATTTAGACACTAAGTTTTTTTTAATTGGAAATATAGACACCCTAATGGGACCACAAAAAAAAAAAGGCAACTCAAGCACTCAACTTACAAAATATACACTTTAGCCCCTTTCTCATTTCATCCCCAATTTTTTTTTAAAACTATACTTTAGTCCATGTCCAAAAATATCAATATTGGATAATTAATTTAAAAAATAAATATCAAGTTTCTCAACCAATTCACTATCAATCACCCGATTTTGCCGCCATTTCCTCGATTTTTCGGCCATTTTTCGTCGAATTTTTCGGTATCCATTGGAAAGTGAAATTATCTCCATTGTTTTAATCAATTTTCTCATATTTTTAGCCCCAATTTTTCATCTATTTTCATACAAAAAACTTGAAAATCAATCCCACATTTCGAAATCGATTCTTGGCTCAATAGCAACATTCCAAAACTCCTTAGGTTATTTGTAAGCTGTAATTCGTCGGATTATTCCGGTGGTCGTCAGAAAAGGCTCGATCGTGTACTGTACAGACAACAGCTAAGAAGAAGACGACTAGAGTCTATTAAGTCTAGGCTCATAAACCACTGTTCAAGTCTATTAAATACTATTATCGAGGTATATCATGTCTATTATAGATTACGTGGTTGTTGGTAGTATATTTTCTGGTGAATGGGAGGAGACTCCTAAATATTGGGTTTGGAAAACCGCTTCTAAGGAGACAGTGTTCATTACCCTTCCCTTCATCGCAACAGTTCATACGTCGATATGGTTAAAAAAACAATGGAGAGCGGTGAATTAAGTTGTGACTAAAGCGATATGGTAATTAGTTACTTGATGAACGAAAGGGGGGAAATCTATCCAAGGTTCATAAGAAATGATAGACACGTGGAATTATACATGCTTTGTGTTGATTCTAATAACTCCAGACATATATTGTGGGTTAAAGTTGTTGGAAGGTCCCGGGAAGAAGCTTCCACATCAGCCCCACCCCCACCCCCACCCCCACCCCCGGTAGTGGATGATACGTCAATGGAATACGATTGTATGGGTGGTGATGAATGAGATAATAGTGAAGATTATGAAGAAGAGGAGTACGGAGGAGGTGAGGACGGGCAGTTCAAACCACAAAGAAGCCACTCTTTCTCGGACGACACCAATTTTTTTGTAGGACAAACATTCAAGGATAAGAATGTTTATGTAATTTTAAGTAAGAAAAGATTGAAGAAATACTAGACTGTGCAAATTATTTATTATATACTAACTCCATTGTTGATTTCTACACATGATAGATAGATTATCAATTTTTTGAGAAGTCGATTATTCACCAACTCGTAGGTTTATGATCAACTATTTGAATATATGGACAAGTTAGAATAATGACCAAAAAATAAAAATTAAATTAAATAAAATTAAATTATAAAAATTAACACCTTTCAAACATTGCAAAACAATTTTGGATACATTAATTGTGATACCAAATCACTTTTGAACATGATCAAGTGATATTTAAGGCATGCTATAGTCGTAAATCAGTGAGATGGAACTAAAAAGGGAAGAAATAAAAAAAATATAAGCACCATCCAAACAATGCAAAACAACTAGATGTCATCAAATGAGATTAGACGCGTCTAATGAGCATAAGAAAGAGTGATGGTTGTGACTTGTGGGTGTTCATGGGACATGTAGTGTTTGAGAACAAGTAGTCCTTCTCAATGCTGACGTTTGTTCTGAGTAATTGGTTGTTACTACCATCACTCTTTCTTATACTAATTTGATCGAGTGTTCAATTGTTTTGTACTCTCATATGATGATATTTAGTCATTTTTCATTGCTTGAATGATGTTTATTTATTTTATTTTATTTCTCCCCTTTTTAGTTTCGTCTTACTTGTCAATAGAATTAGATGATTGATGATAGACCTATAAAGATATCGTGCATATATTATATATAAATGTATGCATCTATACTAGACTAAATTAACAGTCATGTATCGATCAATTGAGTCTAGTGAAAAGTAAAACGAGACTAAAAAGGGAGAAATAAAATAAATTAACATCATTCAAGCAATGAAAATTGACTAAATATCATCTTATGAGAGTACAAAATAATTGAACACTAGATCAAATGAGTATAAGAAAGAGCAATGATAATAACAATCAATTACTCATAACAAGCGTCTGCATTGAGAATGATTACTTGTTCTCAAACACTACTTGTCTCATGAACACCCACAAGTCACAACCGTCACTCTTCTTTATACTCATTAGACACGTCTAATCTCATTTGATGATATCTAGTTGTTTTGCATTGCTTGAATGGTGCTTATATATTTTATTTTATTTTATTTTATTTTATTTTATTTTATTTCTTCCCTTTTTAGTCTCATCTAACTGATTTACGACTATAGCATGCCTTAAATATCACTTGATCATGTTTAAAAGTGATTTGGTGTCACAATTGATGTATCTAAATTGTTTTACAATGTTTGAAAGGTGTTAATTATCATACTTTAATTTAATTTAATTTCTCTTTTTTTGTCATTATTTTAACTTGTCCATATATTCAGATAGTTGATCCTAGACCTATGAGTAGGTGAATAATTGACTTCTCAAAAAATTAATAATCTATCTATCATGTGTAGAAATCAATAACAGTGTTAGTATATAATAAATAATTTGCATAGTCTAGTATTTCTTCAATCACTTTTTACTTCGTCAATTTCAAGAAGCCTCAATTGTACCTTGTTTAAAATTACAACTCTTTCAGGCATACAATGATAGGGTATATAGTAAACCTTAATAATCGATTATAGAAGACATAAATATTCTTTAGACCTTTTCCAACAGTCACTTTTTTGGCAGCCCTACTATATAAATGACATGACCTTTTTGAGCTCCTCCATGTTCATTTATTCATCCTCTTCTCATTTTGATTCAATAATATCAATATCTCCCTTTCTCATTTGAAACACTCCTTAGCTTGTTCCAAAGCTTTAATCTGCTGCATAATTTCGGTGGTCGTCGGAAAAATGATATCAAGTACTGTATGAAAATCAGGTAAGAAGAAGACGACTATAGTCTATTAAGTCTAGGATCATAAATAAACTAGTTCTCATTGTCCAGATTTTTGGCACACTAATTGATGAAATTCAAATTTTTTTTAACCATACAATCGGTAAGGACAGTCATAATCCATCAACAATCAAACAAATATCAACTTAAAAGCATAGATTTTTAGTAAAATTAAGTTTCATTTTTTAAAAAGATTTCAGTTTTTCCATCCAAATCAAACAAATACCTAATCAACCAAACGGTCTATTAACAGAACAACATCCGAATTTTTTGGCACATCAACTGATTAAATTCGCGAAAAAATTTCACCATGTAATCGACAAGGACAATCATAATCCATCAACAATCAAATAAATATCAACTTAAAAACACAGATTTTCAATAAAATCAAGTTTCATTTTTTAAAAAGATTTCAGTTTTTCCATCCAAACCAAACAAATATCTAATCATCCGAACGGACTATTAAGAGAACAACATCCAAATTTCTTGGCACATTAGCTGATTAAATTCGTGAAAAAATTTCACCATGTAATCGACAAGGACAGTCATAATCCATCAACAATCAAACAAATATTAACTTAAAAACATAAATTTTCAGTAAATTCAAGTTCCATTTTTTTAAAAAGATTTCAGCTTTTTTCATCCAAACCAAATAAATACCTAATTAACTGAACGGTCTATTAACAGAACAACATCCAAATTTCTTGGCATATTAGCCGATTAAATTCGCGAATTTTTTTTACCATGTAATCGACAAGAACAATCATAATTCATCAACAATCAAATAAATACCAACTTAAAAATAAAAAAAAATCAGTAAAATTAATCCCCTTTAAAAAAAAAAAAAATCTCCCGAATCAAGATGAAGATAAAATATTTAAAGTGGAAGATGAAAGATCTTAGAGTTTTAGAGAAGATAAAAATGGAAAATGAAAGTTGGGGAAGAGGAAACAGAAATGGCCATGGTTTTGTGAGTTGAGTGAGGAGAGAGAAAAAAGTTTTTGGTATTTAATGGAAAAGTGAGGTTAAAAAAATATTTAATAAATACATAAAGGATGCTAAAAGACTTTTTTTTAATACTTTAACCCATACCCACCACTTTATCCAAAACCCTAAAAATTTAAATCAAAATTAAAATGGTGTCTATTCCTCAAAATAAGTTTTCAAAGTGGACCAACAACTAAATCTTCTCTAGAATTCGAAGGGCTACTACGTTTATGTTTCTTTAATAATAGGTTTTACTTTTTCTATTGCTTTTGCTTTTTGTTATTTTCATTGATTTATTGATTGAATGCAAATTTACATCTTTGCACACAAAGCTGTTAAGAAATAATACTTGTATCAAGGGCAAAAGTGTCGTTAAACTTTTTATAGATATTTTGGTCTTTCAACTTTTAGCTTTGGGGTTTTCCACTTTTAGAATAATATAGATATAAATTTCATTTAGACTTGTCGAACTGATAAAAAAATTATCCATCAAAATTAGTCCTAGACAGGGTCAGCAGAGAATATAAATAAGTCATTACGCTACTTATTTTGCAAACTTAAGTGGTATTGAACATCTTATTGCTAACTTTTCTGTTTTGGAAGGCCTAATTTCGTAGACTTTTGTTCATATACTCATTCATATAAATTGGGATGGAGGCAGTAGTATTCCGCCCAGCCCTCCCCCCAGTGCTATCATATATAAGTAATGATACTGACACAGGATCATATATATATATATATATATATATATATATATATATATATATATATATATATATATATATATATATATATATATATATATATATATATATATATATATATATATATATATATATGCACTTGTGCAAAACACAAGTCCAGATTGGTTTATAAAGTTTGAACTAATTCACATGGAGGGACACACGTGTAACTAGATACTGGCTAAATAACAATAAAGACAAAATGCGAGGAATAGAAAAGTTAAGGACGTGATCATACCAAATTAGTCGTTATATAAAATAAGACTTGTTCTGTTACCTAACAATGGATTTAACGACACGATACTATAAAACTTAAGTAACAAGTAAAAAAAACATTGTAGTTAAACTAACAACATATACAATACAATAGGTGACAATTATCCCAAACTTTGGTACATTGAAACAATGATAATATTTTCATGTGACTTAAAGGGCACGAGTTCGAGCATGCAATTACTACAATAGTAGTAACCATCCAAAACTTTTGTACGTTCAAGCAATTATAATGTTTTCAAATGACTTAAAGGTCTCAAGTTCGAGCAGGAAATTACTACAATAGGTAAAAACCATTCAAAACTTTGGTACATTGAAGCAATGATAAAGTTGTCGTCTGACATATAGGTCACAAATATGAGCAAGAAATTACTACACTAGGTAACAACCGTCCAAAACTTTGAAACTTTGAATCAATGATAAAATTTTCATTTGACTTATAGATTACGAGTTCGGATAAAAAATTACTACAATATATAAGTACATTGAAGTAACGATAAAGTTGTCGTGTGACTTATACGTTATTAGTGCGAGCAAACAATTATTACAATGGGTAATAGCCATAAAAACATTGATACATTAAAGTAATGAGAAATTATCGAATGATTTATAAATCACGAGTTCGACAAAGCAATTACTAATTCATGAATTTCAGAAAGCAATTACTAGGTCACGAGTTCAAGCAAGAAAGGAGATGCTGGTTTTAGCTCCACTTAGAGATGAAATTGGTCTCATTTGGCACCATATGTACCTCTTCAAGTCTGAATAAGTTTTTTTTATTCCTTTGTTTCGAACTTCGTGAAGAACTTCATTCCATCTCTCCCTCGTTACGAATAAAAAAGTGAAATGAAATCTCAGTTATTTACTTCCCCTGGACTTCAACTTGGGCACCAAATAGTGCAACATTTTTATAATTCATCTATATTGGGCAAGAGCTCTTCTTCTCCAGCAAGACACCTTTGGATCTGCGATTGAAGTTGATTGAGCTTGTCATTGGACTCCTTGATTTGAGTCTGAATAAATATTTAATTTGTCTTACTTTTTTACTTACTACTTCTGGACACATGCGTTGCACATGTGCGCCACGCTAAATTGGGTAAAGTTGTTATAATAATATGTATTATTTTGAAACACTCTTCTTTAGAGTAAATCAATATATTTATATATATATATATAAATAAATAAGAATTTTAGTCTATCTTATATGGCATGTCTTAGAAGCCTCCATTGTTATTTATCTTTTTTGTGATTTTTTTGGCCATTTTTTTATTTTAAAAGATTAAAAATTCACCTTAACATTATACACAACATTAAAGAGCGTCATATTAAATGACTTTCACCATCAATGTTGTTAAACTTTTCTCATTTATGTATTATGTAAAAAATAATAATTAAAAAGTACCACTCCTTAAAACTCTCTTAATCATGTTAAATATGCAAGAGAAAATTAAAAATTATTTGTTAAAGCTCATAAATCAATAATACATGCATATATATATATATATATATATATATATACATACATACATACATACATACATACATATATATATATATATATAAAGATACATATATATTTATATGTATCTATTTGTTTATTGTACTAAAAAAATGTTAATTATTACTCCTCCATTTATTTTTATTCTTTATTGTTAGAACTTAAATGTATCAAAAATCACTATTCCTCTTATTCATATTCTTTATTGTGCACTTTAAAAATCAAAATATTTACTAATCCAAGTTTTCATTTACCTCATAAAAAATCAATCATCAATATATATATATATATATATATATATATATATATATATATATATATATATATTATTGTATAAAAATAAATATGCTAATTATTACTCCTCTATTTATTTTTATTCTTTATTGTTAAAACATAAATGCATCAAAATTTACTACTCCACTTATTCATATTCTTTATTGTACACTTTAAAAGTTAAATATTAATATCCAAGTTTTCTTTTTCTCCTTTTTATGGGCTTCTTATTCTCTCTTTTTTTTAAAAATAAAAATTATTTATGTGCCATGTTAAAAAAGTTCAAAATTCACTCTAACTCTGTTAATCGCATTAAATACATTATGTGAAAACCAAAAAAATAAACTATTTCTTTAACTTCTCTTAATTCTTATTAAAAATAAATAAATTTCTTCATTTAATTCTCTTAATAACATATCTATGTTGTATGATCGAATATATAAACTATTTTTCTTGCTTACATTGTAAATGAGATGTGATTAAGGATTAGAAAGAGTCATGTAATAATTCTAATATAATAAATGTGTATATGCGACAAATATGTATTTTACTTATGATTATTTAAAGCAAAAAATGTTTACTCTTAATTTTTCTATTAAAGGAGGAGTTATCTTTTGAAGAGTTATTATTATTATATGTTATTTTTAGTAATAACTATAATAATAATTAATTTGTAACAATAATCGTATTAATGTTGTTAAACTCTTCCACTACTTTATATCTGTTAGGGACAATTATTGATCCAGTTCTTGGTATCGTTTCTGCAACTTGACCATTTATGTACTCCTGAAAATTCAATATGTTGTTTCTCTGTAACAATTTCTATAGAATAGAGTAGATAAGTATCATATCAAGTCAGTAAATAATATCATGAATTATTTTAAATATATACATTTTATTTTGTAGTATGGGTTTCAATTCTTTTGCAAAGTATAACCTCAAATATAATTTTTACTATCACAATTTATTTTATTTTTCTTGAGATGCTTTCTCAATTTAATACCATATAAAAATAAAATTGATCGAGATATAAGATCTCTAATATTAATGAACTAGTAAAATTATTCGCGCTTCGCGCGATTATAAAAAGTATTTATTAACGATCTCTTTAATAAATTTAGATAAGAATGAAGATAAATTCTTATATGCACATACAAAACTTAACTATGTATGTTGATGAAATTAAAAATATAAATATTTTTATTAAAAAAATAGAGTTTGGAGAAACTTCATTTTCATGAACGAAAAAAAAGAAAGGTATTTTTTAAAGATATTTTTACTTTTTATTATATGAAAACTACATAGAAAAGTATATGAAAATCCATTGTAATTAACATGATATGGGATGACAAGAGAAAGAGGTCTCCTTAAAGATTTAAATTGATTGTCAAACGTGGGCTTTAACTCTTGCATGTATTTAGTGAGATTTTAAAAGTAATTTATTAAATAGGTTATGAATAAAAGATAAAAAAAATATCTCAAAAAATGAAAAAAAAAGCCTCAAAAAGTGAGAAAAAAAGGGAATGGAGGTCCTAGAGAGGTGCCACATCACCTCCTTTATGACAAAAAAAAAATAGTCAAGTTGAAGTTTACTGAATATAATCTATTTATTTATATATATACAAATATTAAAGATTTTATTAAAATTTTCAAATGAATACCACATTCAATATATATTAAATTCACAAAAAATAAAGTGGAAAAGTAGAGAAAAGAGAATTAAGAGGAATTAAAAAAATAATATTTGAAATAATTTCATTACACATACCAAAATATTTTGTTATTAGAAAAAAAACCTCTCATGTTAGGATTTGTATTTAAATTTTATCTTTTATATATATATATTTTTTAAATTATTTGTTTCATGTTGAAAAAATTCTTTCACATTAATTAGATTTTAAAAGCATTTAAATAATTATTCATGGTGCAACATGCATTAATCTTGAGTTAAGACTGTCAACGTAGATTCGACTATTCATTATAATTTATTTAGTTTTATGATCTTTTATAAGCAATTTTAATTTTTGTACATCATATTCTTACACATAATTAAGAGATTTGAAAATAAATATATTTTCTTCTCTTTTATTTCTAAGTGACTGAGAAATTTTAATTCCTCTATATGATTATGACTAATCAATTTAGATCTAAGATTATAGACAATGATTTATATTTTTACTCAAGCTATATTGTGATGAGTTTCAGAATTTTCATCTCCATATTAGTTCTACCTATTATTGAAATTGACAAATAAATAAATATTTAAGCTGATATTTATATACTCGTACTTGCATTGTGAAAGTGTTTAAAAGTTATTTTGGCTTAGAAGCACTTCAATAATTAAAAAGTAATTTTACAATACTAAAAAGATGCAACATGAAGATTTCTCAAGCATTGCTTGATATAAATCCTTCATTTACATTGTAAGATATGTATTTATAGTATGATGTCATTGTGGTCATAAACAAATTAAGCAATTTAAAGTAAATGAATCAGACGCCAATAGTAAGGAAATAGGAAGATCACAACATGAAAAACAAAAGGGAACCAAAAATTATGAACGCATCCACAATATCCAAGTTAGAAGTAAACACCATAAAGAATAACAACGACCAAATATGCTAACGTATCGACCATGTCGAATGTCTCTTCTTCAACAAATTCACATTCTTTTTGAAGATACACACATGATTTTTATTTCTTTTTGGTAAAAAATATATGAAAGTTTAAAGAATGAAAATTCTAAACAATACATAATGAAAGAAATAGCCTTAATCTTGATGATGGAGATAAAAAATACTCAAGACCTCTATTTATAGGATCAAAATATGGAATATCAAAGGATATCATGAATATTACATAATATAATTTAGGAGTTATGATCATCAAAAGTCATGGAAGTAATGGAAATAAAGACCATTAAGTTTGTATATTAAAGAATACGAATAAATGAAATAGTAATTGATATATTCATTTTAATTGTTAAACAAATTAATTGACTCATGAAAAGAATAGAGGAAAAAAATAAAAAAAGAATCTCAAAAAAAGAAGAAAAAAGATAAATAGAAATAGAGGCCATATAGAGGTGCCAACAAAAAGAGAAGATTATGCAAACAAAGGCTCAAAGAGTTTCATACTTAGTAGTTGAGCCCGTGTATTCCTAGCATAATGATGATAGCTATGTTTATAAGTCAACTGAGTTACATAAAAAAATTGACAACAAATATAAATGTAAAAAAGAGAAACCAAATCTAATTAATTTCATTTCTCATCCTCCCGTTTGTATTATACTGAATGATATTTCATCTCCTTCCTCGCTTGAACAATATCCATCATTAATTTTTACATATTTTTTGAGAGCTTATAAAATAATCATGTTATGACTTTTGATATGCCAAAAATAAAGCCTTCTATAAGAATGGATAGTGGAAACTTGAAAAACAACTCCATCTCTCTAGTAAATAATCTTTCACATAAATGATTTATTCGGTGTTGTTACAGTGTTGGTATGTATGTAATTAAGAACATCTTCAAAACAAAATTATTCAAATTCAATAAATTCACACATTGACCAACCTGCAAAAAATTAAATCTAAAATCAATAGTAAGAAATCATTATAAACACAAAAGGAAGAAAGAAATACCAAAAACTAAGAAAGTTGAGAATCTAAAAATTTTCAACTTCACCATTGTCTATGGCCTTCACAAATACTCTTAAATCCACAATATATAATTATCTCGTGTTGATAAACTGAATTCTAGACAAACGTGTCAAAAAAACCTACTACATGAATCTAAGTATTGATGCTTAAATGACAAAAAAATAATAGGACAAAAGGATGATTAGATATATGTGACAACTAACAAGTACATGAAAATGAACTCAAACAATTGAACTAATACGACTAATAGTAGAATGAATATTTTTTTGAATTTACCTTGTTCAAGAAGGCAAAGATAACAAAATTTTCTCCATTTCCTTGTCACTCTATTGCTTTTGATATATACATAGAGAGAGAGGGATAATCCAAACAATAGTAAACAGAATAAAATTGTAACAATAAACTGCTTCAACACCTCACTTGTTAATTGCTACATCAAATAAGTTCATTTCAAAATACATATCTAAAATATAAAATGTACACTAAAAAAAAGTAAGAAGAAAAATAAAGAATTCATAACATTGATTCACAATAAGCTGAAAAGCTTTAAGAAATTGGATGGGATGTTGGGGCCTTATATATAGTACATAGGGACTCATAAGAATTAATAGCAGTTGAATGTGGAGGTTATGAAAACATTTAAATTGCAATTACTTGTGAATTAATGACGTAACTATTTTAAAATTTAAGTCAATTGACGTTTTCATTTAAAAAATAATGAGGTAATTGAGAGGTGTAATTAAGAGAATTAAGAGAGTAGTTTTTATTTTAAAATGTACAACAAATAATTTTAACATGAGAAAAAACTCAAAAAATTCACAAAAAGGATAAATAGGAATTTAGAGCATTGAGGCATGCCATATCAGCAACCTCTAATGTCTCTTATATATATATATATATATATATATAGATTGTACGCAATGCAAATACACATTAGATAAACTTTAATATGAAAAATCAATACCAAAGAAAACCAAACAAAAGGAAGAAGATTTTACTAACTTCTGCATTGTATGCATAACTATGTTAGAAACATAATTTAAGTATTTTTCTTACTCTAATGTGTCCAAATATATTTTTATTTATTTATATTACGGATCGAGTCGTTTATACATTAAAAAAAAAAATTAAGTAATTTATAATCAATAAAACTTACAAGATCGTGACTTAATTTGTATTTTTTCTTTTTATATATTGCTTATTGAAATAATTATCAACTAACGTAATCAACTACTCGAAAATATAAAATTTTGTGCGAAGCGCGAATAAGAACACTAGTAATAATATAATAGGGATAATATCAAGATATATTTGCAGAATAGTCGTCACGTTACCTGAGTTATTTTATAACTATTTGAATGCTAAAGATTACATTTAAACATGTCAAAAATGTGTAATGTAAAACGTATTTGCATAAATTAGAAGTTGAAGATCTATTTGCATAATAGTAATGGTGCACATGAGTCATTATTTGCCTAAAAAAAATAAAGATTAAAGCAACCAATGCCAAAACTAAAACAACCAGTAGAAACACTCCCTCCATCACCAAAGGCTTATCCAACACTTTGTGGTAAAGCGTAGTGCTTTCGCTGAAATGTAACCACATTGAAAACCCTATAGCTTCCAGAGAAGTCACTATAATCACAGGGTAAATAAATGTCATTATGAGCTTGGGGTTTCCTTGGGCCATTTTTTGTTTTTGAAGGAAAATGGATTATAAAAGTTGAAAAAAATAACTGAAGAGTGTCAATCAAATGCATAGGATCTACAAAAAATAAAGCCCTATAAATCTTATGAGATTGAAATGGATGGAAAAGAGGTGGATGAAACATCAGAACAATTCCCGTTATTTTGCAACAAAACAACCACCAGTTAATATGCATTAATTTCTACTGTTTAGACTTAATCCGTAATGAACCCTTTAATCTTATTAGAATACTAGTGTTAAAGTACCAAATAGTTGTAGCATTTGGCCAATTTATATATCTCTTTGGTCTGAGCTCTATTCTCAGACAAAACATCTTTGGATCTGTGATTGAAGCCCATACTTATAAGTTATGATTCTAGTTGAATTTCTTCAATTACATATAGATTTGTTATTATTTTCTCTTGTGCATATATAGTTTCGAAGTAAGTATGTATTGTTTTCACTTTTTCATATGGTGGAAAGCGTAGTATTTCTCCCCACCCCTATCCCACCTCCTAAATATTGTTTTTGAATGAAATATATCCAATACTAACACGGACTGCCAAACAAAGCCAGCATAATTTAGTCACCATTCTATCTATCTATCTACCTATATATATATATCCCTTTGGGTAAAATTTAATCTATTATTGATTTTGTTTTAATAATAAGATGGCATAGTAGGTAATATTCATTTAACAATTTTCTAATTGAATTTGCAGGTTTTCCGTATCTCGCTTACATGTTCTAAGATATTTTTGAGGTTCAGAATGTTTGAATTAATATGCACAGTGATTACAAGTGCAACGCATGTGTCCAGATTGGTTTAGAAAATTTGAACTAGTTGATAGGGACGCACGTGTATCCAGATATTAGTTAAATAATAAATAAAAACAAAATGAGATGAAAAGGAAAGGTAACGACACGATCACACCAAATTGATCGGATAAAAAACGAGACTTTTTATTGTTACCTAACGACGGATTTAATGATACGATACAATAAAATTTAACTGATAATCAAAACAGAAATATTGTATTTAAACTAATAACATAATATAATACAATAGGTAACAACCCTACAAAACTTTGATTCATTGAAGAAATGACAAAGTTATCATGCGACATCTAGGTCATGTTTTCGAGCACACAATTACTATAGCAGGTAGCAACCATCCAAAATATTTGTCCATTGAAGCAATAATGAAGTTGTTATGTGACTTAAAGTTCATGAGTTAGAGCTAGCAATTGCTACAGTAGGTAAAGCAAAGTATCCTAAATTTTGGTATATTGAGGCAATGATAAAAGTTGTTTGTGACTTATAAGAAGAGTTTGAGTAAGCATTCAGTACTCCTTGTAATAAACCATCCAAAATTTTGATAGATTGAAGCAATGTTAAAATTGTCATGTGACTTATAAGTCACGAGTTTGAGCAAATAATTACTACAATAGTTAATAGCCATCAATTGAGGTCATTGTAAAACTATCATGTGACTTATAATCACTAGTTGGAGCAAGCAATTATTACAATAGGTAACAAGCATAAAAACATTGATACATTAAAGTAATGATAAATTGTCAAATGACTTATTAAATCATGAGTTCGAGCAAGCAATTTTTATTTTTTTTTGGTAAAGAAGAGGTGATTTCATTCATTCATCATTACGAAGGGTCGGGGGGGAGGGGGGGGGGGGGTTGGAGCTCCCATCAGGTGTGGGAGGCATATAGTTGTTCAAGGCCACATCCCGACCTTGTGGGCTAAAGTTTAAACGTTTAACAAAACGAGTGAAGGATTTGCCAGTATAGTCATGTTTTACAACTTTGTCCGCAAAAATAGGTGCAAAATGTAATAAAGTAGGCCTTGGTTGGTACTCCTTCTTAGATCCCTCCTTCGCCAAGCAATCCGTCACTGAGTTTTGCTCCCTGTATGTCTGTGTTGGTACCACTGCTTCCTGCTCCGTCATCAATGACCTGCACACAGTAACAATGTTAGCATAGAGTGGATGGTTATTGATTAATATGGTAATAGCTGCAGATGAGACTGTTTCTATTTCAAAAGCGCGAAGGTTATTCTCTTTTGCAATTAACAGACCTGCTCTGATGGCTAAAAGTTCTGCCATAGCAGGGTGGTGTGCGGAATGTGCTGGTAGTATCCAAGGACCCAATCTTCATTCTTATTCCTAAAGGTTCCTTCCAGTCCACCAGGCCCTGGGTTGGCCGTAGAAGAGCTATCAGTATTGAGCTTAAGTTCCCTACTGATTGGAGGATTCCATTTGAAGGTGATAGCAACATTCGAGTGGAGCCTATCTTGATGATTGGTTGTGCAAACCATAGTGTATTCAGTGGCCATGGCAATGACCTCCTCAACTTTGGTGTAACTGTACTTGCCATTGAAAAGATTGTTGTTTCTAGTCAGCTAGATAGACCAAAGACGATATGGTAGGAGTGTGCCCCAGGTTAGCCAGCTGTTGAAAGGTTTCCCCCATAGGAGACCCCAAGTGTCCTCCCAATTGTCTATATTTTGCCAACCTATAAAGGGTTGGTAGCTGCTTTTCGCTAGGATTTCACCCCAGAAGTTTGTGGCATTGGTACAATTGAAGAATATATGGGGAAGGTCTTCTATATTGAAGTTACAGAAGTGGCATTGTATAGGAACCTCAATGCCTATGTGGCTGAGGTAACTCCTAGTGGGCAACCTTTTATGGGTTAGCATCCATAAGAAGGGAAAAATAAAATAAAATAAAATAAATAAACATCATTCATGCAATGTAAAGTGACTAAATATCATTCACGCAATGTAAAGTGACTAAATATCATAATATAAGATTACAAAACAATTGGACACTCGATCAAATGGGTATAAGGGAGGACAATGATAGTAACAACCAATTACCTAGAACAAGCGTCCCTGTTGGGAATGACTCCTTGTTCTCATACACGACTTGTCTATTGAACACTCACAAGTGACAACCATCACTCCTCCTTATGGTCATCACACAAGTCTAATCTCTTGTCATGATAAGTAGTCGTTCTTTAGTGCTTGGATGATTAATATTTATTTTATTTTCTTTTATTTCTTCTCTTTTTTGCGTTATTTCAATGATCTATGACTACGCCGTGTCTTAGATAACACTGGATCACATCAAAAAGTGATTGGGAGTCACAATTGATGCATCTAAATTTCTTTACAATGTTTTAATGGTGTTAATTGACATACTCTAATTTTATTTTATTTAATTTCTCCTTTTTTCCATTATTTTAAGCTGTCCATATATTCAGCAAGTTGATCATAGACAGTCTAAAAGGTCTATAATCAGCCATAGTCTGAATCAATAATAATCAAATATACAGGATAATCAACACTGACATCAATATATAATTCATACGTCACCCAGTCAATTATAGAAGACATAAACATTCTTTAGAGACCCTTTGAAGTAAATGATAATCCATTTAAATTTTCTCCAATAGTACAATTCTAACGGGTAGAAATTTCCAATGGTCAAATTTTGGTAGCCTTACTATATTAATTAAAAGGACCCTTTTGGACTCCTCCATGTTCATTTATTCATGATTTTCAAGTTTTGCAACAACAATAACAATGTCGCAGTCATCTTAAACGTCCAAAAGTACTTCTATTTGTCGTTGTGGTAATCCGGCGGTGTTGAAAACATCACAAACTGACAGGAATTCGGGTAAAAAATTCTACAGCTGTGCGGTTGGAAAGGTTTGGTTTTGTTTAAATAAAATTTTATTTGTGTTCATCTCATAATTTAATTTACTAATTCATCCTCATTATTTTAGGATAATGGTCGATGCTCTTATTTCAAGTGGATTCTCTCTGATTTCGAGGTGTCAAAATTTCAAGGCATTGCAAAGTTTGAAATGTTGGAAAGACTTAGAGATTCCGAAGAAAATAGGTATCTTTTAATGACATTATATAGAGAATCGGAACACAAGATTGATCACTTAAAGGGATTGTTGAAAGACGTCGAAATTGAGAGGGATCAACTTAAGCATAAGTTGGCTATGGCTGAAGAAAAAGAAAAGGGCATGAAAATTATGGTGTATGGTTTACTATTAGTTTTAGTTTTTTTGGAAAGGTGTAATAGGGGTGTAGTGGGATTGAATGTATTCTGAATCTTTTATTAATCGACTACTTGTTACTTATATTATATATGGTTTACCTTTTTTCATTCATCGACTACACAACACTCTACTGTATATGCTTTACCTTTTAGTCAGAGTCTATAATCAAAGATGACATTCATGTAAAAGCAATTATAATTGATTATATAAAATGAAAGATGTTTATCATAAACTATAAAAGCAATTTGGAAAATAAATTGTTCAGCTCTACACATCCCGAGCTGAAAGTTAAAAGTTAAGATTGTCTAGTCTAATAAAAATAATCAGCCACAAATAAAAATTAAATATTGTCTAAACATTCAACATTTTCGTCTTCCACTTGCATCTTGTTGATGTCCTGAGTAACTCCACTAAGAAATTCATCTATGTTCGAAAATTCTTTCTCGTTTTCGTTCTTCGCGATGCCTTTTTTTTCTGGTGCATCATTTTTTCCTTCTTCTTTATGTTCTTTTTCTCCCTCTTCTTTTTCTATTTCTTCTGCATTCTTCTCTTCTTCTTTCTCTCCATCTCCTTCGTTGTTTTCTTCTTCAGAACCACTTTTCTCATTTTTATCATCTTCATCCTGCCTGCCTTCGTCATGATCCTCCTTTTCTACACCAGCTGATCCATCAGCTTTATTTTTTCTTCACAAACAACTTCTTCATTTTTTTCTTCTTCTTCTTTCTCTTCATCCCCTTCATCAAGATTTTCCTTCTCTACAACAGCTGCAACCTCAGGGATTATCACCTCATCAGCATTGATGGAGGCCTGTTCCAAAGCTGCTACCTCAAGGATCGCTTCTTTAATGTCGTTGTCATCGCGAACAACCCTCACGGCTGAATACCGACTTTACACTTGCACAACTGTATTTTCAAGTATTTACCTTTTATAATAAACTAAGCTATCGGTTGATGAGGAATGGTATAGATTCTATTATTATAAGTAAAAGGGATTATATAAAATATGCAACTTCTAGAATATATAGAGCAGATATTACCTTCAGCTTCATCTCGCTTCTTTTGCTTCTCCTTTTCTGCTCTCCCCAGCCTCTCCTCTTTGACAAAATCAACGATGTCCTTGATCGACTCCTCCAGCCTAAACACGCGCTCTTCCAGATTTTCAATCATCGGTGTCTTTCCCGATGCTCTCGGGTTACTCGTCTTTGCACCCCAAGTGACATGCCTTGAAACAACATTTCCACCTAAATCTCGGTCATCATCCCCATCCTCACCATCCTCCGATGAGGTGATGACAGTCACACCCTCTAGATGGGCCTTCAAGCCATCAATGAATGCATCATTCGGTTCATCCGTGAATGCTTTAAACTTTTTCATGTAGTGCTGCTTTAATTCACAGACTGTGGGGATAAGGTACGGATGCACTCTCTACATATAAATAGGCAAATGTGATTGATTAGCAACACAATATTGGTAAAATTATTCATCGGAAGAATAGTTTCATACTTTTGTGCTCCATCCGTTCAAATATGGATCACCTTCGATTAGTTTATCACTTTTTGTGCCATCTGAGCAATCGGAGAATGGACAGCGGGTCTTCAGTTGATTTACCATTTCCCCTGCCGAGCGCGGGAAAGGCTTCGTATATCCAAATCTGTGACCAAAAGAAAAACAAAAATATAAAACTGAGAGTAAGTATATTATAGACACCATAGATGAATTACTGTATATAATAAACTACTTCAATGGTTTATAATCAAATACCATAAATGCCCAGGAAAATTCGTAGAGCGTGTACGATGAAACTCACTTTGTCTCAAATGTCTTCTTCTGCCTGCTGAAGTCTATCCGCTTTTTTAGATAGTCTAGAGTCAAGGCAAATGACTCTTTACCCCAAGGGTATCTCTCAAAGAAGCCCAAGTTATCCACCATCTTGATGGTGTCTATGTCCACGGTTTTTGACAAGTCGCGTGCAAGCAATATGCAGTGCACGAACCAAACCAAGCAGCATTTAAACTTGTCCTCCTTGTCCAGCCTCCCACCTCTAATAAACTTCAACAATCTCTTCGCATTTACACTCCTTTTTTTTGCAATCTTTTTTAAAAAAGTTTCACCCTCCTTCATCGATTTTACATATCTTGAATCACGGGGATAACACCCACAGTTTAAACTCGTGATTAGCGCAAACTCCTTCAAGCCAAAACATGCAGGCCTGTCATTGATGCTGAACTACATTTCATGTATTTTGTTTTTCGGTTCAACTCAGCGCAAAAGTGTATAATGGACAAGCTGTCTGTTGAACTTCATATATTTTGGAAGGTCCCATAAACCACCAAAACAAAAATTCTTAAACCTAGACTTCAGACATTGATAAACCATGACTTGTTTGAATTCATTAAACATTTTCAAACGGGACCTAACAGATATCTTAGCTGGAAATAATCCGACATCATCCAGGACTGTAGCGAGGCCGTACCTCTCAGCCAAAACAAACCTTGCATAGTGGGGCAAGATCAGTGCTTCCTCGTCTATCCTAGCCTCAATTTCTATTTCCTTTGGCTCATCTCAAACCAAAGCTTCAACAGCTTCCTCGCTGCAATTTCTATTCTCCGATTGATCGACTACTCATTTTTTCTTTTCTCAGACCTATCAACTTCTACAGCCTTGCGTTTGTTACCTCTAGCCATTTGTTATGATCTACGAACAAAAACTAATATTTCTCAGCTATAACAACAAATACAATACCTAATCGACCTAGCAGTCTATTAACATGACAGCAGTTACAGCACCAAAAAAGCCAATTTGCAGAACAAGTTTCTTCTAAAACAACTCCATCACCCACAAGAACATGCATCCAAATCACCATTATATTGAACAAAAACAGGAAGGAACCCAGATTTTAAGCACGCAAATCGAGAAAAATTGGAAAAAAATCTCAATGCAGTCGTCGAAGAAGGTTAAAATCCAATAAAAATAATGCACAAACAAATCGAATACCAACTTAAAAAACACAAATTATAAGTAAAATCAATCCCTATTTTTTCAAAAAAATTTCAATTTACAGTAGATACAATACCTAATCGACCTAGCAGTCTATTAACCTAGCAGCAGTTGCAGCACCAAAAAAGCCAATTTACAGAATAAGTTTCTTCCAAAACAACCCCATCACCCACAAGAACATGCATCTAAATTACCATTATATTGAGCAAAAATAAGAAGGAACCCAGATTTTTATCATGCAAATCGAGAAAAAGTGGCAAAAAAATCTCAATGCAATCGTCAAGTAAAGTTAAAATCCAACAAAAATTATGCACAAACAACCGAATACCAACTCAAAAACACATATTATAAGTAAAATCAAGCCCTATTTTTCAAAAAAAATTCAATTTTTTGGGTCAAATTATCAAATACGCAGTGAAGAAATCCCCAACATGAGCATGCTTCTACAACACCCTTACATTGGAGAAAAGTTTTAACAAAAATCTGATATCTTGCCACATTCCGACGAAATTAGTGAAAAAATTTCAACATGCAATCGCCAAGGATAATCGATATACACCAATTATCTGTCAAAAATCAAGTAAATACCGACTAAAAACAACCACTTTCAGTGAAATCAAGCCCCATTTAATTATTTTTTTAAAAATTTATTTGAACTCCATCGACTTCACCCGCCACAAATGAGTTCGGAAAACAATAAAAAAACCCATCAATATGGAGCACAAATTAACCGGAACAATAATATAACTTACCTGAAGTTCAAGATCGAAGTTGGAACTGATTCACGCAAGCTTGAAAGCGAAAATGGTGAAAATGGGAGATGAATCGGTTGTTGTAAAGAGAGAGAAGATGAGAGAGAATTTATTTTTTGAATTTAATGAAAGAGTAGGGTTAAATAAGTATTTAATAAATACATAAGGGGTTCCAAAAGAATTAAAAAATACATAAAGGGTGCCAAAATATTTTTTTATTTTACACTTAAATCCATGACCCACAAAACCCTAAAAAATTAGGGTTTGGCAAAAGAAGTGTCTATTTTGCAAAATAAGTTTTCAATGTGGACTAGCAGCTAAATCTTCTCTATTATTTGCCTATAAGAAAGATAAAAGATTATAACAACCAATGCCAAAACTAAAACAACCACTAGAAACACTCTCTATCACCAAAGGCGTAGCGCTATCGTGAAATGAAACAATAATGAAAACCCTATCGCTCCCATAGAAGTCACTATAATCATAGAGTAAATGAAATATGTCATTATGAGTTAGGTTTCCTCGGATCATTTTTTGTTTCTTGATGAAAATGGATTACAAAAGTTAAAAAAATAACTGATTAGTGTGAATCAAATGCCTAGAATCTGCAGAAAGTAAAACCCTATAAATCTTATGAGTCTGAACAATGAGATTAAAATGGATGAAAAAGAGGAGGATGAAACATCGAAACAATTCCAGTTGTTTAGCAATAAAACAGTCAGCAGTTAATATGCATTTTTACTGTTTAGACTTAATCCATAATGAGCCCTTTAATCTTTATAGAATACTAGTGTTGGACACGTGCGTTGCACGTGAATCCAAAATAAGCAATACCTATAGTACGTGTCATGCAAAAACTCCTAAAACTCCAACTCCATTGTTATGAGTATCACAAACTATTCAATTTGAAAATACAAGTTTAAATAAATATTCAATCAGCCTAACCAATGACTTCTTTGTACAAACTGTTCAATGTAAAGATACAAGTTTAAATAAATAGTTAATCAGACTAATTGAAGGACTTCTTTATTATTGGTTGAACAATGATTAGCTATTCTCCGAACCTGCAAATAAAAGCAATGGTAATCAAGAAATGACATGATAGGTAAAGTAATTGTACAAAATGCTCTTAAATTTCACCATATTAGAAGATGAAAATAGTGACTTGACATTGCTCACTATCTAGATCAGTGTGGATTCAGCCGTTTTTTGAAGAATTAGATGGCACCTAAGATAGACTCTAGTGATCCATTGTACATAAAGGCATCAGAAGTGTCTGGTGCTACATTAATTCCAATCAAACTCACTGGTTCAGAGAATTATGGAGTGTGGATTCATTTAATGCGAATTGCCATATTAGGAAAAAGGAAATGTGGCTTCGTTACTGGAGCATGTAGTAAGGATAACTATAGAAAAGAGCCGCATGAGCAGTGGGAAACTTGTAACACAATTGTGCTCTCTTGGTTGATGATCTCTATTAGTACAGAGTTGCTATCTGGAATTGTGTATGCAACAAGTGCATTTAAAGTACGGGAGGATTTGAAGGAGAGATTCGACAAGGTGAACCATATGAGATTGTACAAATTGCACAGGGAAATCAGTACTTTGGCACAAGGAACTGATTCTGTGGCAAATTACTTCACAAAGTTGAAAAATCTGTGGAATGAGTATGATTCAATAGTTCCAGCACTATCATGTAATTGTCCAAATTCAAAAGACTATGTAGACCACTTGTATAAATTAAGGCTAATTAAGTTTTTAAGTGGTTTAAATGATTTATATTACTCAATAAGGAGACAGATTTTGCAAAAGGGAGTTATATCTACACTTAATCAGTCATATGCCATGATAATGGAGGATGAAATACAATAATTAACTTTTGTAGTTGCTACAAATGAGAAGATATATCCAATGGCAATGCAGGTGAATAGAGGACTAAATATGAGCCTTGGCAGTCAAGGTTATAGAAGACCAAATATGAATTTTGGAAGTCGAAGTTATAGAGAAAAAATGTGATTACTTTCACTTTAGTGGTCACACCAGAGAAAATTGCTATAGGCTGATAGGTTACCCAACTGACTAGAAGAAGAAGAAGACGTAAAGATTTAACAATGGAGGGTTAAAGGGCTACAATTATCAAGGACATAGAAGAACAAATGGACATGGAAGTCAATATGCAGGTCAGGTTAATTCTCAACATCCACTACATAGTTTTATTGATGCAGGCAACCATGTTTCCACCAACAATAAAGAGAACAAGGAAATCAACAATACAGTTTCGGCCAAAGGGCATAGCTTCACTGATGAAGAATATAAGCAGATCATGGAGACATTGAACAAAGATCCAAAAGATGCAAAACAGGCTAACATGTTAGGTATAGCCACCTGCTTGTCATCCCATATTGTGTCACAAGAATGGATAGTTGACTCTGGTGCTACTCACCATATAGCTGCAAATAAAAAATTGTTGTCCACATGTAGGATAGTTAGGTCAAGTAATGGATAAGGTAAACCTCCCTAATAGTGGAGAAGTTGACATCTCACACACCGGTGAAGCCATAGTATTTTGGAATGCAACTGTGAAAGATGTGTTATTTGTTCCTGATTTTAAGCTCAACCTGTTGTTTGTGTCCAAAGTCACTAAGCAGTTGTATTGATTTATATCTTTTTACACTGATTTTTGTGTCTTCCAGGATCTTTATACTGGTAGGGTGAAGGAGATTGGTAGAGAAAGAGGAGGTTTTTACATACTTAAAGGTGAAAGTGGGACAAATAGTTCATCAGTAGAGCAAACAAAACTGATAGAAAGATTGACTGTTAAAGATGCTACCTTATGTCATAAAAGACTTGGACATCGCTCTGTTCAAGTGTTGAAATTTTTAGATTTTTTGAATCATAATAAGGATATTGAGGTCTTGAATAATTGTCATGTCTATCCATTAGCCAAACAAGCCAGATTAACATTCCCTATTAGTGATACTAGGTTTGTTGCATGCTTTTATATTGTACACATGGATCTATGGGGACCTTATAAAGCTCTTACTTTTGGCAAGAAATTTTATTTTTTCAACTATTGTGGATGATCACAACAGATATACTTGGGTCCGTTTATTACAACTTAAGTCTGAAGCTATCTTGGCTCTTAAAAGCTATCTACTCATGACTAAAACACAATTTGGAGCTACTGTCAAGGTTATAAGATCAGACAATGGGAAAGAGTTTTCAACTCAAAATGCTCAGACTTGTTTAAGTCTTTAGGCATCATGCATCAAAGTAGCTATCCTCACACACCACAACAAATTGGTGTGGTTGAAAGAAAACACAGGTAGATCCTAAATACTGCTAGAGCTATTAGGTTCCAATCTCATATACCTATAAGATTTTGGGGAGTACTTATTTAGATTGCAGTGTATTTGATAAATAGGTTACCATCATCCTCTATTGGTGGTAAGAGCCCTTATGAGTTGTTATTCTCTAAGGTTTCTTCTCTAGTTTATCTGAGAGTAGTTGGGTGCTTATGCTATGCTTCAGTATTACCTAGAGGTAACAAGTTTTCTGAGAGAGCCAAACCTGCAGTGTTAATGGGATATTCAACTTCACAGAAAGGTTATTTGTTGATGGATTTGAATACTGACAAGTTTGTCACAAGAGATGTTGTGTTTCAGGAGCATGTATTTCCATTAGCAAGTAAGCTGGAAAAGAATGATCCCTCAGATTTTCTGCATCCCCATGAAGAATACAGTAATGACATAGACTTAGATACAGTTGAAAATTATACATCTGCAGGTGAGTAAATCCATAATAAAAATTACAGAACAGAAGTACCACCTCAAGATCATTCAGAACTTGATCATATTACTGAAGTAGAACCAACACATGAGTCTGTAACGCATGTTGTTGATGTTGATGCTGGACAAAACAAGCCTAGAAGAACTCCAAGAGTAACTAGAGAACCTATCTGGTTGAAGGACTATATACAATGAACAAGAAGAAAGGTACAAGGTATCCTATTGCCAACTACTTGTCTTATGCCAACACTACAGCCAATAACCAATGTTATGTGGGTAATTTCTCAGCTTTAGTAGAGCCACAATATTTTAGTCATGATTGTACAGATGAAAGATGGATTCAATCTATGAAGTTCAAAGTTCAAGCTCATAAGGACAATAACACCTGGAAAATAGTAGACTTGCCACCAGGTAAAAATGCTATTGGATTAAAGTGGGTGTATAAAATCAAGTATAAGGCTAACAGAGATGTTCAGAGGTTCAAAGTAATATTAGTATCTAAAGGGTACAACCAACAGGAGGGATTAGACTATCATAATATTTTTTCACCTGTTGCAAAAATGATAACTATCAGGTGTATTATTGCTCTAGCATCATCAAAGGGATGGTGTTTATATCAGATGGATGTGTATAATGCATTCTTACAGGGAGATCTAGATGAAGAATTATACATGAAGTTACCTGAAGGTTTTCAACAGAAGGGAAAACATAAAGTGTGCAGGTTACTGAAATCCTTATATGGGCTCAAACAAGCCTCGAGACAATAGAATATCAAGATTATTTCGTCCCTATTGCAAGATAGTTTTACTCAAAGTTCATATGATTATCCATTGTTCATTTTAAGGATGGCCACATGTATAGTCATGATCTTAGTCTATGTTGATGACTTACTCATCACTGGAGATAATGAGTCCATGGTTGCAGAAGCTAAGGAGGCATTACACCAACAATTTAAGCTCAAGGACTTAGGAGAGCTTAAGTACTTTCTTGGTATTGAGATTCTAAGGTCTAGACACGGAATCATTTTGAATCAAAGGAAGTACATTCTTGAGCTGATTTCAGAGACTGGATTTGCTGGGGCAAAACCAACAAATACTCCACTAGAATCTATTTCTAAGCTAACCTCAGTAGAGGTTGATGGAGCTGCTGGAGTAAAAATTGATGTGGTTCTGAATGATGTTACTGCTTATCTGAGATTAGTTGGGAAGCTCATGTATGATACAATTACTAGGCCTGATATTAGCTATGCAGTGCAGACATTAAGTCAGTTTATACAGATGCCCAAAAAATTCACTTGGAAGCAGCACACAGAGTTGTGAGATATCTAACGGGATCAGTAGGTCAGGGCATATGGATGAAGTCTCAAGGCATCACAGACTTAATTTTTTTGTGAGATTCTGATTGGGCAGTATGTCATAACACTAGAAAATCTGTCACTAGTTATGTGATGCAACTTGGTGGATCACTGGTATCTTGGAAGTCCAAAAAACAACACACGATTTCTTGAAGCTCATCTGAGGCTGAGTATAGAAGTACTACAGTAGCTGAACTTACTTGGCTGGAAGGCTTATTCAATCACTACAAAAAAAGGGTCAAATTGCGGGGGTTAATTTTACGGTTTGCGGGGGTTTTAAACCCCCACAAAATATAATTTCGGCGGTTCCCAAAACCCCCACAATTCGAGCCGTTACAAACAATTTGCGGTGGTTTTTTTCCAACCCCCATAATTAATTTGCGGCGGTTATTTTACGGCGATTAACCCCCGTTACTCTAAATTTAATTATTTTATAATAAATTTTTATTTAAAAGTTGCGGGGGTTTAAAACCTCTGTAATTTTTTTTTAATAAATTTTATAGGCCCATCAATTTTCAATAACTAATTATAGATTCTAATTTTAGCTCAAATTTAATTGTTCCTTTAGACATAACCTACAATCCAATATTTTTTTTAATTCATACATCATTAATACAATAAGAGTATTTAAACATTGTAATTGACAAGCATATAAAAAATACATTGAACATTAAACTTTAAAATTAAATTTTCAACATAAACATCTTCAAACTCCAAATTTTCAACATTAACTAATATCTTCAAACTCCAAAATCAAATTTAAACACAAAAACTTCAATATTCTAAGATTCACTCCAACCACACAATTACATCATCATAGTTGAATATCCAAGACAAATGCAATGAAATCAAAGAATGTCATTAAGATCATTATCATCATGTTATCTCCTTGAATCTATGGGCGAAATGGGTCCACTAGCCGCATCACTTGGCTACATAAAAATGCAAAGTATAAAATTAATCGATAAACTGCTTTTAATATAAGTTAAGAGGACATTAAGCGAGTTAGACATAGAAATCTGAATAAATATATTATGCAAATAATATAATTATTCATAAGGAATTCCAAAATAACACCAAGAAGAATCTGAAGTAAGATCATTTATATCATGTTTATTCTGTTGTAAAGCAACTAACAGAATGATGTTTATCATCAATATCATGTTTGTCTTGAAAACTACAGTACACAGAAATTGTTTGTTCTCTTAAATAAGAGACTGTCCAAAGAGAGCATGATCATGCAAAGAGAGAAAAGCAGGCATGACATTCATCATCACAAGAAAAATGACAAAATAGCTCATATATTGTCTCTATACCCAACTATAGATAAAGTAAAAACCTTTTCCACACTATAAATGCATATACTCTCATTTTCTAATCTTCAACTTTGTTTTTACTATCCATAAACACTTGTTTTTGGCCCATGAGCTTACTGTATGTTGCTGAATAGACAGGATTACATGTGTAATCAGTCTGCATTTCCATACAGATTATTTCCTTTACCCAATCAACTGATTTATTCTTCTTCTTTGCAATGAGGTTCTGAGCGGCTCATCTAGTAGAAAACTGAAGTTGTGGGTAGTTTTCATAGTGATGCATCAACAGTTTCATAAAAATTCTCTCTATGTAGTTCCAAACTCTTCCCACAAAATCTTTTGAAACTACAGCAACTTCCTTGACTTCTTTTGGCAACACATTTAGGAAAAGGTGTCGAGGAAGGAAGTTGGGCAATCCAATCCAGTCGGTTACCTTTAATGCTTTAATCTCCTCCTTCAAGAAATCTTCTTTTCCATCAAAATTCTTCACATGTAGCTTGTCAGAAAATTGATGTAGCATTTCAACCAGTCTAGTTGTGCAGTGCATTTCTCTTTCTTCAGGGTATTCCTCAAACTCCCCTCGAAGAAGAATTTTCTTTAACGAGTCCTTGAATGAACTAATAATACGCATGAAAGCTATTAAAGCTCATGGGTAAAAAACAAGCATGAAGTTGCTCACAGAGTCGAACGAAGTGATGTCCAATATCATGGAAAGGATTTCATATCATGGTAATCAAGAAAGGGATTAGTTCAATAATGTTTCTACTATTTTTTGTCCATGTTCTTCTCCTGGTATCAAACTACCTAGTACTCCACTTACTATGTTTTTGTTTTTGTAAAATGTCTGTTAGCTGCAAGGGTAGTGTGTAGTGTCTGTCCCTTATTTATGTAGTTCTTGTCTTCCTAGTTGTTATCTAAATGCAAATGAAGTTATTTTGCTCTGAGTGAACTGTTGAGTTCCTCTTTCTGCAAAGTTGCGTGGATCATTTTTCTCTATCAAGTTTATCTATTGATGAATAGACCGTCCAACATATGTAACAACAGGCATAATAAAATCATTATGGCTAGTTAAAATTAATTCATTTGACACAAAAAGTATTGAAGTTAAATTCCAAACAAAATACTACAGGAACACCAACAAACTAATTAACTAAAGGAAGTATACTTTGTTCTTTTGGTCAAGATCAAGACTAAGCCTCCTAACAACTCGCACCAATAGTGTCATTGAGTGGCCGAAGATAGATGAAAAGGTAGGCAGACCCATTCGACCCGAGTAGTTAAAAAAAAATAGTACATAGAAACAGATACCAATCCTTTTCAGAAATAAAAAGTCATAGCATATCTTGTTCTACCTATTTCAAACTACTTTGTGAAGGTAAAGAGGCTATTTCTAGAAGATCTTCAGAATAGTTCATGATATGTAGTGGGAGGATTCATGGCTTACTGTTCTAGATTAGGCAATGCATCCAATATTGGTTCCACTTCGTTTGCTTCACGTCCTGAATAACAAAGAATGATTCATGAACAAGAGACCAGAAAAAGGAAAAAAAATAGAAAACATACTTCTACTAGATAAATATTTTGCAGCAACAAGATAATGGGGAATACTGAATTTACTTTTCTCCAAAGAGACCTAATTATATGTACAGTACAAATAAAAGAAAGGAAGATTGGGCAACTAGAAAGGAAAAGGTTGAATTGGTCATAACAAAAAAACTAATCAATTGACTACTCCAGTGCTCCTATTTAATTCCTTTGTCCAAAACATACCTTAATCTTTTTTCTCCTACTCTAAGCAGTTATATCGGCAGAATCACATATTCAGGGGTGAAGCTCTGGGTTCAGGAAAAATCAATAGCTTTGACCAAAACTATATCTGTGTTAAGAAAACCACTCAATATGTACTATAAAAAGATTAACTCTTTGAAGAGTGGTATGAGATCTTGGTACACTCGGGATAGGTATAACTTGACAGCTGGGGGCACCTATTCTATAACTGCAAGCTACATGGCCCTTTTGGGTACTCAAAGAAAAGATGAAATAGCTAGTTTGATATGGACTACAATTGCCCAGCCAAAACACATGTTTATACTCTGGCTGGCTATCAAAGAAAGGTTACTGACAAAGCTGAGACTAAAAAAGTTGAATGTACATATTGATGATTTGGGGTGTTATTTATGTACCCTCCCTACCATGGAAGATGCGCATCACTTATTTGTGGAGTGTAGATGGTTTAATGCAGTAAGAGATGCTTTAATGGATTGGCTTGGTATTCAAGTGCAAAGAGAAAGTGTGAAACAAGTATTGGCCCACATCAAACGAAAACATTGGAAGGGGATACAGAAGATGATAGTAGCTGTTCTCTGGGGGGCTATGATATATCATACATGGAGGGCATGCAATTGGAGATTATTCAAAGGAAAAATTGTACATACTGAGGGTGTGATCACACTGATAAAACAGGAACTAATAGCTAGATTAGAATTGCCTGTGTTTGCTAAGAAGTTGACGAGATGTAGAAGTTTACTAGAGAAACTAACTATGTAAGTGGTTTTCTGAGGTTTCGGCTCATCATTTCAGGATGGCTGAAATGCTCTTAGTTTGTAATTGATGATTTCTCTGATTTGTCAATGGTAATATTTACATTGTTACCAAAAAAAAACTTATCCAAAACCCAATAAGTCTTATTTTCTAGAATATAGAACCCATATACTCAAATTTTTTGATCCACCTTTAAAACATGTCACCACCACCTTAAAACACATAAGACCAATAAGGGAGCTAGTTCAAGGAAAAGAAGAAATAGAAGGGAAAAAAACATTGGAGTAGATGTACGACTAGTATTTAATTTAATCAAACACTATACTCATATTCGTAAAGTATAATCTGCAGTGACAGCAGTTCACTGAAGCACCAGTTAACCAACAAATGGACCTACATACCAGACATCACATTTACTTTCTAAGTCGAGTCAACAGCTGGGTATCAAATAAAAATGGTCACTGTGGGTCAGTTATAGAATTTCTTAGCATTGTTATCAGCAAATGACAATAAGCACCAAACTGTTTAACTTATTCACAATGAATTGATTCTGTTTCCTTAAAAACTTTTCATAGAAGAAAGAAACACACATGCACACATTGAATTGCACACAAAAGTTGATTGATTCTACTCTTAACTACTCTAATGAAAGTACATATGACAAAACAAAGGGAGACTCAAATTGAGAAAATATTTACCTGTTCCAGGACTATCAAAACATTAAATTTCTTTGATAATAGGAAATGTGAGAGGAAAAGTGAGAGGGAGAATGAGAGAGGGTATAATTGGGAGCTGCCTATCGATTTGGGAAAGTGAGGGAAAATATTTTTCCCAATTAAAAAAAGAGAGAGAAAATGGTACGCTATTTTTTCGATTCTAGCAGGGGGTTTGCCCAATTAAAAAAAAGAGGAAAAATGGTACGCTATTTTTTTCGCTTATAACGGGTCTAAAACCCCCGCAAATTTATATTTTTATGGCATATAAAGCGTTATTTTTTTGGTAGATAGCGGGGGTTTAAAACTCCCACAATTTATAGCGGGGGTCTAAAACCCCTGCAACTTTATAAATTTTAGCGGCAATTTTTTAACCTCCGCATTTCATATAATTTTACGGAGGTTAAAATACCTCCCGCTAATAAACCCTCGCAATATTACCCATTTTTTGTAGTGAATGATCTAGGTGTTGCTATCAATAAACTTATCACAGTACTAAGTGATAGCAAATCAGCTATTCAGGTGGCAGCAAATCCCATATTCCATGAGAGAACTAATCACATCAAAATTGATTATCATTTTATTCGAGATAAGATCAAAGCTGGCCTGATCAAGGTTGTCTATGTGCCCTCACAACATCAAGTAGCAGATATGCTAACCAAAAGTTTGAGTCATGAGCAACATTCCCATCTTATTGGCAAGATTGGTGTACTCAATATATTGCACCCTGCAGCTTGAGTGTGTTTGTTGAAGAGTTGGTTATAAGGTTAGTTATATGTAGATTAGTTAAATTTAATATTTTAGTTTTAGTTACACTGACTGTTACTGTTTCATTCAGTTGTGCACTGTTACATTAAAGTATCTAACTAACTGACTTATTAGTTAGTTAATTACTACTAATTGTCAGTTAGGATAGTGTGAAGAAGGAAGTTTCTAGATGATTATAGAACTATTAGCTAAGTCTATAAATACTCTCTAAAGACAAGTGGAAAAAACAGTTATAACAGATTTCTTTTCCTTTCCTTCTATCAATGAGTAGTTTGCTTCTGATTCTTCTCCATAGTTAATACTCTTCTTCTCTATAGTTAGAGGATGAATTGTTTGTTGTTGTTGTAAATTTCACAGTTTATTAGTTGAAGGGAGGTGTTGTTTTTGTGGAGCTTTGAACTCAACTCTTGTCCAGAGTTGTTGAGTTGTTCTTTGTGAGAAGGCTGTTGTATCCCGGAGGGGACAAGTTATGAAGATTACTGTTGGACCGATAAAATAATTTTGCTGCAGTGGGCTTGAATCTCTTTAAAGAGAGATAGATATCCTCGCATCAGCCGAAGAAGAAGATAACTTTTGATTTTTCTTTACTTGTAATTTTTTAGTTGTAATATTTTTTGTAATTTCACCAATAATTTTAAGGAGATTCAATGGAAACAACTGAAAAATCTGTGGATGTCAATATGGGAGATCTCAATAAGCCATTTTGGTTCAACGGTACTCACTTCAAAAGGTGGAAGGGTAAAGTGTTTTTCTATTTAAGTATTCTCAATGTTTCTTATGTGTTAACTGAGAAGAATCCAAACAAAGTAGATAACTCTTTCATGATCGACGATGAACTTATTTCTCTTCAAGAGAAAGTTGAAAAGTACGATGGTGACTCCTACAAGTATCGATATTTTCTTCTTAATTGTCTATTCAATAATTTTTATGATTATTATGATAGAAATTACTCTAGTGCAAAGAAAATTTGGAGAGCCTTGCAGAGTAAGTATGACATTGAGGAGGTGGGAGCAAAAAAATATGCGGCTAGCAGATTTTTTCATTTTCAAATAGTGTACAACAAATCAGTGGTAGACCAAGCTCAGGACTTCATAATTATTGTTGGCGAGTTCAGGTCCGAAGAAGTCAAAATTGGAGTAAACCTTATTGTTTGTAGCATAATTGATAAACTTTCACCTTCGTGGAAGGAATTTCAAAAAACTATGCGCCATAAGCAAAAGAAAACTTCTCTTGAGACGTTGATAATGAGAATCCACATAGAGGAAGAAGCAAGGGACTAAGATGCACTTTTGATCACACCGAAGGTAAATTTAGCTTCTTCAAATAACTCTGTCCTTGAAATTAACAAAAATACTACTTTGAAGCCTAAGAAGGAAAAAATCAAGAAAAATGATGGAGAACATCCTAAGGACAATAATGGTGAAAACAATCAAGCAAAAAATCAACATGTACAAGAAAAAGGACTGTGCTCTGTCTGTGGCAAGAGTGGGCATATTTCTTGATTTTGTAAATTTTAAAAATGTGGGCCTACACCTCAGGAAAATATTACCGAAGAACCATTTGTGGTGGTGATAATAGACATAAACATGGTGGAGAATGTTGATGGATGGTGGGCTGACTCTGGTGCAAATTGTCATGTCTGTTATGAGAAAGGCTGGTACAAAAAATATACTCATTTTGATGAGCCTAAAACCATCATGCTTGGAAATTCACACACAACTCAAGTACTTGGAATGGGAGATGTCGAGTTGAGTTTTATTTCTAGAAGGGTATTAATTTTAAAATATGTACTTTATACTTCTTCCATGAGAAAAAATTTGACATTTAGTTTTCTTCCTAATAAAGCAGGCTTCAAACAGATTATTGAATCTGACCAATATGTAATTGTGAAAAATAATATTTTTGTGGGAAAGGGGTATGCATGTGATGGTATGTTCAAGTTGAATATTGAAATGAATAAAACATCTGCTTCTGTTTATATATTTTCTTTTACTATTTTTTGACATGCTCATTTGTATCATATAAATGATCGTTATGTGGAAATCATGAGTAGTTTAGGATTAATTCCAGTGATCAAAAAGAATTTTAAAAAATGTGAGGCTTGTAGTAAAACCAAAATCACAAAAAGGCCTCATTTTCAAGTTGAAAGAAAAGCTGATTTATTAGAATTAGTTCATACTGATATTTGTGAACTTGGAGGAATTTTAACTCGTGGAGGAAATAGATATTTTATCACTTTCATTGATGATTTTTCTAAGTTTATATATATTTACTTAATGAAAAATAAAAGTGATGCTTTTGAGAACTGTAAAACTTTTCTCCATGAAGTTGAAAATCAGTTTGGTAGAAGAATAAAAAGAATAAGCAGTGATAGAGGCCATGAATATGAGTCATGAGTTCAATTCTTTTGTTAGATCAATAGGTATAATTCATAAAACTACTCCTTCTTATTCTTCCGCATCTAACAGTGTAACAGAAAGGAATAATAGAACTTTGGTTGAGTTAACTAATGCCATGTTAATTGAGTCTAGTGCACCTTTAAGTTTTTGGGGTGAAACTCTTTTGACTGCTTGTTATTTGTTGAATCGTGTGCCTCATAAAAAGACCAAACTAACACCTTTTGAGTTATGGAAAGGTCATAAACCAAATTTAGGATATCTAAGAGTTTGGGATTGCTTAGCCTATGTAAGGTTAATGGATCCTAAAATCTCTAAGTTGGGTAAAAAAATTACTACTTGTGTTTTTCTTGGTTATGCTACAAATAGTACAACCTATAGATTTTTTAATCTTGAAGATAGTGTGATAATAGAATCAAGTGATTCTATTTTTCATGAAAATAAATTTTCTTTTGACTCAAAAAATAGTGGGGGTCTAAGGACTAAATTTTTTTTTTTGTTACCACCTAGTTCTTTCATTTCTATCCCGAAAAATAAAGAAACTGATGATTTTGAGTTAATAAGTAAAAGAGCTAGAGTTGAAAAAGATTTTGGTCCTGATTATTATGTGTTTAATGTTGGAGATGACCCTCTCACTTTAAAAGAAACTTTGTCTTCACCTGATGCTATTTTTTGAAAAAAGGTTGTAAATGATGAAATGGAATCACTAATTTCCAATAAGACTCGGAAGCTAGTTGATTTACCCCCGGATTGTAAAATAATTGGATGTAAATTGGTCTTACGCAAAAAGTTAAAGCCAAATGGATCTATTAATAAATACAAAGCTAGGCTAGTGGCTAAAGGTTTTAAACAACTAGAAGGCCTAGAATTTTTTGATACTTTTTTCTTCGGTAACTAGAATTAGATCCATTAGACTTTTAGTTTCTATTGCGGCAATTTTTGATTTACAAATTCATCAAATGGATGTAAAAACTGCTTTGTTAAATGGAGACCTAAATGAGGAGATTTATATGGAGCAACTCAAGTGTTTTGTTGAGGCTGGCCAAGAAAGCAAAGTGTGTAAACTTAATAAATCCCTATATGGCTTGAAATAGGAACCAAAGCAATGGGATGAAAAGTTTGATTCCTGCATGATTGATAATGGTTATTGACACCCAATTATTGCTCTCCGTACTTAAAATTAATGTCTTCAGGCTTTCTAATCGTTATAGGGCACAAAATTAAATTTTCACATATTTTTTATAATTGTTGACAAATTATTGATAATCATCCTTACTTTAGAATTTTATCAATTTGTTGTAATATTTTTTTTTCTTTCATAATTTATTCATAATTCTTTGTACATTGGGATTTTTTCATTACCGTCTTTAATATTTTTCAGAATCATTTGCACATGTACACGACATGACATCACATTTTTATAATATTTTAAAAATAATTACGTTTTTTTTAATATTTTAAACATTCTTTACATTTTTCCATAATTACAAAGCAATACCTATATTTTGTATTTTTTTTACGGATCGCAAATGCTAAGTCGGATCAATTAGTTTTTACATAGTATAATAATTCGATGTCTTATCGCATCCGACAACGATCGCACAATAATATCTTGTCACGCCCGATAATGACTACACATAATGTCTTGTCACATTCGATAATGACTAAACATAATGTCTTGTCACATCTAACAATGATAACTGAATGACACTACCCTTTGAACAATAACTTTATCCATTGATCAAAAGGATGAAAATCCTTTGGTCAATACTCTAAGGACCAAAGAATGAGCTATTAAGAAAAAGTAGGGACACCTTTTTATCCATTGGATAATAAGGGGTGCCAATTTTCATTATAAATAAGTGGTGGGGTTGATATTTTTCTAACATACAATTCACACTTACACATTTTAATCATTTACACAATAATTTTATTCATTCTTTCACCACTTACTCTCCCCAAAACAAACAAAAATACACTGACACATTTTTACTCCATTTTCTCTTCGAAACACACACAAAAATACACAATATACACACACACAAAAAAACAGTTGCACTTCCTTTCTGTCCGTGAAAACAACCCTCAGGCCACAAGTTCTAGCCACACCACCAACGTTCAGCCATCACTGGAGAACCCACACCGGTGAGGCCCTCACCATCGAAGCAACACCAGCAGCCAACGACAGTTGCAGCCGACGGAGCTGCCACCGCTGCTGCGTCTTCCCCGCCACCAACAACTCCGGCGAGCCTCTTTCCGACAGCCACCACCGCCTAGGGGTGGGCATTCGGTCGGTTTGGTCTGATTGTTTAATATCGGTTCGGTTTATCAATTTTTGGATTGACAAAAATGACATCCGTAATCAAACTGAAATAAATTTGGTTTGGTTCGGTTCTTACAAATTCGGTTCGATTATTTCGGATTCTTATTTTAGTTTGAAATAGTAAAGTAGTTAGCCTCTCTTTTTCATAACTGAGCATTTAAAATTGATGGGTTTTTTTAGAAAAAATATTTTTTTCAAACCTGTTTTTCATTCCCAAATATAAATAACTATAAATAACTCAACATGGATGAAACGAAATGAAATAATCATAAGCTTAATATAATACATAACGTCATTAATCATTACATATAATATAACCTTGCATAAATAATCCATAAAACAGTCCAAAGTCACCAAAATAGTCCATAAAATATTTGAGTCACTAAAACAATCCATAAACAGCCTGCGGCGTATGTGAATTTGTTGTTAAATGTTACTTGTGAATATGAATTACTAAATATTATATATATATATATATATATAATATAATATTATATTATATATATATATTATATAATATATATAATAAAATATATATATTATTTATCTATTTATAAAATTTTGGTTTTTTGGTTTAACCGATTTTTTTTTAAATCGAAAACCAAACCGAAAAATCAAAATTTTAAAATTACAAACTGAATCCGATCCGAAAAACCAAAAAACTGAAATCAAAATTAAATTTCAGTTTGGTTTTTCGGTTTTTTTTGGTTTAAACCAAAATATGCCCACCCCTACGGCACCACCTCTCTTCTTTTCCTCCCTTTCCAACCGTCATATCGCTTTTTACCGTTGTTGTCTTGCCAAATTTGATCACCGGTGAGTCCCAACAAACTACACAACCGCTATTCACCGAAAAAGGTCCAAATCTGACCAAAATCTTTGTGTATCAGGTATCACTTTGGTATTCCTCACTGTGGAAGCGACGTTCTCGAGCCCCCTTGCTTTCAGTTGATATTTTGACATCATATAATGAAAGATTTATTTTTATCTATGTCTCTATTGATTATGGTTATTGTTTTTGATTTCTTGTTTAGATCTGTTGGGTTTATTCTTATGGCCAATTTTGGTTGAGATTTGATCTGAAAATGCCATTTCTGGTGGTCCGTGCTTGATACCCGTGTTGATGTTGATCATATTGTTATTTGGACTAGCTGTGTGATTATTTCTCTCATTGCTTGATATGCCGCCGTTGCTAATTTCATTATTCAGTAGCATCACATGTTGGCTGCGTTAAAACAAATTTCGGTTTGGTTTCGCCCTTTTACTATTGTACAATTTTTACTATAAATACTGTATTGTAATGGCCAATGACATTATCTTTCCGTCGGATATTTGAGGCCACCCCGTAACAAAAGATGAATTTTTATTTCTCAACTGTACTTATTTACATCAAAATAAATACTTGGCCAATGACATAATCTTTCCATCAGATATTTGAGGCCACCCCATAACAAAAGATGAATTTTTATTTCTCAACTGTACTTATTTACATCAAAATAAATACTTGGCTGATGACGATATCTCTTCATCGGATTTTTGAGGCCACCCTATTACAAGACAGACTTTATATTCCCAAATTTATTATTTTATATCAAGGGTCAACACATGGCTGATGAAGAAATTTTTTGTCGATTTTCGAGGCCTTCCCAAATAAAAGACCGACATTACGTCTACAAATACAGGCAATGACGAAACTTTTATAACATCATGACAACACAAAAGGTTTTATGATTCTTATATTGGCAAAGCGATTTAGGACGATCGATAAATCGAGTAACCAATTTGTAGCCATGGCGCATCCAAAACTTAATCCGAGCTCACGTCATAACAAAATTCTATTTTTATATATACATCCGCATATACATATGTGTACACATGGTTTCATTTATTTAATGATTGTTTGTTTATTTTACTTCCATCAAATATTTGTACATATTCTCGGTAACATATTCCAAGGTGCTACTTGAAAAGGGAGCCCCGAGCTTTATGTTTGTCTTTTATTTCTCGTTTATGTGATCGTACATAAAATACGAATACTGTGAAAACTTTACTTTTGAGGTGTTGGGCGGGACATTCTTATTTACTTACATAGCACACGTTTAGAAAAATTTAGGTCATCAATATTACTCAAACAAAGTAGATTAATCAATTCATTTACACACTTTTGCATCATAAACATTGTGATCTTTTCTTTTCAAGTAAATATTTATCTTTCTTCGTAATTTTAATCAAAATAAAAAATATTATTTTTAAATACTTTTTTTTTCATGACATATCAAAATATATTTCTTTTCATACATCACAAAATACTTTTCTTTTTCACGTATAATTTATAAATTTTTATACATATCTTTTACTTGTTTTCATAATAGTAAGTTTATTTAGATAATTAATATACATATACCTTTACACAACTTTTAAATAATTATTTTTTCAAAAGAATTAATTTATACTTAATACATATACATCTTTTACATTATTTTGAAATACTTATATTCTTAGAAAAAATTAATCTCTTACATCCCTCTCTTTGATAAATTTAGTCTAGTAGGGTACCACATTTGTGGATTCCGAAGGGTGCCTAACCCTTTCCTTCGGAATAATTTGAACTCTTACTTAGAATATCAATTGTTTTTTCACAGACTAAAACATCAATCACACATGCTAATAAATAAATAGGTTTCCTTATTTTCCTTGAAAATTAGGTGGCGATTCTATATAAACTTTAATTCATTTAGAGTCCATAAGTCATGTTTTGTTTAACTTTGGTAAAAATAAGGCATGGCAGAATGGCGATTCTACTGGGGAGAAATAACAGGTTTTGACCACAATAGGCTCAATTTTTCAATTGAGAGAGGTATTTTTAATTTTTTTTGGATATGTTAGTTCTTTGATTCTTCATCTATTTACACTGCAAATTATGTGAATTTGTTCATAAATTCTTTACATTTTTTACACAAATTAATTTTGTTGTTTTGTCAAATTCTTTTATTCATTACTTGTTTATATACACTTTATCTATACATTTAAAAATTTCTACACATTATTTAATCATAAATTACAATTTCATCGAGTCTTTGGCCGTGCACTTCACACACTATGGTTCACGCAGGGGGTGTCTTACACTCCCCCAAACCTTCTTTGAATTTCATAGTTTTAGAGTTGGTGCATTCAGGTTAGTGTGCCTTCTCTCAATCATTCAGTCCTACTCCCAATAATTTAGGAAAATTTTTATTCTAGAAATAAATCACGTCATATACAAACTCATAAAAATAGGTTTGAACTACGTTTTGACCTAATTTTTGTCCTGACACGATATGTAGGAAACCCTGTATTAGGGTCCGATCTCTTCACTGTTTTAGAATAATTCTTCGGTATTCAAACTGGGGCAATTTTTCTGTAACAGTTCAAAGATGCTCTCCAAAGGTCTTCAAAGAGCGCAAATAAATAATTCTTCAAATTCAAATCTCAATAACATTAGTGCCTAGTCGGCCTACCTTTTGATCTTCACCCGATTTTGATTCAAGAATACCTAGCTTCTTCTTTCGAACATCGTAAATCATTAAATTTATGGCGTATCAATCTCCACTTTCAAATCAAGGATTCAATATTCTTTCATTCATAACAATCCTGCCGACTGCGGCAAAATAATGCCATAACTTCTTCAAAAAAGATTTTTTAATAGGAGCCTTTTATAAAAGAAAAATGCAAAAAAGATGGTAGAAGTTTTGTACATTTCATATAGTAAAAATGTCAAAAAGATATTTTTTTTTCAGAGTTGATAGTGTCATTTTTTGTGTGAATTGTCAAATTAAAAACTCAAAAAGATTTTATTGACGTTCATCATCTATCTTGGGTCGTGTTTCTCTAGTCTGGATTCATTCTTTCATTTAATCCTTAATTATCCAATCTAGACGAACTACGCACACCTGATTCTCCTCTTTTGGGAGTGAGATACATAGGAAGCCCTTCGTGGGTTCGGTGATCTTATTTCAAAAATACAAAAAGATTTTTCTTTACTAGTTTCAAGCTTCATTTTCGTATGAAATTCAAAATCGAAAGCCCAAAAAGATTTTTCTTTCGTAATCATAGGTTTCATTTTGTATAGAGATGTTAAAGCTGAAAAATTCAAAAAGTTTTTTCGTCAATTTTTTGATAATTTGTTATTTTCTTTTATTCTTAAAGTTTCAAGAAAAAGAGAAAAAAAAAGAGAAAGAGAGTTCGATTGGCCATGTTGTGCCAAAACTTTCTGAAATACGCAGACCTGATTCTTGTTTTCACAAGATACGTAGGCAACCCTCATTTGGGTTCGATCCCATTTTTTTTCCTGAAAAATAAAAAATGAATAAATATTATTAGAATTTTGGCTTGGTTGGTACCAACACAGTTAGGAGTGTGCATGAAAAAGAATAAATTGGTATGATGGAGAGGACCGACTTCAGGGTAAACCATAGATTCTTTTGGTACCTCTTAGTCAAACTCGAGTAACACTTGAAAATTCTCTCGCATACATCTAAGACAAGAACAAAGCCAATCCCATCGTTTCAAGTGCATTGTGTGGTGAGCTTTAGACTAGTTCATTACATTGCATTGTTGATCCAGAACTTAGCCTGAATGTCTATTGAGGCGAAATTCTGAGTTACACTTAGTTTGGAAAGGGATTGTAGGCCTTCCTTGACTAGATTGTGCCTTCCACAACCTACCAAATGACATCAATTCCTAGTATTTTCCCCTTTGAACCTGAAACCTTTTGTTTGGAATAACAACATTTGACCCTATACCTTTTGAGTGCTTATGTGCACTATCCCTCTTTGGTCCACCTCCTTGAGCACACTAAGTATAAGTATATGTAAGTTGCGAATGAAGATTCAAGATCAAAGTTGCCAAAGGCAAAGGACGTATATCCCCAGAAGAACAAAAATAAAAGACGACTTAAAAAAAGAAGGAGCAAGAACCCCTACAAAGAAAAAAAAGAGAGATAACTCTGATAAAGGTGGGGAATCATCATCCCCCAAAGAGAAAAAAAGGAAGAAAAATAAATCGAAAAGGGGAAAATTTCCAACACAAGATTCAAAAGAAGCCGAAACAAATACAAAACAAGGGACAAAGAAGCACAACAAAGAAGATCGAGCGCCAAAGCACAATAAATATCAAAAGCACGGATACAGTGTAATGCTCATTGAGGAATTAGTCACTTTTATCCCAAATGTCATCCTGCTCGACCCCAAGCCTACTTTACAAGACGATAACAAGTCCTACAAGATCTTATTCTAAGTGTTCTCACATTAGTGGATACTTATATGAAGGCAAGCCTATGGTATCACAATTACATTTATTGAACTTTTTTTGAGTGTGAGTGTATATCTCTGGATGTCTCTGCATTCAAAAGAAAAATACTCAAATAGGTGTGAAAATGAGACATTCATTTCGGAGAGGGCACTTGAAACATGATAATAGACATAGTTCAAAATCTTTGTTGGAAGCAAGATGAACAAATCTTGTCTATACTTAGGTATGTCTGAGGTACCACTTGAAACCATAGGAGTTACCTTGAAGTAAATCTCGGTTAGCTGGAAGAGATGGGAGAATTCTTATACACAACAACTAATTGTTGGTATCAACTGAAGTCAAGATACAATTATGCCTTCTTTACTCTCTATCATTTCTCACAAAGGAAAAATAAAAAATAATTTTCTTCCTTCTTCATGCTTCATTCTCACAAAGAAAATACAAAATAATTTTCTACATTTTCACTTTTCAACATTCCTCATAAAGAAAACACAAAATAATTTTCTGCATTTTTTCATATTTCTTACAAAAAATACAAAACAATCTTATACATTCTTCACCTTTCAACATTGCTTACAAAGAAACTACAATAATTTTTTACATTTTCACCTTCCCATATTTCTTACAGTAAAAATACAAAATCATCTTCTGTATTTTAACCTCTTAACATTCCTTACAAAAGAAAATACAAAAATAATTTTCTTTCCTTTCAAACACATGCCTTAGGTCAAAAGGATGAAAATCCTTTGGTCAATACTCTAAGGACCAAAGGATGTGTCACGACCCAAATGGCCATGAGTGGCACCCACACTAATCTTCCTGTGGGAGAACCATCTAAATCAAACCATTACCCAATCACTTAGTCAATATTAAAAAGATATTTTCATAAAACCGTTTTAACAATAATAATCTGGAGTTAATCATCAGTAATGCGGAAATCAAACAATTTACTTACTGAAATTTCCAAGACTCGAAAGTCATCGTACAAGAACTATAACATAGATCATGTCTAAAGAGATATCCAAAAATAAAGTAAATAAAGAATATTTCACTGCCCGAAAGATGGACAAGAACAATTACGATTACCCATGGTAGTCTGGAAACGGAGTGGTCACCCTTGGATCAAGATCTACTATCAAACTCTAGAGGTGAGATCATATATGAGCCTCTAGAACAATTTCTGCACTCAACAAAAGAAGAGTACAAGGTAGTATCAGTACAAACCACTATGTACTGGTAGATATCATAGGCCAACTCAACTTAATAACATGTACAGAACATAAATCAAATAACAAGTAGACAGACATAATCACATAACAAATTCTCAATGAATCAACAATACAACAATAGTAGGTCAACAGTGTTCACAAACAAGCCACATAACTATCAAGAGTATCATGACCTACAGGGAACAATCTATGTTCATGTACCGTACCGGTATGATACCCGATCCAACATAAATATAAACGTACCGGCGTGGTACCCGATCCAACATAAATATAAACGTATCGGCGTGACACCTGATTCAACATAAATATAAACGTACCGGCGTGGTACCCGATCCAACATAAATATAAACGTACCGGCGTGGTACCCGATCCAACATAAATATAAACGTACCGGCGTGATACCCGATCCAACTTAATATAAACGTATCGGCGTGGTACCGGATCCAACATAATTATAAATGTACCGGCGTGGTACTCGATCCAACATAAATATAAACAAGTATTGTCAATATCAATTTACATATCCTCACAGCATACCCCACAATGTACCAAGTTTACAAGTACACTTAAAGTCATAAGACAATTTTCATCAAGTCAATTTTCAACAAACATTTATACACGAGTCAACAATCTAAACACCATCAATTTCAAGCATGTCCGAATACCAATCCACTAGCATCCAATTTAGGAGCATACACACAATTAAGTTGAGTCTAAACTCCAATTAAACCATAACCTATCTCAACCAAAGAATCCAAATTCAAGCTAATTTGCAAAGGTCTTGCCCTTTCGTAAAGCTTCCGAATGATTCAAATCTGTCCAAATATATAATCCCCATGAAAATACGAATCTAATAACACCTGTTTTATTATTTTTACTCTAAGAATTATAGACCTAAACCAAAATTTATCAAAATTGTGACTAATCAAAACCTAGTGATCTAAAGCTAAAATGCAATGAAAACTAATGGCTTCAGTACTACTTTTACATGTATAAAATTCCTTTAATCACATGTCTATTAAAGAAAAGAATCGACAAATGCAAGAGAATTTCTGAAATTAAGGCAAAACATGAAATTGGAAACTACAATTTTAACCAATTCACAGAAGTCATGCGAAACCACTAACCCTAACACCAAATCATATTATTAATCGTCTGGAATCTAATCATTAGCATAATTACATTATTATTATTATCATAGGCAAGGATTTTTATTATTATAAAATTTCTAAGAGATAACATGACTACAATATTGATTTCACTAACTCATTCTAAAGGCATTAGTATATGCCACTGCCGAACAACAACCCATTAACACAACTGCATAATTAGCCCATAATTTTCTATATTATTATTGCTATTATTAGGACATAATCACCAATTAGGTAATCCACCCAATCTACTGCACCATATAATTGATATTCACTCGAGTAATCAAATAGCAAATTCTACTGCCTCACAATATTATGAATATAATAGTAGGTAGATGATACCATAGGAGCTAATTCACACAAAGTACATACCTTAAGTCGTCGTTACTCCCTCTTTGAAATTGCAATGGTGAAAACCGTAGGTTTTATGCCCTCCTCTGGTAACTTCCTGATTTTATTATTAATGTATATGGTAAACCCTAACCACTTAATTTCATCCTTATATTAACCACATAAGTAAATAAATTGCTATTTTGACCCATTAATTTATTAATTAAATTAATTATTTATTATACCCAAAACTTTTAATATATCCTCAAAATTTATTTTGAATCCCATAGAAATAAATTAAATATGTAAATTGACTAGAAAGTACATTCTGGGCCTATTGAAAATACTACGACACTAATCCGAAACTGTCTCTATCAAAGGTTGATTATTATCGGGTTTAACTTTATTAAACTCAAGGACCCAATTAATGACTTAAATTATCCCCGAATACTCAAAGAATATCGATACTAGTCACCACCATAAGTCATAAATCATGTATAAAAACTATGAAGAGCGCTAAAATAAGGAAGATGAGAAAATTTCACAAACGATAGGAAGAATCATTACAGGATGAGCTATTAATAAAAAGTAGGAACACCCCTTTATCCGATAATAAGACGTGCCAATTTTCATTGGTCGGGTTGATATTTGTCTAACATACAATTCACACGTACACATTTTAATCACCTACACAACAATTTTATTCATTCTTTCACCACTTACTCTCCCCAAAATAAACAAAAATACACTGGGACATTTTTACTCTATTTTCTCTCCAAAACACACAAAAATACACAATATACACACACACAAAAAAATAGTTGCACTTTCTTTCTCTCCTCCCTCCGGCGAACTCCAACGCCACCGCGAAAACAACCCTCAGGCCACGAGTTCCAGCTGAACCACCGACGTTCAGCCATCACTGGTGAACCCGCACCGGTGAGCCCCTCACCATCGGAACAACAACAACAGCGAACGACAGCTGCAGCCGGCGAAGCTACCACCGCCACTGCGTCTTCCTCACCACCAACAACTTCAGCGAGCCTCTTCTCGGCAGCCAGCACTGCCTCTCTTTTTTTCCTTCCTTTCCAGTTGTCATGTCACATTTTGCCACTGTTATCTTGCCGAATTTGATCACCAGTGAGTCCCAAAGAACTACACATCTGCTACTCACAGAAAAGGGTCCAAATCTGACCAAAATCTTTGTGTATTCAGGCATCACTCCAGTATTTCTCACCGTGGAAGCAACATTCTCGAGCCCTCTTGCTTTCAGTTGATATTTTGACACCATATAGGTGTAATGAAAGATCTATTTTTATCTATGTCTCCATTGAATATGGTTATTATTTTTTAATTATTATTTAGATCTGTTTGGTTTATTCTTGTGGCCAATTTTGGTTGAGATCTGATCAGAAAATGCCATTTCTAGTGGTCCTGTAACACCCTGTAGTTTTTCTAGCTTGAATTCGTTCCTAAAACGTTAAGGCATAGCTTCCAAAATGAGGAATATTTATTTCATGTGGAATTTTCAAGATTTAGACCTCTCATTGTGTGGGAAATTAAACAAGCTTTTCATTGATACAAAATTCGCCTGAATTCGATACTCGATTGAGGAAATTAGAGCATTTTTAAGTTGACAGTGTCCCACCCTAGCAACCACTGCATTGCAGAGAAGGAAAATTTCATAATTGTCAATTCCAGTGGACCTATGTGATATTGGCGCATCGCGGAGAGGCCCAAATTACCAATTGTTGAAATTCAGTAGCCCAACGCGATACTGGCGCATCGCGCCAGTGGCCAAAATAACAGTCCAAAGAGGCATTGCGATTGTGGCGTATCGCGGTGAAGGCCCAGTTCCCACTCATACTTTTTCAATGAGCCACCGTGATAGTGGCGCATCGCAGTGGCCTATTAAATTGGGATTTTTGCTTTCTTTTCCACTTTCTTTTAGAAGCTTAATAAGGGCATTTTGATCAATCCCCAAGGTCCCAATTCGTGTAAAACACAACATTAAACATAATCCAAAACACTTTATGCTTATTTCATCAATTTTCTCTCAAATCAAAACCCTAGGACTCAAGAGACTCATTTCCAAGAAATCAAAATTCTCCATAGATTCTCTAAAAAAAGCTCCAAATTGAGCATTCCCAAGGCAAGATAATCAAGAACTCATCTTCAAAAACTCAAATAAGAATCAATAATTCAAGTTTCTTCATCTAATCATCAATCAAGGTATGTGAGATTTTTCAACAAGGATAATCCTTTCATCCTTGTACCAAAACTTATTTTAATTACAAATTTACTGAATTTTATATGATTTTCCATGAAATTAAAGTTATGGTTTACACCCAATATTGCTAATTATGAGATTTCAAGGGATTTAGAAATTGAGTTGCATGTCTATGTTCATATTTTCATGTATATTGCAAAAATTTTAGATTTTAAGTTGATTTATAAATGTTTACATTACCAAGCATGAATATTATGATGTTTTAACATGAGTTTGATGCATGGGTCATTAAGCCCTAATTAAATATTGTTATTTCATGATTGAGTGTGCTATGAGCACTTTATGACTAGATTCTTTTCAGATTATTGATAAAGATTTGACCTTTTGGTATCAAGAATAGATATGAAATCCACTTTACAGATTTAGATTACAGATTTAGCTTTACAGATATACAGTTGGTTTTTATTATAAATCATTAAACTATAGATATAATACCCAATTACCCCCCCCCCCCCCCGAACTATACCCAAAAAGGATGTGACACACCTCAACTTAAAGGGGTCCTATTACCCCCCTGAACTAATTAAAAGTGTAATTTTGACACCCTTAGTGCCTACGTGTCACATACGTGGCACAACATACTGAAGTGTCCACGTAGGCACACTTTAGATAGGTTATACTCCCTGGCAAGAGTATGACTCCTCTCCCTAACGTGAGGATTCCTCCTTAGGGGGATAAGAACGTTGGACTCCATGAATGCTCACATGGTTTATGTCGGTTAGAAGAATCTCCTATGCAGAATAAGTTTTTCAGATTTCTAAACCCTTAAGATAAAGTATTTTTCCTACATTTTAATAGTAAAGATTTTCAAAAAACTAAGTGTAAAGGCTCATAGTTTACTCAAATTATGCTTTACAGAAAGATAACAGTTACAAAATTCAGCTTTTAGATTTCAGATTTCAGAAGTGAGCTCTTTCTACACTTAGACAGTATGATTTATAGACAGAATACAAGTATAGCTTTTAGAATTAAATGTTATGGCATACTAGATTTATAAAGTATGATTGCTTTATTATTCATGATCTCAGTATTTCTGATATTCCAGCTTATGTGAGTCATTTACATGTAGCATGCATTGTTTTATAAATCATGATGATGAGATGATATTTTTCTTATGCATTTCACCCACATATACTCAGTACATCCTCAAAGTACTGATTCACATATATGTCTATGTTCTACATTATCTCATAATGTAGGTATCGGTTCAGTTGTAGAACGCATATCATATTCAGACAGTTTGCAGCTTTCAGTCAGCAGGTGACGAGTCCTCTTGATTCAAGGGCTTGAGTCAGTCAAATAGTTTGAGTAGTATTTTACTTTTATTCATTCAGTCATATTGATTTGAGATAGTTGGGGGTCATGTCCAATAGAGGCTTCATAGACAGTCAGTAGAGTTAATTTATTTGATTCCAGTATTGTTTTGTAAAAGCAGAGTTCTAATCATTTTTATTTAGTTCTATGTTGATCAGATTCAGAAAAGAATCATCTTTCTCTTATTTCGTTCAGATTTATGTATATGCCAGTAGAAGGGTTAGCTTGGGATCACTTATGGCCCTAAGCACCGTGTGATGATTAGGGGGTAGTCTTGGGTCATTACTGGTCCGTGCTTGATACCCGTGTTGATGTTGATCATATTGTTATTTGGGCTAGCTGTGTGATTATTTTGCTCATTGCTCATTGCTTGATATGCCGTCGTTGCTAATTTCATTATTCAGTAGCATCACATGTTGGCTGCGTTAAAACAAATTTTGGTTTGATTTAGCCCTTTTACTATTGTACAATTTTTACTACAAATACTGTATTGTAATGGCCAATGACATTATCTTTTCATCGGATATTTGAGGCCATCCCATAACAAAAGATGAATTTTTATTTCTCAACTGTACTTATTTACATCAAAATAAATACTTGGCCAATGACATTATCTTTCCGTCAGATATTTGAGGCCACCCCATAACAAAAGATGAATTTTTATTTCTCAACTGTACTTATTTACATCAAAATAAATACTTGGCTGATGACTATATCTCTCCGTCGGACTTTTGAGGCCACCCTATTACAAAGATGGACTTTATTTTTCAAAAATTATTATTTTATATCAAGGGTCAACACATGGCCGATGAATAAATTCTCCGTCGATTTTTTAGGCCTTCCCAAATAAAAGACGGACATTACGTATACAAATACATAACAAAAATAAATAAACTCGGGAAATGACGAAACTTTTATAACATCATGACAACACAAAAGGTTTTATGATTCGTATCTTGACAAAACAATTTAGGACAACCGATAAATCGAGCAACCACTTCGTAGTCATGGCGCATCCAAAACTTAATCCGAGCCCACGTCATAACAAAATTTTATTTTTCTATATACATCCGCATATATGTATGTGTATGCATGGTTTCATTTATTTAATGATTGTTTGTTTATTTTACTTCCATCAAATATTTGTACATATTTTCGGTAACATATTCCAAGGTGCTACTCGAAAAGGAAGTCCCGAGCTTTATGTTTGTCTTTTATTTTTTATTTATGTGATCGTACATAAAATACAAATATATTAAAAACTTTACTTTTGGAGTGTCGGGCGGGACATTCTTATTTACTTACATAGAACACGTTTAGGCAAATTTAGGCCGTCAATATTACTCAAACAAATTAGATTAATCAATTCATTTACAAACTTTTACATCATAAACATTGTGATCTTTTCTTTTCAAGTAAATCTTTATCTTTCTCCGTAATTTTAATCAAAATAAAGAATATTATTTGTAAATACTTATTTTTTTATGACATATCAAAATACATTTCTTTTCATACATCATAAATACTTTTCTTTTCACATATAATTTTATACATTTTTTTACATATCTTTTACTTGTTTTCATAATAGTAGGTTTATTTATATAATTAATATACATATACCTTTACACAACTTTTAAATAATTATTTTTTCAAAAGAATTAATTTATACTTAATACACATACATCTTTTACATTATTTTGAAATACTTATATTTTTAGAAAAAATTAATCTCTTACCTCCCTCACTTTGATAAATTTAGTCTAGTCGGGTACCACATTTGTGGATTTCGAAGGGTGCCTAACCCCTTCCCTTCGAAATAATTTGAACCCTTACTTAGAATCTCAATTTTTTTTTCGCAGACTAAAACAACAATCACACATGCTAATAAATAAATGGATTTTCTTATTTTCCTTTAAAATTAGGTGATGACTCTATATAAACTTTAATTCATTTAGAGTCCATAAGTCATGTTTTGTTTAATCTTGGTAAAAACAAGGCATGACAATGGGTTTAAAACAAATGAGTGTGATAAGTGCATATATCACAAATCTTGAAATAATTCACATGTTATTATTTGCCTATATATTGAGAATTTTTGATCTTTGGCTCTAACATGAATGTTATTGGTGAAACAAAAAATATTCTTATAAGCCATTTTGATATGAAAGATCTTGATGAGGCAAATTTTATTCTAGGAATAAAAATAACTAGAACATGTGATGAAATTTTCCTTGACCAGTCACATTATCTTGAGAAAATATTAAAAAAATATAATTTCCTTGATTGCGAGCATGTTGTAACTCCATTTGATTCTAGTGTTCACTTGTTTCCCGTTATAAATGAAAACGATGTTATAAATCAAAAGGATTATGCTAGAATAATTGAAAGTTTGAGATATGTGACTGATTACACTAGGCTTGATATTGCATATGCAGTAGGAGTACTTAGCAGGTTTACTAGCAAGCCAGGTAATGAACATTGGCATGCTATAACTAGAGTAATGAAATATTTAGCTGGAACAAAAACTCATGATTTTTTCTATAATAAATATCCTGTTGTACTTGAAGAGTTTTGTGATACAGATTAGAATACTTTATCAGGTGATTCCTTATCTACTACTGGTTATATTTTTACTTTGGGTGGTGGTGCTATTTGTTGAAAATCTAATAAGAAAACTATAATTGCTAACTCTACCATAGAGGCTGAACTAATTGCTTTAGCTTCAGTGAGTGAGGAAGCACATTGGTTGAGAGATTTGTTATTTCAAATACCTTATTTTGAAAAACTAATTTCTCCTATTTTAATTCATTGTGATAGCATAACTGCAATTGGTAGAGTTCAAAATCGTTATTACAACAGTAAATCCAGACCTATAAGGAGATAATACAGTAATATGAGATCATATTTGACAAATGGTACCATTAATGTTGATTATGTCAAATCTTGTGATAATCTTGCTGATCCATTGACTAAGGCCTTAGCAAGAGAAGAGGTTTGGAGCACATCGAGGGGAATGAGATTGAAGCCTATTGAATCTTGAGTCATATGTGAGAAAATCCAACCTAGGGACTAGAGATCCTGTATCCAGGTTCAATGGAAAAAACTAATCACATGATGACTTGTTATGAAAAATGCACTATTTATTATTCCTCCCTATGGTGTGGGTGCATTTACCTGTAATGATTATGAGGTTGAGTTTTAAAAACTCTTAATGAAAATCTATAGCTCGTATGAGTGGGGTGCTAAAATTACAGGAGCACTATCGACAGATTTCACCTATGTGAGTGTGGATGTAAGCCGCTTCCCATGAGAACTACGTTCATTCTCAAAGACACTCATGAAATTAGAATAACATAAGGCCGTAACGTGCTGGCTATAAAGCTCATGTCAATACCTTAACTATTATGTGTAAGCTGTAACTTTTTATTTCCCTTAAGCAGTCATAGTTCAAGTCTGAGACCACTACGGCTCTGGAGTAAAAATTACTGTATTGCTACGTTGAGGTTCAATGCAGAGCACACCTTTATTATGCATGGTATTCTTCCTTCAGCTAGTAGACTCTCTTATATTAATATTAAAATAAGTGGAGAATTGATATTGCATTTTAATATTATTATTATTTAATAATATTATGCATTAGTTTGCCTTTAAGTTGAGCAGCAACTTAATGCCTTTACTCTCCTTTGTTGCATGCATTTCGTGTGAGTAATAGCATCTCATTCCAATTACAGCATTCTTGAGTTATGGCACCTTCTAATAGCATATAATGCCAATAAACATCACTTTGAATTAAATGTCCCTTTTAAGGGATCGAAACATGTATGTTGTTGCTTGATTATTTTTGACCCTTGAAAAGTAGTGACTGAATTTGGCCACTATTTTCTTAAAATTTATGTAACCTCTAAGTCTTTATTCTTCCATTATCCTACATTTTTTGACTTGTAACTCTTGTAACCTTTGTAACTCTTGTAACTTCTATGCCATTCATTCACCATATTTATCTTCCTATTCATTACATGGAGGATTTCTTCACCTATAAATAGAGGTGGCCTTGCATCATTCTTGAGTTATGGCACCTGCTAATAGCATATAATGCCAATAAACATCACTTTGAATTAAATGTCCCTTTGAAGGGATCGAAATATGCATGTTGTTGCTTGATTATTTTTGACCCTCGAAAAGTAGTGGCTGAATTTGGCCACTATTTTCTTAAAATTCATGTAACCTCTAAGTCTTTATTTCTCCATTATCCTACACTTTTTGACTTGTAACTCTTGTAAACTTTGTTATTCTTGTAACTTCTATGCCATTCATTCATCACATTTATCTTCCTATTCATTACATGGAAGATTTCTCCACCTATAAATAGAGGTGGCCTTGCATGGTTTGAGACACAAGATAATATAGAGTTCATAAGAGTTTGTAAAAAAAGGAGTTTATTAGTTGAAGGGAGGTGTTCTTTTTGTGGAGCTTTGAACTCAACTCTAGTCCAGAGTTGTTGAGTTGTTCTTTGTGAGAGGTTGTTGTATCCTGGAGGGGACAAGTCCAGAAGATTACTGTTGGACTAGTGAAATAATTTTGTTGCAGTGGGCTCGAATCTCCTTAAAGAGAGGGAGATATCCGCGCCTCAACCGAAAAAGAAGAAGAAAACTTTTGATTTTTTAGTTATAATATTTTTTATAATTTCACCAACACACGAGTGTTTACCTTATCCATTATATAGTTAACGATGTTAGTCACATGGTAAAGTGTAAGGTAAAATCGTTATTTTACCTTACAAGATAAATGGAGCCACTTACTTTATTCTCTGACTGTAAAAGTAACTGAAAAAGTACAAGGTAAAATCATGATTTTATCTTACAAGATAAATAGAGTCATTTAACTTACTCTTTGACTGAAAAAGTGGGGAATAAATTCCCCTAGAGAAGACTCTTCATTAATATTTCCTTCATTATTATCATCATCTGACGATTAATATTGTAAAGGTTCATCACCATCTAACTCTACTTGTACATCATTGTTGTTGTTCACAAATTCTTTGAGTTGAGTGAGCACACCTTCACAATCGTTAATATACAAAATGGATAAATCATCTCATTAACTATAAGAAAAAAAACTACTTAATTGAATAAAATGGATTGTTTATTACCTCTCAATTGTCTCCACCGAAGAAGGATATTGTGGACCACTTGAATTAAAACTTTTCAAATTCATAGATGCATTATTAGGTCCTTTCATATCGATATTATTCACAAGTTCGGGTGAGTTTTGATAATGTTTTCAAACTCACCATCAAATTGTTGTTCCATTGCCATTCTTAAAGAATCAATATTCAAATTTGAAGATTTTTGACTTACTAGAAGATCAAATTCACTATTTATGGGTTCTTCAACAATAGGGGAATGTTCAACAGACGCGTACATGTCAAACGTCTGGTGATTAAGGTGATTACCAAAGATTTCAACGATGCAAGAAAATAAAGATAAAGAATCATCATTCCAAATAGGAGTTTCACCAAATATTAATTGTCCATTGGCCGTAAAATTATTCGGATATTAACAAAAAATAACCACATCATCTTCCGAATTAGTAATACTCATTTTTCTCGTAAACAACCTTTTCAAACAATCATATTTGAGAGATAAAGAAAACAATTGAACCACTATAGAATACCGACTATATCGCACCGAATCTCCATCATTCAAAACTTCACCACTCCAATGTAAATTTACTCTTACCTTATTATCATCTATCTTAAAGTAAGAAATGAATAAGGTTCAACAAATATTTTGAGTTATGAAGGTTCACAATTTTTTTTTTTGAATTTTTACAAATGAATAAGGTTCAACAAATATTTTGAGTTATGAAGGTTCACAATTTTTTTTTTTGAATTTTTACAAATGAATAAGGTTCAACAAATATTTTGAGTTATGAAGGTTCACAATTTTTGTTTTTGAATTTTTACAAATGAAAGAAACCTACACTCACACTTTTTATATAGCACCGTGAAATTTAAAACTGCTACAAGGCATACATGAGATCCTACTTTACAAGGTGAACATGAGATCCTACCTTACAAGAGTTCATACTTGACTTACAGTACGCCAGTAAAAGGAAATTTTTTCAGTTCGTTGTCAGCGGTAAGTCCCATCTTGCAGACACTCCTTCCTTGCGGGAAATTACTCTCCACTTTCCAGTCAAAGAATAAGGTAAGTAACTCTATTTATCTTGTAAGATAAAATTATAATTTTACCATGCACTTTTTCAATCACTTTTTTAAGGTAAGTGACTCCATTTACCTTGTAAGGTAAAATTATGGTTTTACCTTGTACTTTACTATGTGACTAACGCCGTTAACTATATAATGGAAAAGGGTGTTTACCTTGTCTATTTTGGAATTTTTACATTTTCATATGTCCTTTTGAAATTTTGAATGAAAAAACTTGCCCTTTAGGCTCCGAACTCGTACATTGTGTTGGTCTCATTGAGAGCCTGATGCTTAATTATTCAAAGACTCAATGCAATAATAATATAATATGTTTCTTCTTGTACCTGCAATGATGTTATAAAATTGACATAAATATGTTAAAGTGGTACTTAATTATTCGTCTTAGGAAATATTGACCAATCAAAATGAAAGTACAACCGATATATCTACTGAGTTTGTTTCATCTAATACTGTTAACCAGGCCGGTCCGGTTCAAATCGACACCGTCTCACGTAATTTTATCGGGTTCTAGACCGGTCCGGTACCGGGTCACTCTTAAAGGTCTGGTACGGTCCGATCCAGGCCCAAACAGTGAAATTTGTTGAAATAGATCGGAATCGGCCCACTTAGAGTGTGTCCGGTTTTGACTGGTCAAAACCGGTCAAAACTTAAAAAAAAAATTAAATTCAAATTTACATATTTTCTTCAATATATACACACCTATATACATTTTAAATACATTAAACAATATACATACAATATATATACGCTAAATATATACTACTTCAGAAAACATATACACATGTATACATTAAATATATATTAGTTTAGAGTCTAAAGAAAATATATACACATATATACGTACAATATAATATATATACTACTTTAAATAATATACATACAACATATATACACTTAATTTATACTACTTTAGAAAACATATACACATGTATACTTTAAATAGATACTAGTTTTGATTCTATAGAAAATATATGCACATATATACATACAATATAATATATATACTACTTTAAATAACATACATACAACATATATACGCTAAATATATACTACTTTAGAAAACATATACACATGTATACTTTAAATATATACTAGTTTAGATCCTATAGAAAATATATGCACATATATACGTACAGTATAATATGTATGCTAATTAAAATACTACTTTAAATAATATACATACAACATATATACACTAAATATATACTACTTTAGAAAATATATACACATGTATACTTTAAATATATACTAGCTTAGATTCTATAGAAAATATATGCACATATATACGTACAATATAATATATATACTATTTAAAATACTACTTTAAATAATATACATACAACATATATACCCTAAATATATACTACTTTAGAAAACATATACACATGTATACTTTAAATGTATACTAGTTTAAATTCTATAGAAAATATATAAACATATATACGTACAATATATATTACATATAATACTACTTTAGAAATATATACACATGTATACATTAAATATATACTATTTTAGTCTATAGAAACTATATACACATATATGTAGAATATATACTAGTTTAAATACCACTTGAAATAATATACGTACAACATATATACACTATATATGTATACTACTTTAGAAAATATATACACATGTATACGTTAAATATATACTACTTTAGAGTCTATAGAAATATATACACATATATGTAGAATATATACTACTTTAAATACCACTTGAAAGTTTAAAGATATATACATTACATGTTATAGTACTTTAGAAAACACATAAATACATACAAGATTACAATATATGCTACTTAATATAATAATACTTGAAGTTTTGAACATATTCATTATATGTTTTCATTATATTTGAACTTAAAAGATATTTATTTTTTCATTATGAGTATATATGTTTGTTATGTTTATTACTTAGTGTAAAATTTGATAGTAATATATTAAAAGTATTTAATTCAAACTAGAAATTCAATTTAATGAAAACAATTACAAAGTAAGGAGTGAATGAATGTTGTGTTTTATTGATTGCAAAATGATCCAAAACTTATAATTTACATGAATGAAAAATCTACATATTTTGCATATTTTTTTTCAACTCATGCATGTTAATAATAGCGGGAACTGTCATAGAAAAGTCAAAATCAATGGGGGCAAAATCATGCATTGGACTTGATTGTGCTGAGTTCTCCCTTGAAGTCATAATTTCTTCAAGATTTTGTTCGTCTTTCGGCTCCACCTCCATTCCTTGATTTCTTCGTTCTGCTCTAATCCAATCTCTAAGGCAAACTAGAATATTTATAGCATTGCTTCCCAATGAGTGTTGGTTGTCTCCCAGATATTGTCGTCCCTGACTAAAAACGCTCTCTGATGTAACGGTTAACGTTGGAACATTCAATATATCTCTAGCTAATGTTGGAAGCACATGATATTGTCTTTCATTATTCTTCCACCAATCCAACACGTTGATCCTTACTCTACGATCCTCTATCGATTGTCGAAGATAATACTTAAGCTCTTCTCGAGAACTTGTTATGTATGTTGAAGTCGCAATCCTATCCCAAAAATTTAAATCATAAAAGTAATCAGAAAAACCACTATGTGCCGGACTTTTAGAAGATAATGGCTCCTCAGGAGCTTGAGGAATGACAATTGGAGTGATATGTGTTGGTGCAACTATATCAAGTAAATTGACATAATGGTTATATAATGTTTTCATGTAACTATTCGTATCACTCATAACCGTAAACAAAGAAGGTTCTTCTTCAGGCTCTATCTCTAAGGCAGTATAAATAATAGAACTAAATTCGGACATAGTATTATATTTCATACATGGATTTAGTATAGCACCAACCAAGTAAATTGGGGGAAACGGATAAAAATATTTTTTAAATTTAGCAAACATAACACTAACAGCTTCTTCGTAACCTTCTCTATTCTTATATTCTTTAAGCAAATAAGAAATGTCGGCTAAATAAGCTAAAATATTACAAATAGTATGATAATAAGCACTAAAAAATTCAACCATAGCTATATAAATGTTTTTTCAAAAACTTAACAAGATCATCAACTGCAGCCCAATCAGAATCATGTAGCATACACTCAGGAAAAGAACCAGAATATTGATTAAAAGTCATTGTAATAGAAACTTTATAAGCAAGACAAGTTTTTAAATAAGTATAAGTAGCATTCCATCTATTATCACATTCTTCAGGCATTAATATCGATCTAAGTCCATTTTTTTCACATTTAACTTTAAATTCTTTCACTCTTATTTTTTGATTATTTCCTTGAATAAAGCCAACATCAAGCCGAACCTTTTCAATATAAAACTCAAAAAATTCAAGACCATCTTTTACAATTAAATTATATATATGACAAGCACACTTAACATGAAATATTCAGGTAACGGCGGAGAAAAGTCAACTTTTAACTTGTCAATAGTAGTCTTGTTATTAGATGTATTATCAAAAGCAATACATAAAATTTTTCTTTCAATACCATAATATTCTGCAACTTTAGTAATAGATTCAGAAATAAATTTTCCAGTATGTCTACGATCTTCATCATAAAAAAAAGCTAAAAAACGTTTTTGCATATCAAAATTATTATCTATCCAGTGACAATTAATTGTTAAATAATCATTTTTATTAACAGCACGATCAATATTAAAAGTTAGAGCAATTCTATATTAAACTAGATAAGTATAGCCCGTGCGCAGCATGGACCCAACATTGACGGTTTATAGTGGCTAGTGTTTTGACACTCTAAAATAATATTCTGATATAGTTAAGCATTATGGAACTGTTAATAAGTCCAACGGGTATCTCAAGACATATTGCTCAGAATAAATAAAAATGATATAAATTTTCATGAACGACACTTCTTTTTTCTAATCTTGAATTTCTGAATTAAACATTGTAATTTTCACGACTTAATGGCAATAATTTTAGTGGCGTCCTCATGTCATTACAAACTTGCAGTTGGTAGGACATTCTGGCAGTAATCTTTGTGTCGTACACATCATTACAAACTTCTTGTTGGTAGTACATTCTAGAGTTTTTCTTCTTCGACGACAACTTTCAACGAATTGACATATGATAAATCACTTTGGAATGTCATTATTTAATATCCACCTACGACAATTTCATAATTATTATTACAATTTAATCAATTACGACAAAAGATCTCATTTTGCCAAGTACAAGGAAAAAACACAAACTTATATTTATCACTATCTAGCACCTCTATATTTGATGTTATCTCTTCCGTCTACTTTCGTCTCCTAAATAAATATTTCTAATCGAGTATGCATAATTATCAATTCTAAGAGATGCACTAAAGTATCTACTCCTATCAGTATGAATCCCTATGAGTCATCTTCCTTCATTTCAAATTATCGACATACTGTTCTATAATTTAGCCTGGGAATGTATCTCTGTAACTCACTGTCATTTCAGGTCAATTAGAAGACAAACTTTTCATCATACGAAATTTGTAAACCAATAAATTGTGTAGATTTGATAAATTAAAATGTTGGAGAAGTTATTATCACCATACTTTTCTTTTTAATTCTCTTCCATAGCTCCCAGACAAACTACATAGGGCAATGCTTAGTCTACCAAGCTAAAGCCATTTTTAATTTATGAATATGGCGTTGATGCACAATTGTTAGTGCTACTAATCAAAAGAAAAATCTAATCTTGTAATAATGAAATAAAACATAGCTCAAATGAAAGATCTGATCGATCTGACATCAATATTTGTATACTTCTCAGTCTATACATGCCACAATTACTAAATACTCTTGCTAATATATTCTCTAAAATGAAGTATAGGTTTATTGTAAGCAAAGCTTTTATAAATCATTCATTTTTTTTTCAGCGTCATACCTCTTCTTCTATATTTTGGAAACAACAAATAAAATAGCGGCCTGTCTTAATTTGCTCAAGCCATATATAAATTCAAATTATTCATAGTTCTTTATCATATACACTATCTTAAAATCTCTATGATGGTAGAGTGTGTTTGATGAAATGAGATTAAAAATATAGTGTATAAGAAGCTTACCATGATACTTTTGGCGATTGTTCATGTATCATAGTCATGCTTTCTGAATCAGGGTTATTAACCTCACCTATATTAACTGCAATTAGCTAAATCTTCGGATAAAAAAATATCAATAGTCAAAATGTAACGCCCCGAAATCGGGTCCCGAGACGTCACACGGTGCTTAGGGTCACAAGTGACCCCAAGCTAACCCTTCTACTGGCATAATTCATAAGCAACTGAATAAAAATACAAACCCATACAAATCAGCAGAAATTAACTCTTTTCTGAATCAGATCGATACAAAAATGGAATTTTACAGGATTACAATTCTGCCTTTACAACCAAAATTGAAACAAAATACATCAACTTCTACTGACTGTCTATGAAGCCTCTACTAGTACTGACTGTAGGTAGCCGGGTCATGACTCCCGACTGCCCCAACTCAATACGACTGAATAAAGAAAATACAACACTATAAACTCTGCATAACTAACCCAAGCCTTTGAATCAAAAGGACTCATCACCTACTGACTGGATACCACGAACTGACTGAATCCGAAGGTGCAACTATACCTTGTACCTACATTCCAAGAAAATGTAGTCCACATACAAATATGTGGGTCAGTACCATGGAAAGATACCGAGCATATGGAGGTGCAATGCATATATAAAATAATATCTTAATATCATCACAGTTTATAAAATTATGCATGCTGATATAGATGACTCACTTAGCTCGAATTAAATCATCAAAATCATGGATGAATAATACATGTAAAGTAAAGCAAGTGAGTCATTACAATACGTTCTCAATTCACTTTCATCTCAATTTCAAATCATCAAAACAATCAAATCTCATGTCAATTCTCATTAGAATATATTCCTTAAATCTTTTAAGAATAATGACTTTCTCAAACTCAGCCTTTTAAGCAAATATGTTTTCATCTCAGATAGAAGAGTACACACACACATTGGGAGATCCTATAACCGACATAAACCATGTGAGCTACATGGAGTCTAACATACAACCCACGTTGGGGAGAGCCATCCTATCCTTGCCATCAGAGTAGGACTTCCAGTATCAATTCAAAAACACTAGTGATCACTAGATAAATCAGCCTCAGGCTCACATCCTACGGGGGCACGCAGTTCTAGGGAAGTAAGGTCACTTATACCTCCCACTCGGTGCTAAAGATTACTCCCGGACTTAGCTCAGAAATTTAAATCAGCCTCAGGCTCACATTAAAGAAAATCCACAATAAACACTTCAACAATTTTCATCGGGAGCCAATTTGCTACCCCTTTATCATAATCAATAAAAACGTGGATTTCTTTCACAGTCGAGTTTAAAATAACTCATTCACGACCAAAAGGTCAAATCATTCAAAACATCTCAAATATTCAACATCAACGTGCATATAACACACACTTTCTAAAAAAAATACAATTTTCAATGGGGATTCACGACCCAAATATCAAAATCATGATAAATATCGTTCAAGATTCATGCTTTATATCACCACACATGTAAATTCATCTTTCAAAATCATAAACATCAAAATTTTATAATAATCATCATAAGATATGGGTTCATGCTTCAAATTCATAAAAATCAAATAAAAATCATGCCTTTGTAAAGAAAATTACTTTTGGGCACAAGAACGAAAGAGAGTTCTTGTTGAAAACTCCCACATACCTTGAATGATGAACTTTAGATCGATACTCATTTTTGAGATGTTAATCGTGCCTTTGAATGATGGTTCTTGGAGTTCTTGAACTAGGAACTTGGAATCTTGAATAAATTTGCAGAAATAAATGGTGAACTTTGGAGGTTCTTGAAGTTGGATGTAGGAGCTTAGGGTTTTCTTTTTGAGGGAATTTGATGAAATATAACATATAATGCTTCTAATAGGCTTTAATATAGGGTTTGGACGGATTTTGGGTGAGGGGGAATGACCAAAACGCCCCTAAAAATCAAATAATTCTCGAATCTGTCCTTTGGTGGACTGTTTTGATAGTCTGAAGTAGATCAACCATAACGTTTTACTCCGATATTCAAATTGGATGAAACCAATTTCATTAGAAAGAGGACTCTCATATATTTCCGTTGATATATAGTATCTCACCCAGATCATTGTGTACGAGGAGATATGATCATTTGAAGTTGACCCAAAAATTCACGTTTGATATGTTGAAGTAGATCGACCATAACTTTTTGCTCCAATAGACAAATTGGATGAAACCAATTTCATCGGAAAGAGGACTCGCATATCTTTCCGTTAATATATAGTAGATCACCCAGATCATTATGTACAAGGAGTTATGATCGTTTAAAGTTGAAGAAAAAATACGCCAGGCCTCAATACTTTTTTTCCTGCACGTTTTACTGTTCACTACTATTCACGGTTCGATCGGAATGTTCATAACTCGTCGCTCGGGTGTCCGTTTTGGATGATCCACATATCGTTGGAAAGCTTATTTGATAATCTACGCAATGGTGGGTCATAATCTAAGACATTCCGCACGGAAAATTTATAATTCATTCTAGAAGATAGAACCCAACACGTTTACGCACAAAATTTCAACTAAAAATTTCCCGGGGTATTACACAAAAGTATTTTCCAAAATGATAAAAACTTAACTTAGCTCCTAGTTAATATCAGTAAGCAGATAATAGAAGTAAAGACTTGCAAATACCTGAAGCTTGAGTTTCGCAGTCTACAAATACATAGGCCAAACATTTAAGTCAAAAGCTCATAAATTTCTGTTGACCCCGCTGTCTCAACTCTATCTGAATAAACATATAAAAATTTATTGTCCTAATTTTTGCTAAAGTAGTTTACATAATAATGAAATTCATAATTGCCTCTTATTCCTGCTTATGGATATCTTTATATATGGTCATCCGCGAGTGCTTTTGCTCCATATAAGGAAACTTGTGCTAATATATTGCAATATAATTAGTTTTCAAATTGTAGATTATTTGTGAATAATGAAGAAACACTTATACATTTTCTTATATTCACTTCACAGTAAGATTTATTTTTCATTTTTTCTCCAAATGGGATAAATCTTGGACTATTACGGCTCTATGTGAACACAACATTTCGACTCGTTGATGGCTAGCTCTATGTTCACCAAAATAATTAGCTACTCTATTAGACTTAAGCATCCTTGTTATTTCGGGAATGTCCCATAGACTACTAAGCAATGATTCTTAGATCATCAACATCATTTTTAGGAATAGTCTACTTGGCCCAGTTGAGATATTTGACAATTAAGGCATCCAAGTCTTAAATATTATGTATCCCAATATAAAATAATACACATAATGTGTTGTCTTCTAAAGGCTTATTATGCAATAATAAAAAAATCTCCACTTTAACCACGAAATTGGAGAGATATTAGACAAAACAATAATAATATCAACCATAAATTTCAGATCAAAAATCGAAAGAAAACATACCTAACATTGAAACACCCAATGGAGAAGATGAAGTTCCAACTGAAGATATAGTCTCTGAAAGTTTGATTTGATCAAAATAAATATCAATAAATTAAAGTGAATAAAGAGAAATAAGGAAGAAAATTTACACCCTAGAACGTTAAGAGGGAAAGTTAGAATAAGTCATAAAATTAGAAAATAGGAAAAAGATGAAAGAAATTTAGGAGGAAATGAGAATATAGCTAATCTGACATCCGCAACACAAGAAGATGAGATCAAAGAACAGACAAGTAAAAATAAACTTGAACTTTTTTCTGTCTGGCGGATTATATCCAAAGAAGTGGATTGTGTGCAAAGAGAGAATTTTTATTAGTGTGAAATTATTGCTTTGCCCTTGGTCGTTCCTCCACCCCCTATTCTATATAGTAGAAGTTTTAGATGTTATGCTATCTCAAAGAAAACATAAGGGTGTATGCTAAACTTTTCTGTTTGACAATAGCAAGGAATTGGAGAACACTTGAACCATCCTTTAAGATGCCCATCAACCAACACCCTCCCAACTACAAATATATTTTTAAAGGTTGAGGAATAAAATAGAATCATACTTTGGCAATTGCATCAATTTATTAACACAACATCCGACTAATAACCACCATTTCGGAGACAATCATTAAGACCAGTTTAATTTTAAGAAGAAACAATGATTACCAAAAACTAGCACTTGTTAATGCTTAGAATAACTTCTAATTATAGGCATAAAAGGTTTACAGTTCACTATGTCACCTCTCCATAAAGAGAAGTCAGAAAGAGGATGTACCGGGAAATTTCTCGCAAAATATAACAAGTTCTCCAGTGATATGAATCCGAAACCCCTATCGAAACCAACCAAAACATGTCAGTGGTGAACATACAGTGGAAGGACCAGAAAGGGAAGAAGAACGCAAAATATCGATAAGCTCAAACACCAGTGCTTTCTTGTTTCTGGATACCTTGAGAAGGGAAAGAATGAGAGATGCTGATGTACCTAAGGTCAGTAGATGGATCCTGTCCTTGCCAACCCATTTCCTTCCATTGCTCAGATATTAAACCATGGAGTTCTTCCACAGGGAAGGCAGCTTTCCACAATGCTCGTAAAGCTTTCTTTTGGTAAAAGAGAGGGTGATACAATGCTAAGTGTGTATTAAGAGATTCCAACCAACACAAGAACAATAAGATGAACAACAAAGTGCTAGTGAATCGAAAATGGCCACACACGGCTTCACTAGGCTTGCAACACTTGTTTGAACTAGAAAAGTGAGTTTAACAACAAGAACAACAAAGACAATATTGCTAGTGAATCGAAAGAGCCCCACACGGCTTCACTAGACTTTTATATTCAACAACACAATGTTAACAAGATTTACAAAGAAAGAGATAGAAACTTGACACACAATATTCATTAATCTAAGAACCCTAACAAGAGAAAGGACCCTAAGACTAATAAATATCAATACCAAGTTCTTACTTGGACCAAGAGGAACTCAAAGAACCTCAAGAACCTAGTTTCTAGCCAAGATACAACACTAGTATCACTCTACTAGTGAGAATTTGGTTTTGGCCTCTCCAAATGATGAGAAAGAGAAGTAAAAAATTTACAAGTCTTTGTTCCTTGAATAATAGGAATGAACTAAAGCAAGACTAGCCCTATTACATGGATTATATAGTCACTTAGAAAGGAGGGACAATGACCAAATTACCCTTGGCATTTAAGTGGGTAGGTTTGGGGTGTCTTGGTGGGCCTCTTTACATTTTATTAAATATAGGCACTTAGATGGGCTCACAAGGGCCTCACACATGGCCAAGCATGTGAACAAGGCTTGGAGTCGTTGCAACTCACGTGCTTGGCTTCGTGTGAAAGGTATCGAGCTAGGAATTCCCGTATCATCCTCTCCATCTTGAAGGGAATTTGTCCTCAAATTTGGATCATTGCCATCCTCCACCGTTTCCACCCGAGAGAGATCACACACGTTGAAAGTGTTGTGCACTTGATATTCCGGGGGTAGATAAATCTTGTAGGCATTGTCGTTGATCCTTTCTAATACTTGGAACGGGCCATCACCCCGTGGCATCAACTTAGCATTCCTTTGAGACGGGAATCTATCATTTCTTAGGTGAACCCACACCCAATCTCCCGGTTCAAGAATGAGCTTTCTTCTTCCTTTGTTGGATCGCCTCGCAACTTCTTGGTTTTTATTCTCCAACCGCAACCTCACTTTCTCATGTAGCTTTTTCATGGCCTCGGCCCGTTTGCTTCCATCTAAGCTTATCACAAGATCACTTGGCAAAGGGGTTAAATCCAAAGGGGTGAGGGGGTTGATTCCGTATACACACTCAAAGGGTATCATCCCCGTGCTCGAGTGTATAACACGATTATAAGCAAACTCAACCAACGGTAAGTGCTCCTCCCAAGAAGTCATTTTTCCTTTAACCATGGACCGTAGCATAGACCCTAAGGTCCTATTTACTACTTCCGTTTGGCCATCGGTTTGTGGGTGGCATGAAGTCGAAAACAACAACTTAGTACCGAGTCTACCCCACATGGACTTCCAAAAGTGGCTTAGGAATTTAGAATCCCTATCACTCACTATGGTCCTCGGAACACCATGAAGTTTTACAACATTATCAACAAACAAAGAGGCTACGCTAGGCGCATCATCACATTTAGAGCAAGAAATAAAGTGAGCCATCTTGGAAAACTGATCTACCATGACAAAAATACTATCCCGCCCCCTTCTAGTCCTCGGCAATCCCAACACAAAGTCCATTGATATGTAAATCCAAGGACTCAAAGGGGTGGACAATGGGGTGTACAACCCGTGGGGTTGGAGACGTGACTTGGCTCCTTTGCACTCAACACATTGGCCGCAAATCCGGGCCACATCCTTGTGCATTCTAGGCCAATAAAATTGTTCTTCCAAAATTCCGAGGGTCTTCTCGACCCCAAAATGGCCCATTAGACCGCCATTGTGTGCTTCCCTCACAAATAATTCTCTCCACGAACTTGAGGGAACACACAATCGTCTACCTTTAAACAAGTATCCATCAAATTTGGTATAGGGATGGGAACCCCTATCCGTAACCCACCTATCCCTTTCCAACTCTTCACTTTCCCTATAGATAGGAGCGAAGTGAGGGTCCTCGGGATATAAAGACTTGAGGCTTTCAAACCCCATCAACTTAGACGATAAAGTAGACACAAGCACATGTTTTCGGGAAAAAGCATCGGCAACCACATTGTCTTTACCCTTCTTGTATTGAATAACATAAGGGAAAGTTTCAAGAAATTCAATCCATTTGGCATGCCGCCGGTTAAGCTTGTCTTGTGCCCGTAGATGCTTCAAGGATTCATGATCCGTTCGGATCACGAATTCTTTAGGCCACAAATAATGTTTCCAAGTGGCCAAGGCTCTAATCAAGGCATACAACTCTAAATTGTACGTAAAGTAGTTTAGAGTTGATCCTTTGAGCTTTTCGCTAAAGTAGGCAATAGGCTTCAATTCTTGCATTAATACCGCGCCTATACCGACTTTGCTTGCATCACATTCGACCTCAAAAGTTTTGTCAAAATTCGGCAATTGTAGCAAAGGGTCGAGATGAGCATAGCTTTCAAGTCCTCGAAGGTCTTAACTTGTTCATCTCCCCACTTGAAAGGCCGATCCTTTTTAATCACTTCGATTAAGGGGGTGGCAATGGTGCTAAATCCTTTGACAAAACGTCTATAAAAACTAGCCAACCCATGGAAGCTTCTCACTTCACCTACGATTTTGGGAGTTGTCCAATTTTTAATGGCGTCAATCTTAGATTCATCCACTTAAACCTCTCTTGAGCTCACCACAAACCTAAGAAATACAACCTCATGGACACCAAAAGAACACTTTTCTAGATTAGCATATAACTTCTCCTTTCGGAGGACATCAAACACACATTGTAAATGCTTTACATGCTCATCTAAGGACTTACTATACACCAATACATCATCAAAATAAACAACAACAAACTTTCTGATAAATGGCTTCATCACATGATTCATTAGCCTCATGAAAGTACTTGGAGCGTTTGTTAGGCCGAATGGCATAACCATCCATTCATAGAGACCGAATTTGGTCTTGAAGGTGGTTTTCCATTCATCACCCGGTTGCATACGAATTTGGTGATAGCCACTCCTCAAATCAATTTTAGAAAAAAAATACGAACCACTCAATTTATCAAGCATATCATTTAACCTAGGAATAGGGTGACAATATTTTACCGTTATCTTGTTGATGGCTCGGTAATCAAAGCACATACGCCAAGTCCCATCTTTCTTGGGAACTAGTAGCACCAGAACCACACAAGGGCTCATACTCTCCTTGATATATCCTTTGTTGAGGAGTTCCTCAACTTGGCATCGCAATTCCTTGGTATCCATCAGGTTGCTCCTATAAGCCGGTTTGTTGGGCAATTATGAACCCGACACAAAATCTATTTGGTTCTCAATTTCCCAAAGTGGGGGCAATCCTTGCGGTAATTCCTTTGGGAAGACATCCTCATAATCCTGCAAAACATGAGAAATAGGAGGAGAAATGGAAATGTTAGTGGCGTTAGTGTTAAAACAATGAGCCAAGAGGAGTATCGGAATGTCCTCGTCATGATCCACAAATAATTATTTCCTCCTAACCATCATCACCACACTTCCTTTCCCTTTAGAAATTAGGAGCACCTCGGTTTCCCCTACTCCCTCACTCTCGGGTTCTCCTCTTTTTCCCTCACTCTCGGCCTTCTTTCCCTTTTCCCTCAATTCTCGCATATTTTGGTATAATTCATTCACTTGGGAAGGCAATAATGGATGAAGAGCGACCTTTCGACCATCCTTCTCAAGTGTATACCGATTGGACCTTCCTTCATATTTGGTCGACCTATCGTATTGCCAAGGCCTTCCTAACAACAAGTGACAAGCTTGCATTGGTATCACATCACAAAGCACCTCGTCATGGTAGTTGGATACCTTAAACCGTATCACACATTGCCTTGTGACCTTTAACTTGCCGCATTCATTCAACCATTGCAACTTGTAAGGACTAGTGTGAGGTGTAGTCAGCAATTTCAAGAAGTTCACCATTGCAACACTAACCACATTCGCACAACTTCCACTATCTATCGCCGTAGTACACAAACTTCCCTTCACAAGACATTTAATATGGAATAAATTCTCCCGTTGGATAGGGTCATCTATCGCCTTACTAATTATGGCACGCCTCGCTACAAAGTTTGGAACCACACACTCCCCTTCTTGCGGATAAGCATCCTCACAATCATCATTATCATGTGGCTCATTTTTGGGTTTCTCTCCATCTTGAGGCTCAACCTCATTCTCTTCTTTTTTAAGACCCACTTCCTCACTAAGGTAATACAATCTCCCTTCCCTTAGGATCACATTGTGCCGGTTTGGACATTCATTGGCTTTATGTCCCCAACCTTGGCACTTAAAACATTGGAACCCTTTAGGATTAGGATACTTGTGAGCTTCTTATCGGGGAGGAAATTTATGGAATGTTTTAGGCTCGGACAGCCTTGTAGTAGCGGTTTGGTCCTTGTTTTTGGGCCAACCCGAAGATGTTTGAACCATATCTTTGCTCCTCGGCCAACCCGAGATTGATGGTCCCTTTGCCTTGAACGACGACTTATCTTTAAGCTCCCTTTCAATCTCAAGAGCCGCTTGGAAAATCCCTTCAACGGTATCAAACTTATGAAGCGTCAAATGAGTGGAGATCTCTTTGTTCAACCCACACTTGAACCGAATGATGTCCTGGATAATTTGTTCTCCCCGATGATCAAGCTTCAACATGAGTTGTTGAAACTCGTCATAGTATGCCATAACACTTCGATTCCCTTGTCGCAAATTGTACAACCTAGCAAGCAACTCATGACGATAACTTTCGGGAAAATACCGTTGCCTCATTAGGTACCTCAACCGAAACCATGGTGGTGGTTGTCCCTCTACCAACTCATTGCCGAACCGCTTGACATATTCCCACCATGTGTTAGCATAGGCTTCAAAATGAGCTATGGTATAACAACTCTTCTTCTACTCCGAGATATCATTCACTTGAAACACTTTATCACACGCCGACTCCCAAGCAAGATACACCTCGGGGTCACTTTCACCCTTAAAGATAGGTAGGCTCAATTTGATGGTATTGATGCCTACGTCTCTCTCTAGGTGTCAGTTTCCCCTTTCTCCATACCCTCGGTATCTCCTTGGATCCACACGACCTCCTCTCATCTCTTTCTCCCTCATGTAGGCATCATCAAAGGCTCCATATCCTTCATAATCCTCTTTACCATATTCCTCAAGGTAGACAGGACGATTTGGACATTTAGAACTTGATTCATAGGAATTGGATTTTGTGGAGGTGGTGGTCTTTGGTTTAGTGGAGCTTGGAAGGAGGGGTTTGGATTTTGTGGAGGCATTTGACGTCCTAGTACCTCTTGCGGGACTTGAGACATTTGGGAATGGGTTGGTCTATTGGAGTCTCGGTTTAGAGGGTTATAAGTAGTTTGGCTTGCGGCATTTAGTGGAGCTAGTGAAGGATTTGGCAATTGTGGCCATGTTTTGGGAGTAACGGTGGCGGAGGAATTTCTATCATGTCCACTTGACGAAACATGTCGAAGAGTAGAAGGACGAGAGTTCCTTTGACTCTCCACTTGTTCTAACCTTCCACTAATAGTTGTCATTTCTCCCCTTATGGCTCCCACTACCGTACTCAACCTTTCAAGAGCTCGGGTCATAGCCTCAAGAGTGACCCTCATATTCTCCATTTCATTAGAATCCACGGTTTGAGACGTGGTTACCTCCATTATCAAGGTATCACCTACACAAGAAACAAACAAGTTATTTTTAAATCCCTCTCCTCACTCACACTCTCTTGGTTCACTCACACTCAAGTTCCACAAGAGTTGTAGATTGGCTAGGAACTCGTGAATCCGTAAGGTATGAGTATGCTCTTGCCCGGAATGGATTCTTATTTGAAACTCAAATAATTCTCGTCGGACTAGAGCCAAGAGTTACAACGTATTCAAACGATAAAAACACACAAAAAAACGTTGACACGAACACAAGGCTTCAAGTGACTAATTGACAAGCTAGTAGGAATGTACTAGTTTGTTAATTAGTTCTCAAGTCAATTAGAGGAAACTAGGAATCAATAATTAGAAACTAGAACATCCAAATTTGAGCTTAATTATCACGTGAACAGTAACTAGAGTAATGTGGCAGCATGTCAATGGCCGCGGGTCCACATAAATAGTTCATCAACTTGAAGTCTTAGTCCCCTTAGATCTTTAGTAATGGATGACTTGTTATTGGGATGGAAAACATAAAGTGTTGTAACATTTTTCAAACACTCTTTTTTTTTTTCAAACTCAAAAGGTGATGTTTGACCTCACTAGTTCCACAAGACAAGGTTCTTTGTTTTAAGGAAAAGTGGTTGTCAAGTCTTGAAAAGGTGATGTTGGCAAGTCTTCTCACAAACAATTTTCAATTTTGTCTTACAACCTTTTTGGATCTATTTATCTTTATAGAAGTTAAGACATAAGATGAGGAGAAGTTTAGGATGAACACAACATCAACACCTTCAAGAACACAACAACAATACACCACAATGGTCACTTCCAAGGTATTTTTTCTTTTTTTTCTTCTTCTTTTTAACAACACAATTCTCCTTTTCGTTAAGCTCAATTTTAGATTTAGACACCCTTTGTGTTGATGAGAAAGAAACCAACACAAGAAACAACTAAACAAGTAAAACTTTTGTAGATCTACAACCAATTTTTTTACCAAAATGTTCAGGAACACACTTTTTGGTAAGAGCTTTCGAAGATTGTTTTTGTAAGAACAAAACCTAGCCTTGAGCTTTGATACCAAATGATACAATGCTAAGTGTGTATCAAGAGATTCCAACAAACACAAGAACAACAAGATGAACAACAAAGTGCTAGTGAATCAAAAATGGCAACACACGACTTCACTAGGCTTGCAACACTTGTTTGAACTAGAAAAGTGAGTTTAACAACAAAAACAACAAAGACAATATTGCTAGTGAATCGAAAGAGCCCCACACGGCTTCACTAGACTTTTATATTCAACAACACAATGTTAACAAGATTTACAAAGAAAGAGATAGAAACTTGACACACAATATTCATTAATCTAAGAACCCTAACAAGAGAAAGGACCCTAAGACTAATAAATATCAATACCAAGTTCTTACTTGGACCAAGAGGAACTCAAAGAACCTCAAGAACCTAGTTTCTAGCCAAGATACAACACTAGTATCACTCTACTAGTGAGAATTTGGTTTTGGCCTCTTCAAATGATGAGAAAGAGAAGTAACAAATTTACAAGTCTTTGTTTCTTGAATAATAGGAATGAACTAAAGCAAGACTAGCCCTATTACATGGATTATATAGTCACTTAAAAAGGAAGGACAAATACCAAATTACCCTTGGTATTTAAGTGGGTGGGTTTGGGGTGTCTTGGTGGGCCTCTTTACATTTTATTAAATATAGGCCCTTAGATGGGCTCACAAGGGCCTCACACATGGCCAAGAATGTGAACAAGGCTTGGAGTCGTTGCAACTCACGTGCTTGACTTCGTGTGAAAGGTCTCGAGCTAGGAATTCCCGTATTAGAGGGAGCAAGAGAGAGTGAGAGATGAACAGTGAGAATGTAAATTCAACCTTAATGGAATGGTTAAAATCCTTTAAAATGTTTGGTCTTAAGTCCATAAGAACATGACCATGGCATTTTCAAATAGAGAATACCTGATGTTCAGGAATTGACCTATCATATGCTACATCTATACGGTATTGTAGTCTGTGCAAGCATTCTTCCTAACATTAACAAAGTGGCAGAGAACACCATAAATGTCGATGTGACAAAGACATTCCATACTTCCTCACAGTGCTGTGAAGCTTAACATTCTTAATAACATATTTTCTAAGAATAAAACTGGATAAGTTGACATAAGTGGGGAATTGGAATGGCAATCTCATCACAACTATCAACTAATTATCTAAGGATTGCAGAGAAAAAAGGAGAGCATGGAAAATTAGATATAAGACATTCATGCCTAAGACTTGGCACAATTAAAAATAGGGTTAAAGAATATATTAACCTCAACATGAGCTCAATTAGCCAAATGACTAAGAAACCAAATACTTTCACCACCAGGAAGGCCCGACAATGAAAAATCATCATCACCAACAGGAGGGACTGGAATAAGATTTTGTCTTTCTTTTATAGCTTTTCTTATATCTGCTGCCTTCCAAACTGCATACTTATGTTTCTGCTCAAGCTGCTGATAGATAAGCAGGTCAAGGAATAGGGTCACAGATGGAAACAACAAACAAGTTAAACAGACGGGAAAAACACACACAGGGTAAATAGAGACTACCCATACATAAAGACATATTTATTCAAACTTACAAAGCCTACAATAATGCGGGGAAAAACTGTATTTGCATTGTTAGACCCTGTACCCACCTCTAACCCTAACTCCCACCCGAAAGAAGAAAAAAACAGGACGAACGACCTAGTGAAAAAAATATATTGATATTATTGTGGTATGATGAAAACTCACAACACGCTGGAGTTCACCGAACTGCTCAAGGATCTCCAATATATATATTATGTGGCACGAGGATAAACCAGATAAAACAGACGGAGTGTTTTCTTTACAAATACAAGTCTATGACCGTTAATTTCGATTAAGAAAAGTTTAAATATAAACAAACATCATATGGTGTAGTTTAAATGACTTTTACAAGTCTGCTTGTCCAGCTAGATCTTATTTGTCTACCTTTAAGAAAAGATTCAATGCAAATCCCTCCAAATGCAAATGATCATCGGGCGTCAACTTCAATAACTTCTTATCCTATAGAAATACAAAAAGAAGAAAAAATATTCAAGAAAACAGAAAGAGGACACATATAACATTAATACTTAGGTAAATCCCCAGCTACGAACTCATGATAACCATTATATATGAGCGATATTTTTTTGATAAGTATAATCATTACGACGATCAACTTTATTTTAGCCTGATTAATGACTGGTCACTCTTAACAAAAGGAAAACTTGACTGACCTTGACCTTGAGCCAGAATATGTTAAAAATATATTCGGTAATTTTATGTAGATACCAAAATGCCCTATTATGTCAGAACAAAAATGTCCTACCTAAAAAAGTTTTCTAGTGTCTATCCCCTGAGAAAAAAATTGAATATCATACGGCACACAGGAATAATGTCTATGTTTATTAAAACAAGAAATGTTAATGCCCATTATATATCAACTTTACTCAATTTCTACAACTTGCAAAGATGGTTAGATATTCTTCAAACTGTGATCATAAGGGACGTAAGGATGGAATTATGCCCCCAAAGAATGCAAAGAGAAAATGAAAATATAGAGTGTTTTTCAAAGCTATACTGAACCTCGCAAATGAAGTACAGGTTTCTAACAACTGCTATCATTAAGAGAAGGGGATCAAGACATCCAACTATAAACATGCATAATCACAGGTCTAGCGATATGCAACAATAAGTTAAGGAAAATAATTTTCTTAACAAGGAAAATTCACCAACTAGCAACACATTCAGAAAACAACTTAATCTAAACTTATATGGGACAAAAAGCTAAGCCTGAATCTTTCCATTCAAAATCATAACGCAACAATATTTCACATATTTTTCTTCAAAACGTAGAAAATCACTGCTGGAGTCGGCGTGCCCCTTCTATGATCAACAAAAAAAAACACAGGGAACTTGGAATGGACTTGGTAGACCCCTTACAATTTTTCTTTCTCTGAACTAATTAGGTTAACCAAATACAAAAACTTTGTTCTTCTGACCTAATAATTTAGTTTCACAATTCCACATATTCTTTTTAACTATGATTTCAACAACAAATTTCACCTGACAGCATTGAAGAATGGAAATATACCTCATACGTGAGTGCAACAGCCAACCCTTGAATACGATCAATGCAAACATTTTTACCAAAGAGCTTAGAAAAGTTAGTATCTCATCAAAGTGATTCAAGACCTAAAACCTTTGTTTCATTAATTTCCTTATGAAATAAAGTGTTTGCTCAAAAATGGATGTCAAACTATGGTAAGGGAAAATTTACTTAATTAACCACAAATCAGAGAAGAGGACTGCATAGCTACTGCTAGATATTATGCATAAAATGCCAAACATAACAAAGCCGGACAAGGACTACTCTTTGAATTTTACATTTTGAACACTAATCATGTAGGCAGTAGAACAATAATGATAATTTTTCACAAGCCTCCTAGTGATCTACTAAATGATGCACGTGTCAATAAACTACTCTTATTCAACCAATTTAAGATTACAGCTTAAAGTTCACATCAAAATTAAGGGTCTTCTTGAGAATGTAGGTAATCTGTTACTTGTCGTATTAAGACAAGATATGTTAATGCCCATTATATGTCAACTTTCCTCAATTTCTACTACTTGCAAAAATGGCTAGATATTCTTCAAAATGTCATCATAAGGGACGTAAGGATGGAATTATGTCCCTAAAGAATGTAAAGAGAAAATAAAAATATAGAGTGTTTTTCAAAGCTATACTGAACCTCGCAAATGAAGTATAGGTTTCTAACAACTGCTATCTATCCATTAAGAGAAGAGGATCAAGACATCCAACTATAAACATGCATAATCACAGGTCTAGCAATATGCAAGAATAAGTTAAGGAATATAATTTTTCTTATCAAGGAAAATTCACCAATTAACAACACATCCAGAAAACAACTTAATATAAACTGATATGGGACAGAAAGCTAAACCTGAATCTTTCCATTCAAAATCATAACACAACAATATTTCACAAATTTTTCTCCAAAACGTAGAGAATCACTGCTGGAGTCAGCATGCCCCTTCTATGATCAACAAAGAAGAACACTAGGAACTTGAATTGGACTTGGTAGACCCCTTACAGTTTTGCTTCCTCTGAACTAATTTGGTTAACCATATAAAACTTTGTCCTAGTCCCCCTTTTTCTTCTCAATGTATTCCCCATCATATGTTAACACATGAAATTTTCGACAGAACTCCATAATACACTCAAGTGCATCCTTCTTTATGAATAACCCTTGCCAATGTCGAAGTTCATGGGCTTAGTTCCTTGTGGAAGGCCTTGGGGGCCCTTGGATTGCATCACTCTCCCCTTTTTGAGAAGAATTTTCCCTCAAATTCAAGGGGCCTTTATCGCATACATCCATATAGAAAGATCAAATATGTTGAATGCATTGTGCACTTGGTAATCCGAGGCAAGATTAATTTTTTAGGCATTGTCATTAAGTTTTTCAAGCAATTCAAATGGTCCAAATCCTCTAGACATTAACTTTGTCTTTCTCTTGCAAGAAATTCTTTCCTTTTGAAAATGAACCCAAACCAAATCACCCAGTTCAAGCAACATCCTTTTTCACTATTTGTTGACTTTCTTGACCTTTTTTTTATTCTTCTTCTCAAGTTAAAGTCACACTTTCTCATGCAAAGATTTCATGGCATCGACACTATTATCACTATCTACTTTTAACACAATATCTTGAGACAAAGGGGTAGATCAAGAGGGGTCAGGGGTTAAAATCATAAACAACCTTCAATGGAGACATGTCAAATAGGATTATGAATGACATGATTATATGCAAATTCATCTAAAGTTAATTGCTCTTCTCAAGATGTGAGTTTTCCTTTAACCATGGTCCGAAGCATAGACCTAAGGGTGTGGTTCACAACTTTAGTTTGTGAACTGATTAATGTGTGACATAATGTAGAGAACAATAATTTTGTCCCAAGTGTACCCCATAATTCCTTCAAAAAGTGGCTAAGATTCCTATCACACACTATGGATTGAGGAATAATGCAACTTGAAAACATGCTCAACAAATAAAGATGCCACATGTGGAGCATCATCACTCTTATGATATTTAATTAAGTGAGGCATTTTGGAAAAATGATCTGATCAACAATCACAATGATGATATCCATCCAGCTCCTAGTCCTTGGAAAACCCAATACAAAATCCATATAAATATCAAGTCAATTGAGAAGTAGCCTAGACTTAGCACTATGATATTCAATATTTTGACCACAAACTTTAGCAACATCACTACGCATTTTAGGTCAATAAAAATGTTCTTCAATGATCCCCAATGTCTTGTCAAAAACAAAATGATCCATCAAACCCCTATCATGTGTCTCTATCACAAAAAGTTCCCTCTAAGAGCTCATAAACACAAAAATTCGCCTATTCTTGAATAAGTAACCATCAAATTTAAAAAATAAGGTGGTAGGTTCATCCTTTAGCTTATGGTTCCTTAACCATGCCCCGTAATCTTGATAGATTTGAGCAAAAAATAGGGTCCTTTGGTTACAAGGATTTTAAACTCTCAAAACCCAACAACTTAGAAGTCAAAGTATAAAGAAAAGTCAAAGTAGAAACCAAAACATGTTTCCTCAACACGGCATCCACCACTACATTATCTTTCTCTTTTTGTAATGAATCATAATGTCATATAAGGGAAAGTTATAAGAAATTCAACCCATTTGGCATGCCTCTTGTTTAAATTTTATTGTGACTTAAGATGCTTTAAGGACTCGTGATCGGCCATAATAAAAAATTCCATAGGCCACAAGTAGTGTTTAATTACCCAAATACCGAATCAAGGCATAAAGTTCAAGGTCATAGGTGGAGTACTTCAATGTCGTACCTCTAAGCGTCTCACTAAAGTAGGTAATGCATTTTAATTCTTGCATCAAAATATCCCCAACACCCACTTTACTAGCATCATATTCAATTTCAAAAGTTTTATTAAAGTTAGATAATTATAATAATGGTGTAAAACTAAGCATGTGTTTCAAGGTAGAAAAAGTCTGTGCTTGTTCCTCACCACAAAATAAGGATGTATCATTTTGGATCACCTTAGTCAAGGGGGTGACTATGGTGCTAAATCCTTTAACAAATCGCCTATAAAAACTAGCCAATTCATGAAAACTATGCATATCACCAATGGACATGAAAGTTGGCCAGTTCTTAATAACGCTTATTTTGGATTCGTCTACCTCAACTCTCTTTAAACTCACAACAAAATCCTAAAAAAGAACTTCATCAACACCAAAAGAGCATTTAGACATATTAGCATAGAGTTTTTGTTGCCTAAGCACATCAAACACACATTTTAAATGATCAACATGCTAATCCATTGGTCTTTATAAACACTAATACATCATCACAAATTTACTAATAAAAGGTTTCATCACATAATTCATCAAACACATAAAAATATTAGGAGCATTGGAGAGGCCAAAATGCATTACCAACCATTCATAGAGACCAAATTTGGTCTTGAATGCCTTTTTCCACTCATCCCCAAGTTTTATCTAGATTTGATGGTAACCGCTCCTAAGATCTATTTTAGAGAATATGCAAGAACCACTCAAATCATCAAGTCGAGGAATGGGATGACAATACTTTACCATGATTTTGTTGATGGCTCGACAATCCACTCACATGCACTAAGTGTCATCCTTTTTGGAAACCAAAATCACTGGTACTGCACACAAGCTCATGCTCTCCTGTACCACCCCTTTATCATGGAGTTCATCCACTTGCCTTTGTATTTACTTGGTATCCTCTGGATTGGATTTATAAGATTGCTTGTTTGGAAATTGGAATGGTTGTCACGATCTAAACCAGGGACTAGTCGTGACGGATGTCTCAAGTCCGCTAAGGATCAAAGACCACCCTCATTAGCTTAGCCAACTAGAACAGAATATAAATAGCAACGGATGAGTTTTGAACATATAACAAGATAGATAAATCAAATGCTAAAAGGGACCTAAGAATGCATAACACAATCCACCCATACTATATTGTCCACAAAAGCCTCTAAGAAAGCCAAACATCCACCTAACTCGGGACATGCCCCCAACCGTGATAGTAACATTGACAATGACAATGATAATGATAATGTTCATGTGAACCCTTTAATTCTTAAATATGGAATGAAACTGATGAAATGACCAAGCTTTCTGATGGATAGAAGCTCACCACTTAATCGTGGACCAATCGGGTCACCTAGCGCAGCACAAGGGTAGAAAAAATATCTTCATACCCTACACTAAAAAACAATGTAGCATTCTAGGATGGTTAGCGAGGTGAGCGATAACATGTAACTTAGGATAAGGGATAAAATAATGCCATTTCAAATCAATCCAAATTCAGTCTACATGTTTACATACATGTAAATATACATATATACATAGTGCTGGGATAGGGAATAAGGTTTAATCATGAAGTTCAAAATCATTAACCTGGACTGTATAGATTTAACCGTCATAAAAACACCCACAGGACATATGGGTTTGTCTTCCCCCATAGGAAGGGCCCAGTGCATGTTAGTTGCACGAATCGGAGAAATCCACAAAAGAGCTAAAGCCATTGAGGCTCCAACCATTCCAAAAATATAGATATATAAAGTATGAACTATGCACACAACCACCAAGACCCCCTCTCCGACAAACGTGGTTTCTAGTATCGGTTTTCCCAGTACCTCCACCTTCCACGACAAGCTACACAACCCACTTTAAGCCTAAATTAAAACCATTTACACATCACCATCCAATAATCAAAGAGTATTTTAGTTAGGCACTTACAGTTGGTATCGTCATACCAAATATTAAGATTGCAAGCCAATTCCATTATGCCATTCCAAAACTATTTTGCCAAAGTGACTTTAAAGTTTTCCAATTGAAAACCAATCCATTGCTACCAAGACCTTTCAAAAACCATTTTAAGTTTCATTAACCTTTTACACAATGTAAGGTTCTAAAAGTAAGTTCAATTACGTAAGTATCCATATTTCCAAAATAAGTTACACAAGTTGGGTTGGGGATAAGGCCAATCCCAAATCATTTAAAATATAAAGTTGGGGAAACCCATGTTACCCTTTCCAATTCCCATGCCCATGCATATATTTAGTTCAAAACCATAATATAAATCATAAATAACCAATTCAAAACCATAGGAAAAGCATTTAATCAATCATCATCCAAAACCCTCAACCCCTTATTTCAAATAAAATATTAAAACAATGGAAATATCAAACCATGGCATACATTAGTGAAAATACATGTTTAGGGAGAGATACATGCCTGAGAGTATTAAGAATATGGAGAAGAAACAAATCTTAGATCCCTAGATGATCAACCTTGAGGAACCCTATATGTTCTTGACTTGGGGAATTTGAGAGAGTAGAGAGTAGTATATGATTGTTAATGTGATTAAAATATCCCTCTTTAGGTGTTTTATGGTCGTGGGTTTTAATTGGGTAAAGAGGAAAATGACAAGAATGCTCCCAGTTAAAAGTACAAAAAATGACGCCCAATCATTATGGATCACGTCACAATTTGTGAAGAATGGGTACGAGTCTTATACCGGACTTAAAGTCTAGGTAGACTCTTGGTCACCCTTCACTGATTTGGTCATGAGACACACCCTACGACTCATGGTCATACCTTATGACTCGTAGAGTTCTGTCGTCGTCATAATAGTAGCTTTGGGAACTTATACTGTATTGCCTATGACTTGCACATCACGACTTATAATAAGTTATTATGACTCATTAGGTAACAATCGGGATCAAGACAGTAACACAAGGAACCTATACTAGTTTGGCTATAAATGACACTATATAACTTATATAGAGTCTTCACGACTCATTATCAAAGTCGTACCCTGGGCAGTAAGCTCAAAACTTAGAAATTTTAGAGGTAAAAATTTGAGGTATTTCATTGGGACCTCAAGATAAAATCAATTTGAAGCTCGATTTCCCTTATAGGGGCAATTCTTTTGGAAGTTTCAGGGGAAATACATCTTTATAGCCCTGTAAAAAGAGATAAAATAGAACTAGGAAGAGAAGAAGGCAGTTCGTTAGTAAGTAAAGAATAATCCTATACATTAGAAAGACCACCGGATGCCTATATTTCAACTCATCCTTAATTTTCTTAAAACTCGCCAAAAGGACCACCTTCTCTATTCTTTTAGTACTACCTTTCCCTTTACTCTCATCTGTGACACCCTTGACCTCACTATTAGCATCTACACCTTTGTTCTTCTCCTTCAACTCTCTCAACTTGTGGTATATGTCACTAACTTGTACAGGTGTAATAGGATATAAAATGTTCTTATGACCTCCATTTTTAAAGGAATATAAATTGGTGCGACCATCATGATTAGTAGCTCTATCATATTGCCATGGTTGCCAAGCAATAAGTGACAATCTAGAATTTGCACCACATCGCATCAAAACTTTATCTTGGTACTTGCCAACCTTAAACTTAATCACAACTTTCTTATTCACCTTCAGTTCCCCATATTCACTCAACCATTGAAACTTGTAAGGAGTAGAGTTTTTGGTAGTGGAAAAGTGAAGAAAATATGACAAAGTAGTACTTGGAACATTAGCACAACTTCCTCCATCGATTATCAAGGATCACATAATTCCATTGATGTGGCACTTAGAGTGGAAAATATTTTTCCCTTTGGTTTGGGTGATTCTAGGCATTGCTTATCATTGTCCTCCTCACTACATAGTTTGGGAGGGTGAGCTCCCCTTCTTGAGAAACATTATTAAGGAACAAGGCCCTTGTAGTCTACCCACAAGGAGAAACAACATTGTCATATTCTTTACTCTCATCATTTTCATTATCATCTTCCACATTATGAGTACCCTTATTATCATTACCCTTAAGAATATGTGCATCATCAATATTATAAGAATCATTAATCATAACAAAAAATGACCTCTAATTAGGGAATTCACTCATTCTATGACCAAATTCTTGACATTTAAAACATCGATGAGGTTTAAAAAAGTACCTCATTTATGTAGAATCAATTTAGGAGTAGTCTTCTCAACTTAAGTGGATTGGACCAATAACATCTTGGTCTTTTGTGTGGTGCGTTTATTTTTTAACCAAGTGGAAGATAAAGATTTCCTCTCTTTGTTGTATTTCCAAGATCCTTTGTAGCCTCTTGAATTTTTAAGTTTCTCTTTATCGAGTCCTAACTCAATATCAATATCTAATTCAAGAGTTTCATCAATATCATAATAGGTGTAGAGTCTCAATTTGGAAGTAGTCTTTTTTCTCAACTTCGCTCGAAATCATGTCATAGAATAATTTTTTTTTCTTCAAAGTCTATTCTTATCTTCACATGTTGTAACTCATCATAGTATTGTTCCACACTTTTTATTCCTTGTTGCAAAGTGTAGACCTCCTTAAGTTGCTATTGGCATATTGATCTGTGACATACTTACGCCTCAAGATAACTTTGATTTCTGTTTAAGTATGAGTGAGATGTAATCCATGTAATCTCCTAGCCTTCACTTGAGTTTTCCACCTAGTAGATGCAAACCCTTCAAATTTATAAATAACATAAGATGCCTTCCACACCTTGAATATCTCATTAATCAAGAAGATTTAATCATATTGTGTCACCTAATTAAGAAACACGCCGGGTTGATTTCACCCTGGAAAGGTGGAATGGTTGCCTTGATGGAGTTAAGACTCGTTTATCGACTCCCAAGATGGCCATGAGGTCGGTGTTCTCATATGGATCCTCACCATGGTTTTCATCATGGAGTTCTCGACCTTAAAATCCCCATTGCCTACCCGATTGAGGGATATGACCATGCCTTCCTCCTCTACCTCTATTAGCAACATGTAAATATAAGTGTTGACCCCTAATTTGGTTGTCGTATTTATTATATACTCCTTCTAACTCATCTTGGAACTCTTCTTGTAGCTCATCACCCAATGGTTTGATATTATAGATTGGTGGGGTATTTCAGAGTGTGTGGAGGTAATTTGATAGTGGTGCAGGTCTATTTAGTGTTGGTTGAGGTACTTATTGTGGATGGGGAGGATCATATGGTGGTGGTTGGAGGCTTTGGTGGGTAGCATTTGTGGTTTGGGTAATAATTGAAGGAGCGATGAATGTGGGACAGAGCATTCGATGAAGAGCGTCCGGTGAAATCTGAGTAGAGGAGTCATGGTAAACTCCACCTGTGTTTCCAAAATGATTAGTCAGGGGAGTTAAAAAATCATACCTACTCCTTACTTCAAGAGTTTCTACTTGATTATCCAACATTTCCAATTGCTTTTTTATTCGGAATTGAAAAATGGTGAACATGTTCAATAATTCAAGTATCACGGGATCTCATGTTGTAATCGATTCGCCTTCTCCATGGGTCGACATAGGTAACTAGTTATAAAACTAAAATAAAATAAGCAAACACGTTAAGTTAGTTAAAATAAAAGCTCACAAATATTCAATCAATCACACCTTTGTATGCCTCACAAATTGCCTTGATCAATAGTTGTAGCTTGTTTAGCTCCGGATGAGTCACAAGGGTCCAATCTCTACTCTAAGGTTAAGAATAGATTTTTACCAACTCAACAATGAAAGTTCAAAAGCTAAGGACAGGGATCAAGAACTTTCAATGGAAAATAAAGAAGAAAACTAAAAAAAAAGTATCATGAAAAAAACTGAACTAAAAAATGAAGTAACAAAAGTAGAAGGAATTATTTGTGTTACTTAGTTTGAAGGATCAATGAAATAATTTGGATGTTTAAAAATAGTTAACAAGTAATTAAATATGTTAATAACTTTCTAAATAGTTGAGAAATCAAAGGCAGAAAGTGTAGATAAAAGAACCACGTAGTATAAATACTTAGAAAAATTTTAGATTCCCAAAACTTGGGACCCTAAAAAAAACTAAAGTATGAAATTTTCAGAATTCACTCCCTGAAGTTGCATGTCACGTGTCTACCAGGCGCTGGGAGATGGAAACTCCCGGCTGGTCCCTCCAACTGAGTTGGCACCTGTGTGGTTCTGATGAGGCTGAGTTTGACTGGTCAGTGCTGACATGGCTGGTGATGTGTAATTTAATTTATTATTTTCAAATAATAATATTTTTTAAAAAAATTCATAAATGGATCCTCTAACACTTTGACCAACTTTGACCTCAAAATTTTTGGATCAAAGCGTACTTTTTACCTTCTTCTTTAATAAAAAGATGAAGAAGCTCAAGAACAATAATGAAAAACCCCAATATCCACATCTTCATAAGTTTCTCATTTCAACTTCAAATTTGATGAAACTTTCACCACCTACTCCTTTCAATGTCATGAACAAATCCCACTGGATCTTAGCCTTCAAAATCAAGTAAAAAATAAACTCACTTTTCAAAATTCACAAAGTTTAAAAGCTCAAAACTATTTCATGAAATTCGAGATCTAGTCTCAACTATGAAATCAAGATCTAGTGTCAAAAACAACAAATTAAAATAAAATATTTTTTTAGATTATTTGATTTTTTAATAGATCAATACTCCAAGATTAAGATTTATGAAAATAAACCTTAACCTAAGCTCTTGATACCAAATGATACAAACTCTGAAATGGAAACTATGATTGACAAAGAAAATAAAGTACGATTTAGACTAATAACAAGAGGATTAACAAAGAAACAAGAAAAGAGAAATAGATAGACACAAATTGAGAATAAAAGACAACCAACTTTCATAAATTAAAATGATCTTCTTCAAATATTCCAACAAACACTTAACTCTAAGAAGAACCTCAAGGAAATTGATATCCTAGGCAATCCTTCTTTCCAAACAAGGAACAATTAAAAGCTTAGCAAGCTCTCATAATCTCTCAAAAATAATGGAGTTTTTAGATCATGAAAATTTTAAATCTTCCAACATAAAAGAATCTAGTTATACTAAACAAATAAAGAAGATCCTATGTTATTATATTTCTACCTTTAGTGAAAGTAAGGGCCTTGTTTGGATGTCCTCTTTTGTGATAAATTCAAAATTCATCAAAAAACCCAATCCTCCTTCTTCTCAACGTATGCCCCATCACATATTAGTACAAACACATGAAATTCTCAGAAGGACTTCATAATGCACTCAAGTGCATCCTTCTTCATGAATAACCCTGGCCAATGTTGAAGTTCACGGGCTTGGATCCTTGTGAAAGGCCTTGGGGGACCTTGGGTTGCATCATCTTGCTATGGACATTTATATACGTGGAATTCAGCCTAGGGGAAATTCAGGGAAAGAGAATTTAATTGCTATTGATAAGGAATTCTTCATTGCTCCAGACTTAATAAAGTTAGAATGGTATATGGTTAAAAAAAACAAAAGCTGTTTACCTTTAGAGAATGTGGACCATTAAAATGGGGATGAGGTAATATGAATTTAACATGATGATAATATGAACGTACTGCAACATTAAAATAGGAATTAAGTAGACTCAATGTGCAAATAGGACTCTTAATCTTCTCAATTATTAACTTAAATGTGTACTTGGAGCATTAAAATAGGAATTAAAGAGTAGTTAAATATAAAATTTTGCTAAATTTTCTAATTTTCACAGCTGAACGTGTAACTCATCATTGCAAAATGGTAATCCAACTTTAAAGATTCGAATTTCCTATTTTTAATATAGTATCATGATAAGTATTTGATATGTGAATTTGTTATTATTTTCTCTTGCGCATATATAATCTTGAAATAGGCATCTATTATTTTCACCTTCATATGGCGGAAACTGAAAAATAATGTAGTATTCCTCCCTTCCCTACCTCCCCCCCCAAAAATAAATAAATAAATAAATAATGTTTTAAAATGAAATATAACCAATAAGAAATGATACTGACACAGGGACAATCAAACAAATGCAACATAAGAATATGCCCCTATGTGTATAGTTTGATCTAAATATAGATTTATTTTTTTAATTAATAGATATCATAGCCGTTGATATTCATTTATGTCGTTGATATTCATTTCACATTTCTCTAATTGAATTTGCAGTTTTCCACATTTCACATACAAAGTTTTAAGAATATTTGTGTGGTTTAGAAAATTTGACCTAATTCACAAGGATTCACATGCAACGTACATGTGCCTCCTGATGGTTAGAAGTATATATGATTTTATGTACAACTACATGTGTCCAAATTGGTTTGGAAAATTTGAACTAATTCATAATGATATACAAGCAATCCACGTGTCTAAATAGGTACAAACAAGTTTGAGCTAATTTATAAAGCTACATGTGCAACACACATGTCTAAATACTAGTTTATATGTACACACACTATACTAGAAGAATGAAGTTCATAGATTCAAATTTGAATTATTAAAATGCTCATTGAAACTTAAACAACTATTTTACTCTAAAATATTAATATACAAAATATATATCTCCCAACAACTTTATTTATATTTTCATTAATAAACATATTGTTGTCATTACTAAGTCTATAAGTCATCGCTATGATTAGTACTCCAATCTGTCAACTCTATTTATACTTTTTAACTTTTACTACTGTAATTTTTACGAAGTGCAATCTTTTATTATATGCATGTATCACTATAATGTTTAATTCCTAAATTGAAGTTTTTAATTACACACTTTGTACACCAAGAAAGTAATCTTTGTAATGATCCTTCAGGCCATTTTCATTATTTTTGTGCATTTTCCATGTTTTATGTCTCCCGATAGTTGCTATCCATCACTAATTATCTGTCAAGACAGGTGATTTGATTCCCGAAAGTTCTTTTGAGTTTTAAGTCAATTTCCCTATTTTGAAGCCTTTGACGTTAAGAAATTGACTTCGGTTAAAATTTTTTGTAAATAGCCTCTGATGAGAAATCTGGCAATCCTGTTAGCTCAAAAATATAGATTTTGGGTTAGGAGAAACTTTGGTTTGGGTCTCAATGGTGTCAGACTCGTTTTGGGCTATTGGATAAATTTTGGTAAAAATAAAAAGAATGGGCTTGGGCGCACATTTCATCCAAATGACCTCCATCGAAAATTTTATCAATTTCATTGAGTTCGGAAATTCATTATAGAAAGGATAGCATATTTTGTTTATGTGTGTGGGATTATAAATGAATTTCGAGGATCTATTCATTAAAATTCCGACTTGGAATTTTCCTGGTGTAGCTGGTAATGGTGCAACCATCTTTGTGGTAGTGAGGTCACTTTCAAGGAGCCATTTTTGTGGTGGAGGATGGTTTCAGCTCCTTCCTCTTAAGCGACCCTCCTCCTCTTTTGTGGAACTGCTTAGGCAGAAAAACCTTTATTTTTGTAGAGATGCTTAGGCAGAAACCTCTGCTTTTGCACAACTGCTTAGGCGGACGAACCTTTACTTTTGTGGAGGCACCGTGAATAGTGATCTTTACTTTTGAGGAAAAATTGTCACCTAAGTGACACAACATTTGTAGCCAAGCCTCCACTTAAGCAGGGGTAGCATTATATAAACTCCCACTTCGTCCTTCCCATTATTTTTCACGAACTTAAACTCCATTGTTGAGCTTAGGAGATGGAAAATCTTGGGGAGAACATACATTTGAGATAAGATATGATTACTCCACTTCTTTTGATCATTTTCTATTGACTACTTTTTAGAAAATTGGCCTGAATTCTATTAAATTCCTTTCTTAAGAACTTAGTTTTATTAATCTTTTGGGGTTGTTTTGATGCCCAATTTGATTTTTATTTTTTCTCAAATTTTGAGCTTGTGTTCCTTTTCCTACAAGGAGGCTAGTTACTGGTGATTCACCCAAATTACACCTTCAATAAAGTATAAAGCAGTCACTAGTGAAATATAGAACCTATCAAGGTCAGGATCGATCCTACGAGGAATAGATCAAAAATCTGTCACGAGTTTGCTGATGTAATTGAAAATTGTGGAAAATAAAAAAGGGTTTTGTAACTATAACAGTGAAAAAAACAATGCTGGGAAATTAGGGTTGTTATTAATATGAGGCGATCACTACGATTATAGTCCTCCTGACTTCATAACTCCATAGACTGTTCGTGCTTGTCAAATTATCTCGGTGCCTTGCATGCAAGATCTAACAAGTTATGTATCACCTAACTTTCTCTCAACTTTGGTTTATGTGAATTTCACTCATATCCTCTCGGTCTCAGAGCGTCGCATTAATAACCCTTATTTTATTATCTCAGATTAACTATCTCCTCACGATCTCAAGTTAATTAAATGAAGGTTGATAGCTTCAAATTACTATTGTAATCTCCTTTTTCTAATCTCTACCTCTCTCTCGAGCAAGTATCTAATACGGGTGAGTTCCTAACATTAACAACTGTTAAGAAAAAAATAAAAGCGAATGAAATCCCAATACATAAAAGAACACCAATCTAGAATAATTTCTCACTTAACCTGCTTTGTTAAACCATTAGGGTTTCTTACAACCCTAGTTACAACTACTTATAGTTGTAAGAACAAACATAGATTCTATAGATGAAAGCATAATGATGAACCTATGAACAATAAGAATGAAAACCTAAAATCTCAAATTAATTGTAAACCCTAGAAATCAAGAACAATAATTCCGAGATTAATAATGTATCTTAGAACTCAAAATAATGCCAAAAGTGTATAGAGTGTGTAAACTGATAATAAAACATCCAAAGGGTATTTATAGAAACAAAATTAAACATATCCTAAACAGTGTAGGAAACTAGAGTTAGCATCAACTCACAGTTTATGGGTTGAGTCATAGGTTAAACTTACGAATCATGCATAGGAATTGTGGAAATCAAAGTCCATCTTCAACTTTGCAGAATCTTCAACCCACAAGGTAACCTACGGGTTGTAGGTTGTACCTACGGCCTATGGGTAGGCTAGTGAAAATCAGGAGCAATGTCTGTCTTCATATTTTCAACTCACGGATAGTACTCACGGTTCATAGGTACTAACCATAAGTCGTAGGTTGATTCGTGGGTAGCTTTTCAGCTACTTTACATTCTTTTTTCTCATTCTTTGCATCGAACATTGTTTTCCTGCAAAATCAATACAGACGCACATCATATCTAACAAGAATACCTAAGTATTTACATAATTTTATTGTTTTAAGAATCCAAAGTGCCACGAAACCATGACACATCAACACCCTCAACTTAAAATATTTGAATGTCCTCAGGCAACTAACACATCACAAATAAACACGATGGCTAACTAAAATAAACCTAAGGCACCTACGACAGTTAACTCATCTTAGATCAAATTTTCTACCCCCTCTTATTCATAATTTTCAAAACCACTACGTGTATCTATGTAGCACAACAACAAAAATGAATCAAGTGATGGCATCAGATTAGCAACAAACAACCAAACATGTATGTACTTGACACTACCCGAACAAATAATAGTTAACAATACAATCCATGTACACTTACAACAAGGAAGTCCCAACTCTCACAATATCATAATGCATATCAATACAGGAACTATCAAAATACTCACGCTCAAAATAAAGTTCAAACAATGTGCAGGAAATATCATAGGCTTGTCCTTATTTTCTATACCTTAGTTTTTCGGACAATTGGACTGGGATCACTATAGGAATTTTTTTGGCTTGTAATGTAGTCTTAGGGTAGGTACGATACATATGGGACATAGTAACTCACCCTCCTTGACACTATACTTGCATTATTAGTTCCACTACTTAACCAAATTTGTTTTTAATCTCCCTTTCTCCCCTTTATTCCTATTTGGGTTGGGTGTGGCTTCCTTCATTCTTTGCATGCATTTTTTTTCTTTCATTATTTCTCTTCTTTCAATCTCTCTTTTTTTCTTTTTCTTTTTTTTCCACTTTTTTTCTACCACACCCAACTCTACTTTCTTTTCTTTTATTCAACGCCTTTCTTCATGCCCATATTTAACTTACACCCTTATGATAGCCGCCCTCCACTTAGATAATTTTCCTGAGTTGAAGTACATAGTTTGCAAGGAGGGAACAGGCCAAAATAGGTCCATTGTAATTAAATAGAAAGGTGAAAAGGTTAAAAAAAGAAAATAGGTAAATTTAGGCTAAAATTAGAGATCAATGGATACTTATTCTCATTTGATCGTTGTTTTAGGCTATGAGTGGACTTATTTAAATATGGCTTATGATCATGTACCAACCAACTATCGTACAACCTAGGAAAGACTAATTGGGCAAGTTTTGACTTAAATACACAAAGTGAACTAGGTAAATGCTTCACACATACATGGCACGTGGTTTTGTTATCAACTACAACCTATCATATTTATGAAATACTAAGCGGTGATTATTTTGTCCCTAATACTAATGACAAAACAATATTAAACAATGGTCACAACAAAATATACTCACAACGCAACATTCACAAAAATTTTAGGAGGGGTGTCATTTTAACACGTAAAAACACTACACAAAATTTTGACTGCACCATAATTTTTGATTTTTCTTCTAGTCAAACAAAAAAAAACATAACAAATCAAAAGAATAACACAATATCTAGACATGTCGGCTCTACTAGGATAGCACACTTTACGGAATAGAGACATGGTAATAAAAACTCTAGGTGGTTGGTACACCTCCACCCTCAACTAAAAGATGATGTGTTGTCGCTAGTGCATACTAAAAAATAAAGAACATATGAGTTGAGGGACCTGAGACGCTCTAGAGATAGGATACGGGTTCTCCCCCAGCTAAATGTGAGGAGGTACATAAGGCGTGGAATTAGGAGGTGGTGGTGATGCTTAGATAGAAAAGGCAACCAACACACATTGTTCATGATCACTCGCATCGATTTGGAACTAAATAACAGACTCCATGATGGAATTCTTCAAGGCCCACCTAAACTCGTTCGAGCTATCACTTTGTGCGGTGTACTCACATCCTCTCTTGGCCCTAATAGTTTGGGCCTCATCCACCTCAGCAAATAAAACAAATATCAATGGTGGTGGTGTGGGTAGAATCTATGTAAATAAAGGTATAGACAGAGGGATGACAAGAATATGCCTGTCAGCTAAAGTACAAACCTCTGATATCAAAGTAACCATCTCCTCCCGTAGGCTTGATAAGTAAGGCACTTGAGCCTTGCTGAGCTGGTCTCCTATTTGGGCCTCAAGACTATTAATTTATTCATGCATCTCTCTAGTAAATTTATCTATAATGTCCACCATCCTTACCTCCACTTTCGCCTCTGATTCCTCTAAAATCGTTCGCACCCAAGGCCTAATTTGACCAAATAACTTAGCCAATCGGGTGTTGGTGTATTTCTAGTGCTCACTCAAATCTTACTGATGATCCACCAACTATTGTAAAAACTCATGTGGTACTATTATCATGCTTGAAACTAGTGAGCGATGTGGCATTGTATAAGTCAAAACTAGAGCTAAAATTCTAGTAGCCCCTTCACTGCCTATAATAGAAGAAGGATCTACCTGTTGGCTTCCTGTATCAGCATTGCCACTCATTATTTCCCTATCAACTTGATCAATCAACTCAAAAGTCCCTCAAAGTAGTTTACAACTAAAGATGTAGAAGGTTGTGCCTTATATAGTGCAACGAGGTTGGAGCCATCATGAATTAACCCAATATCAGCCGTGCGAGTAGCCTCAACCCTATGATTAATATCTAGTAACACCGACACTCCCACGATATCAAAAAGTATCTATATCAAGTAGGGAAGGGAATGTTGGTGATCTCATGAAAATCCTCTCATGAATAAGATTCTCATGAATCTCATCTCGAATCTACCTTGCAAAGTGTATGTCGTAACCAACGATAAGGCTGGCAATCAATAAAGCCTGATCCCATGTGAGTGTATTATCTGCAGCTGTCAGACTCAACCTGTGCCTCATAATGGGCCACCAAAACTTTGCTATAAAGAGCAATGAGGACTTGTTTATCTCTTCCCCCCTCTCAACCCAAGAGGTATTAACACCAACCTCAACGATCTATTGTGTTACCCATATGACTAAATTTCTCCTTTTCTCCCTATGGTTAGGATCTCTCATAGTCCTCCTACTTATCATAACCCTCAATCTGTAGTCAAACTGTGATGTAGTAGCCGACCTCATAAACTCTAGCCCAAACAAAAATTTATGAATGTTCTCCTCAAATAAGTCAACTCTAACCTCTATGGCCAGTGTATGAGTCAGTAGAGGCTAATCCTGAGCTCTTCCCTCTGATGGTGTGATAAAGTTAATTAGATATGGCGTAGGATGCAAAAAACTCTCGTACCACCTCGGGGTTGTAAGATCCTAAAGGCTAGCCCATTCACTTAAGCCCATATCTATCAAATGTGGCCTTTAGGTCTAGAATGCCTGCCAAAATGGTAAGCCCAATTCAAGGCTCTACAACTATAGTCCTCTGACCTCTACAAGTTTGCCATTCACCATCCCTTAATAGCCTAATTTACTGGTATGTCAGAGATGTGTGTGTACTCCTGAGCTACTGAAGTTGAAGCAAAGACATCCTTATTTCCCTGTAATATTTCAACACTCTTATCATACTGGGGTGCATTTATCTCTCGATTGCTGGTACCTAATGTTTACTCTGCCCCCTCCTCAGACTAGGGGATAGTTGAATCCTCCTCACCAATACTAGAACTAGACTCGTCTTCTTTCTCAGCAAACTAGGGAAGAAGAGTGTTATGGTGATATATGTGTATCCTTCATACTCGGTCCAGTTGGGATAACATGTGTTAGGGTGGACTGAGGTCCAAATTGAGGTGCTTGGTGCAGGCTGAGAGCCTTGCTAAATGACAGCTCTAGCTGTTTCCTCTCTCTGAGTCTGGGGCCGAGTCTGGCATCGTGCCAATGATGGACTGTCAATGGAGTACTCCTCCAAGGATCCACTCCACTTGGGAGACTCTCAATCTAGACTAGATTCCCTTCTTTAGTGTAGCTTTTGGTGCCATAGTACCTGTAAGGAGAACCGTCAGTGATGGAATTACAATACTGGAACAAGAAAAGAAAAGAAAAATAATATCCCATCTCAGGTCCAACCTATGAATTCTACCTACGAGTCATAAGTTGTACCATGATTCATAAATTGGCCCATGAAAATCAGACGAATCCTCTGAACTTCAGGGCCTCAGGTCTGATTCCTACGAGGCCAATCCACGATTCATGGGTTCAACCTACGAGTCGTAGATAGGTCTCATGGGTTCACAATCGAGGGTACTCAATTCCTTACCATAGTTCCAATCCCAAATCACACCATATTTCTCTTAGTTCAGTTTGATTTCAAGCAATTCATTCAAAAAAATATCAATCAGTGTATCTTTACAATTTTAGGTTTCAAGTAATTTATGAACTATGAATAGTTAATCAAATTCTACATTACTCTAAGTGTGATCAGAGGTTTCCTCAATCAAAATCAATACATCAATCAAATTGGAACCATGAGAAACCTCACCTCAAGATAAAGACTTCAGAAAAAGTAAAAGAAAAATTAATGTTTCCCAAGTTCTAAGTGTAGTACGCTTAGGGATGTGATATGAAAGTAGGGGTATTTGAATGGGATATTTAATATGAGGAGTTTGAATTAAAGAGGGAGTTTTAATTTTGTGGGAAAGGAATTGGGTTTTTAGGGTTTCTTTTTAAATGAGGGAGCCGATTTGGGTCGGGTTATATGGGCCCATGAAGAAAAAAATTAATTTTTGGCCCAGTCGCTACCTACGAATCATCCCACAACTAGGTAGGAGTCATGGACACAATTTATGCAACCCATGTAGCTTTACTGATTTTCACAGATCAACCCACGATTTGTGGGTTTTACTATAAATCATCGGTAGGTGTCATGGGTTAAAGTTTAGAGACTTGGTTTGCTTTTGTGATTCCAACGACTCAACTCATGAGTCGTGGGTTGGATTTATGATCCATGGGTTAGATTTGTGATTCCACTTACTTGGACTTGTCTGAACTTTTGCAAATTTATCATACTCTAGTTATTTTCCCATGCTCCTTATCCTACAAAATAAAAACAAAGTGAACACAAAAATCCTGGGTTGTCTCCCAAGAAGCGCTTGATTTAACATCGCAGCACGACGTGGCTATGCTACTCAGACTTCACCAACAAGCCCATGGGTTGCCTCTCATGAAGTTCCCGATTTAACATCACGACACGACTGATGTGAGGCCAAAATTACATATATTTAGTCATTATTTACCTTATATTTAGTGTTTTTATTTATTATTTTTGAGAATTGATTTATGAATTATTCTAAATATTATATTTTTATTTGTAGGATTACATTGGTGTGAAGATGAAAAAGTTTGGAGAAAAAAAGAATCCCAATAAAAAAAGTTATATAAGAAAATTAAGCAGACAACTTAATGGATTAAATTTATTGTAATAGTAAATTCCTACCACTTGAAGTTAGAATTGAAATATAGAACACGTGGCAGTTGGACAGGCAGCAGAAAAGAAAAATTATTGTGGTTGCACTGTTTTGATGTAATCCAGTTCAATTTGAACTTGGTTTTTATTTTCTACTCTATTTTGGACTCAGTTATTTTATTTTGAATTTTTTCTTACACCTATAAATATTTCACAAAAATAATTTCTATGAAACTTTTGATAACTTTTACTAATTATTAGAATATTGATACTTTGGAGAAGTAACTTGTAAACCTTTTACTTAGAGAAAGCTTGGAGCTGTCATGGAGGCCAGAGAAAATTTATTTTATTCTTTTCTTCTCCATCTTTATTAAATTTTCTTTTAGAATTCAAGATTTCAAATTTATTCTACTCAATTTGTAAGTTCATAATTACGATTTTATCTATGATTTTTAATTGTGATTTTCAAGTCATAAGAAACTAAATCCAACAATTTGGATAGTGAAAATCATGATGAATTAATGAAACAGGTTAAGTGCGAAATTATTTTAGTTCGGTGTTCTTGCATGTATTGAGATTTTCGTCGTTTTGATTGCCTTCTTAATGTGTGCACATGTTAGAAACTCGCATGTATGATCAAAAGAGGGATAGTTATTAGGGAAAGAAAATAACTTGAAGCTAGCAATCTTCATCTAATTAACTTGATACCTAGAGGAGATAGTTAATCTGAGATCATAAAATAAAAATTTATAATGCGACGCTCTGAGACCGAGATGATATGAGTAAAATTCACCAAACCAAGGTTAAGAGATAGTTAGGTGATACATAACTTGTTAGATTTTGTGTGCAAGGCAACAAGATAGTTTGACAAGCACGAACAACTTGTGCAGTGATGAAGTCATGGGGAACACAGTCCTAGTTAATCATTATCATTGATTTTCTTAAAATAAATTGATATTTGTTTACTTGTTACTTCAATTTACAAACTGTTGACTTGTTCTTTTTAATCCACTCCTTTTAAAAATAATTAATTAATAGTTTAAACAACAGCGTTGACATAGGTCCTAACCATATTCCTCGTGGGATCGATCCCAGCCTAGTTGGGTTCTAAATTTATTCGACGACCGTTATATACTTTATTGCGAGGTAAAATTTGGGCGACATCAAATTTTGACGTCATTGCTAGGGAATACAGTTTATGGTTAGATCAATTGTATTTATTTGACTATTAATTTTATTTTTCTTGTAATTTTTTTATTGTTATTATAGTTTAGTTTTTTTTTAAAATGTTTTTACTACTTTTCTTGATATGACATCTTTACAAGAGAAAGTGTGGAGTGTTGAGGAATCATATTGTATTGATCTTTATTCTTTTGATATAGTGCATTATTGTAAGAGTGTGATAGATATATTATGGGATTACAATGAGAAAACGATAGAAACATTAACACTCCTCGCAAAATAAAAACATGAGTTCATTCAGAAAGTTCAAAGATTTTTCTTGGATATTAACAACTTAAAAGAAAATTTGAATTCAAAGGTTGATGCGTGTAATTCCCAATAATTTAGTCATGAGTTGTGTGAGACTGAAAAAATTCTTAAGTCAAATTGAGGAGATAAAATTGGAGGATCAAATACTTCATCATACTTTTATTGATGTTGTCAATATTGAGAAGAGTACATTAAAGTTATGTGAGAATATAAATAATAATACAATTCATGAATTGGGATGTATTGGACTTCATTCTAATCATTTTTCACATTATGTTTGGATAGTAAGATATTAATCGAGCCATCTGAGCCTATAAAAGAATATAAAGAGGAGAAAAAATATGCCTATATTCTTGAATTTATTGTGCCACAGTTAAAAAATCATATTCCTCACTTAAGAGCCAAAAATTGCAACATGCCACATCTATTGCTTGGTTCCTCTACTTTTATACCACCACCTCTTAAGTATAGTAGAAAATAAAAAAAAATTAAAGGTGGAATTCATAAGTTCAAAGTGGAAAGAAAAGTGGGAGTCAATCCAACTAGTAGTTTAACTTCTTATTTTTGATTTATTTATATAATATCACTTTTTTGTTTGTTATTTTATTTTATTTTATTTTTGTAGATTTAGAAAAAGTTTGAGTACTCGAATTTAAAGCAAAGGAGCATGTTTGTACTTAAGTGTGGGGTGCAAGCGACTCTTGATAAAAATTGAAGAAACATGTTGCTATCTAGGCCCTAGAGAGTCACAAAAAATATCTTTAACCCTCGTTTTATTTTATTTATTGCTTTGAGGACAATGCATGATTTTAAGTATTGGACGGAATATCTTTCAATATTTGGTAAGGGTAAAGTATGCCATAGGTTATTTATTTATTGTAAAAAAAAAAGAGAGGAAAAAATAAAAAATTCTAAAAATATACAAGAAGAGTTTACTTTTATTCTTTAGATTAAAATAGTTTTTATTTTTAGTTTTTATTATATATCTTTAGTAGACCATACTTTGCCTACCTCTTGTTTTTTCTTTTCGGTTCTTTTTCGAGGGGTTGCCCTTTGAACCATATTATTTTTTTTAGGAATAATATTTTTTCTTGTTTTATTCTTTTTATTTGTAGGAGTATTTTTTTTTGGACAGAGAATTTTTTTTGTTGTTGTTGATACTAGCAATTTAGACCTAATTTTGAGTTGTACTTTTCTGTGAGTACTTGAGTATAAAATAATAGACTTTTTGACACCCGGGATCATGGTTGTGACTCTGTATATAAATTATTCTTATTTTTGTATCTTGTTATGACCCTATTTGTCTTAGAAGTAGAATTGATCCATCTTGATTGATACTTGTGCCATGTGTAGCGAGGATGTTTTTGCTTATATTTCATATTTTGCATCTTAGTCTAGAATTTTCCCCATATGTTATTGAAGTGAAATAAAAAGTATTGCTTTACTTAGAATATGATAATAGGCTTTCTTTGGTATGTCTTGTATATTTTAGCCTTTTCAGATATTATATCACTAGTTAGCCCTTTGAGCTTGTAGTCTTTTTTTTTGGTAGCCATATTTTTACCTTGATCTATTTTTTTTGAATTTCTAATTTTTGCACCCTACTTCCTTGAACTTTATAGCATAGAACGTGTTGAATTTTATAAATTTAAAGAAATTATAAGGTTGAATATAAACGGTGATCAATGATAGATACATAGTAATGAAAAGGATCTCTTTGAAAGAATGTGACATGAAAAATAAAAAAAATATTTGAGGAAAAAACTGATTGAAGCATTCTTCATTTGATGAGAAATACTAGTGAAAGTAATTGATCTAGAGAGAGTTGAAAAAAATAAAGTGATAAAAATAATAAGTGATGAAGTCTAGAAAGTACCAAGTGTTTAGAAAAGTGTAAATCACTATTATATAGTTTTTCTACCCATCTCCTAGCCAACATTACAACCTGTTAAAGTTCTATTTGATTCTATTCGAGCATACTTAATGAGTGGAGATGTACATAATGGGAAAGCTTATGGTTCTTTGTGCATACATGCAATTTTTTTGTGAGGGTGGGAGTTGTTGTTTGATGCTAAGTCCTTAAATTATACTCAATCTTTGGAATTGAGTGTGGGGACGATTTCTTATTGTGAGAGCACTTATTTCATGATAGATAGGTGATGTTATTAACTTTCTTTGACAAGAATAGATAAGCAAACTTAAATTTGATAAGTTAGACTCTATCTTTGAGGTTAGGAAGTTAGAGGTTTGTTATTTGTTTGTATTTCTTAGCTAATGATTGGAAAGTATATTTGATGTTGTGAATTTCTGTATGGTCTAATTGTTTGTATCAACCAAAGTGGTGACATTCCTTGATTTGATTAAATGAGATGAGCTTTAATGCTTGCTCGAGGACAAACAACAGTCTGAGTGTGGAGTATTGATGTGAGACCAATATTACATATATTTAGTCATTATTTTCCTTATATTTGATATTTTTATTTATTCTTTTTGAGCATTGATTTTTTAGATTATGCTTAATATTATATTTTTATATGTGTAATTAAATTTGTGTGAAGTTGAAAAAGTTTGGAGCAAAAACGGATCAAGATTGAGGAAGTAATATAAGAAAATCAAGTATGCAGATTAATAGATTAAATTTATTATAATAATCAATTTCTACCACTTGAAGTTAGAATTGATATAAAGAACATGTGGCAGCTGGAAAGGTGGCTAGAAAGAAAAATTATGGCGGTTGCACTATTTTGACGCAATCTAGTACAATTTGGACTGTTTTTTTATTTTCTAGTTTATTTTGAACTCAGTTATTTTATTTTTGAATTTTTCTTACACCTATAAATATTTCACAAAAATAATTTATATGATGCTTTTGAAAACTTTTGATAATCATTAGAACATTGATATTTTGGAGAAGTAACTTGTAAATTTTTTATTTAAAGAAAGCCTAGAACCGCCGTGGAGGTCGGAGAAAATTGATTTTATTCTTTTCTTCTCCATTTTTATTAATTTTTCTTTGAGAATTTAAGATTCCTGATTTACTCTACTCAATTTATAAGTTGACAATTATGTTTTTGTCTATAATTTCTAATTGTGATTTTCATGTCATGAGTAGCTAAATTCCACAATTAGGGTTATAGAACCACGATGAACTAACGAAACAAGTTAAGTGTGAAGTCATTCTAGATTGGTGTTCTTGCACATATTTGGATTTTCTTTATTTTGAGTTTTTTCTTAACGGGTGCACATGTTAAGAACTCGCTTGTATTCGATAGTTGCTCGAGAGAGGGGTACAGATTAGTAAAAAGAGATAACAATAGTAATTTGAAGCTACCAACCTTCATTTTAGACCGAAATGGGATAGTTAATATACGTATTGCAGTTATCAGTATCATTCAAATTGGATTAGTTGATGAGTGATGATTTTACCACTCATTCACACTCATTATTAGTGCACATTACCTTGTTTTAAATGAGTAACTGAGTCATGATTGTGATTAAATGCACTAATTTCCACTCTTTGCAGGTATAAGAGTTGAAAAGATAAAGAGATGTAGAGTGGAACTTGAAATGATAAAAAAGGAGCAAAAAAAATACAGCTGAAGACCTGCAGTGAAAGAGTCTTAGTTACCGCAGTCGCGGTCAATCAAAATGGTCAATCAACCACGACCATGAAAGTTAATAGCGGTCGCATAGCTGCGGTCGCAGCCAAACTTACACGATCGCGGATTGGCAAAAATGTTCAGCCCAAGGGCAAAACTATAAATGCACTTGCTGATCCCAATTTGAACAAAAAGACTCAAACCATAGTTTCATGTATCATTCATTCTATCACATTCTCTCTTCCCCAATTTTTCTAGGTTTAGCTCTAGACTTTGTAGCTTCTATTTTTGGGAGAAGAAAATATTGTATAAATTTTGGGTGAAGAATATATTGGAGACTTTCTAAGTGGAAGATTTGCTCACTTCTATTTTTGACATTGTGGGAGAGCCAAGTTTGAAGTAACATTCGCTTAAATCTTCAACAATTCATCTCAATGGAGACTATGGGTATATCTATGCTTATTTATCTTATGTGTAGCTAAATCTCCCACTTGGGGTTATGTGTGAATAGGGGTTAAAGTGTGTGTGGGTTTTTATTGTTAGCATCTATTTAGTAGTTCATATTTGTGGGTTCTATAGTTGCTAAGCTAGTTTGGTTGGGATTTGATGGGTGAAAGCTCCAAATACCCACATGGGTTTGATAAGTGAACTTCAAGCTCTAGAAAGTTCAAGGCCATCTTCAAAGAAGGGTTTTGGGTGAACTTGAGGAAACCATATCATCCTCGAAAAAGGATGTGGGGATCAAAGCAATAATAGACAATTATGCATGTAGTTTGCTAAATTTTCACTATCTTAGACATAAGGGTGAATGTGAGGTTGACTATGCCATGAGTATCATCCTAGAAAAAGGGATGCCTAGATTGAGGTTGTGGTTACCAATTGTTGAACACACCTATTAGGTATTCAAAAAAATCAATGGGTGAAAGTTTGGTATTTTGTTGAAAGACTAGCATCAAAATCTATAACGAAGCCTACCCATATTTGATTTACTAAATTGATGTTCATAACTAGCTCCCACATGTAACTCCCTTAGTAATTAATAATACCAAGATCCGTGCATAATTGTTTAAACTCTAATTATTCGTAGCCCTAAATTTATACTAGAAAAACCCAAAAAGAAATATTATTGTAGGTAGTCATCTGCCCCATTTTATCTTTCTGTAACATTGTTTGAATTAAAGTTGTATCTATCATTTTAAATTAATTTAATCGCCACTCACATTGTTCCTCGAGGATTTGACCCTGACTCTAAAGTTGGGTAAATATATTGATGATTACTGCCTTGAACTTAAATTGACGTATAATTTGAGCATTATCATTAATACTTAGCACCGAGTGGACGCATGGATAAGAACTCATTTGCCAGTTAGGCTGAGACCTTTAGTAGAAGTCTCTAAGTCCCAGAACTATGGTGCAACCATAGGTTCTAAAGGATCATTAATTAGACCAGACTTGACACCTTAGTCCTTTTGGACATTAGTTTATTGGATCCATGTGAGTCAGTGTTTGTACCCTTGGTAAGGTACTAAACACCCTTCTAGCCGGGGTTAAAGATTGGACCCCTATTAGCTTATATTAGGATATGTCGGTTATTAGTAGCTCCCCTAGTCCAGTATAGAGTTCACAATTCAAATCCAGATTCTTGCATGACCTTGTATATAGTTATTCAGTTTATTATACAACACATGTTCATTACTCTGTCCTGCATTAGTTATCATTTTAAGAGTACCATATTCCACTTATATATGTTATTTCCTATCTCTCTATGATGCCCTAGAAAAAAAAATTCCGTTAAGATCTCAGACGAAAATATGTTGAATTCTGTTCTTTATCGTGATTAATAATTTTTCTGTGTAGAATTTCTGGATATGCGACCCGTCATCGTGTAGATCATCAAATAAGATTTCCAACGATATGTGGATCATCCAAAACGGACACTCGAGCGATGAGTTATGATCATTCCGATCTAACCGTGAATAGTGGTGAACAGTAAATGTGCAGGAAAAATACTGAGGCCAGGCGAATTTTAGGGTCAACTTCAAATGATCATAACACCTTGTACATAATGATATGGGTGAGCTACTATATATCAACAGAAATCTCTGAAAGTCCTCTTTCCAATGAAATTAGTTTCATCCAATTTTTCCATCGGATAAAAAATTTATGATCGATCTACTTCAGCCTATCAAAACAGTCCACCAAGGGAAAGATTTGACATTATTTAAGGGTATTTTGGTCATTTTCACTCCAATCCATCCGGGTAAACCATGGATTTAAGTCCATTAAGAGCATTCAATTGCTCATTTTTCTACAGAATTTCCTAAGGCTCAAACCCCAACCCTACTACTCCAAATTTCATCCTTCTATGTCTATTGATTGAACCGTAGAAATTTCAAATTGATTTGGGATTCGAGTTGATCATGTCAAGGGCTTCGAGAAGCACCCTTTATTTTCATGAATAAAGTTCCGGAGTCGGAAGTTCATATTCATCTTCCATTTTTAGGTATGTGGGGCTTTGAACAAGATTATCCTTTCGATCTTGTGCCCGGTATTTTGGTTGAATTACATTGACATGAGATTTTACATGTTTTACCATGAATTGGAAATATGGTTTTATATCTTATATTATTATCCATGATCTATGGGATTATGTCATCCGATATGTGTATGATGTTGAGATGGAATTATGTCCAAAAAGTATTTGATTATGAGAGTATGATGATTTAATTTGTTAAGCCTTGATTTATACTATCATTCCACTATTTCCTTATTATGAATTTATAATTGATATTGGAAATTCTATATCCCTAATATGGGTTGATGTCTCAAGTACCTTTAAATAAGAGTTGGATGGCAAATTGAGAAATGTTGATATTGAAGTTGCAATGAGTCTTGGTATTTTTTGGATGGTTTTGATGAGTTAAATTGTTGAAAATATTATGTATTGAGTCTTTATATCCTTGTTCAAATGTCGAGTCAGTTATGGTTCAATGCATTGATACCTTGTTGATGTTGAGGAAGATTAAAATATTTTGAGTTAAATTGTGTTGAGTTAGGAATCCACAAATTGATATGATTTGATAAATAAGAAAAAGATTTGATTTGGTCTTTATGATAGACCCTTGTGATGTTGTGGTGGATTTCCTAACGGGTTCTGAGCTTGTCGGGGAGTAGTACTTAGCACTGAGAGGGAAATTTGGTATTTCCCCAAACCTATGTGCCACCGTAGGGTTGTTTAATGATGATATTATTGGCCAGAGAGCCCGATTGTGATTATTGCAGTTTTAGGGTCGTACTCCCTGGCAAAGAGTATGATGCTCCCACCAACGGAGGTTTCAAACGTTGGTATTCCACATAGCTCACGTGGGGTTGTCGGCTATAGGAAACTCCCCTGTCCATAAGAGTTATGTTTATTGAAATACCGAGTCACTCCGAGTTTTGATGTGGTAAGTCAAGTTGCCTATGATGATCTATCATGATTTATGAGTTTTTTCTCCTACATTTCCTATCTAAGATGTTATGAGTTGCATGATTCAATTCACTCAAGCCAGGTGTGTCATTATGGTCCGTATGTACGTTTTTACAAAATTTATGATATTATTTATATTTTGCATGTGCCCCCACATACTCAGTACGTATCTTATGCTGACCCACATATTTCTCTATGGGCTACATTCTTTCCATGATGTAGGTTCAGGTACTCATCCGCAGCTGCGACAGTGATATCCGAGTGCCGCATCTACGTTCCTTCAGTGGTGAGTCCTCATGGTTCGAGGACCAAGTTGCTAGTTTTGGTGATGTTGTTTTGTGATCCCTTTGGTATGTTGAGTCAGTTGGGGGTTTGTCCTAATGGCTCGTTGATTTTGCTATATAGAGGCTATGTCAGACTAGTGTATTGTTGGGTTGATTTGTGTATAGACATTCCATATATGTACAATCTAACAATATTTCGTGCCATGTGCGATGTGATATGATATGTACTTATATATATATCCTTAGCGTAGCGTGTATGTTGTTGTGTTGGAACCCAAGGGTAGTGTTTTTGCTTAAAGGGTTAGCTTGAGGCTACGTGTAGCCTTGGGCACCGTGTGGCGTCTCGGGATGATATTTCTGGGCGTTATACTCTCTTACTCAGTACACTTAAAATACTGATCACATACTTTCTTTGTGCTATATTGTATCATAATATAGGTCCTAACACTCATCATCCAGGTGAAACCTATTATGATCACATATTGTATTAACAACATCATTTTGGTGAGTCCTCATCATGTGAGGGACAATGTCAGAATTTCATTTTTTCTTTGTCATTCCTAGTTTATAGATAGTTAGAGTTAGTTGGAGGCCTATCCCAACAACTCGTCTTAGTAGAGACTTTCAGATTTATAGTTAGATATTCAATTTGTGATCTCATATTTTCTTATTATTAATTGGTTTTCTTTTGAATATTTATTTTATTAGTTAGTTCAGCTTTCGTAAAAGTGTTTTTATCAGTTATTTTTTATATTCATAGGGGTTTTCTAGGTCATAGGTTAGCTTGGAGTCACTTGTGACTCTAAGCACCATGTTACGACATGGGTAGTCTCGGGTCATAACAAACTTGATATCAAGCAATTGGTTTAAAGTGTCCTAGTGTGTCTAAGAGTCGTATCAAGTAGAGTCTTATTCATGGGTGTGAATCATGGCATACTTATGAGTGAGAGGCTATGAAATGTTCTAGGAAAAGTTTCACTTATTTCATGTTCATATCATGCGATTGAGTATGAACTCTATTAAAACCTTCTTTTAAATAGTTATCTTTACATTTATAGGATATTCCTTCAAAGAGAACTAATGGAAGTAGGAGGGGAAATTATAATGGGGTTGAGAATTAGCAAGCACCAGTACCATCTCTTGAAAAATCTCTGAACGAACAAGTCTCCTATGCTGAATTCAGGGTTGATTTTACAGCCTTAGCCTAGTCTATGACCACCCAAAATAATAAGTCAGTTGTGGCACCATCCAACCTAATAATGAATGTGACAACAACTAGAGTCCGAGACTTCACATGGATGAATCCTCCGGTGTTCGTTGGGTCCAAGTTTGAGGAGGATCCACAAGAGTTTGTGGATAGAATTTAGAAGGTTCTAGAGATCATGGGTGTTACCCCAACTAAAAGTGCTGACCTGGCCACCTATCTACTGTAAAGAGTATCTCACACCTGGTATAAGCAATAGTAGGAGGATAGGGGTACAAATGCAGAACCGGTAGAATAGGATGAGTTTGTTGTTACATTTTTAATAGGTTTTTCTCGTTTACACTAAGAGAGGCCAAGGCATAGAAATTCATAAATCTAAATCAAGGTAGCATGAGCATAAAGGATTATTCCCTTAAGTTTACTCAGTTGGCAAGGTATGCTCTGACTATAGTTTCTAATTTCAGGGCCCGCATGAGAAAGTTTGTCTCTGGTGTTTTGGAGGCTGTGGTCAAAGAGTGTAGGGATGCTATGCTGGTGAAGGAGATGGATATCTCTAGGCTGGTAGTTCATGCTTAAAATATAAAGAAAGAGAAAGTTAAGAAAAAAGAGAGAGAATAAGAGGGCTAGAATAGGTAGCTTTAATTTCTCTCAATAGAGGTCACATGATGGAAATCATTCTCAATTATGGCAGAAGCTTTTGACTCCAACCCTGTCTTTTTCTAGGTCCTCAACGCCTACATTTAGGTAAGATAATTGAGATAGGGCACCATACTCTAAGTCCTAGGGTAGTGTGAGTAGTGCTCGTATGAAACTGGTACGCAAGAAATACAGTAGGAACCAAGGAGGTGAATGTATGGCTGGTATTGATGGTTTTTATGGGTGTGGTAAGACAGGACATGGACTTAGGAAATGTCCAATGTCTTTCTAGAGAGGTAGGGATGCCTGTCAGTAAAATCCATCCAACTCTTTAAAATCTCTCACATGTCGCTCGACTCAATAGGGTTTCTTATCCAGCGTAACTGGTGGAAAATGTCAGAATAGGTTCTATGCCCTTCAGACTCGATAGGATCAGAAGGGTTCTCAAGATGTAGTCATGGGTACGTTATAGGTCTTTCACATTCATAGTCTCTACTCCAGTGGGCGACTTAGTCATAGCTAGATGAGTATACAAAAATTACCTTTGTTACAGTTTTCCAAAAGTCACCTCAATTGATCTCGTAGTGTTAGACATGGTAGATTTTAATGTCATTGTTGGTATGGATTGTCTACTCTTTTTCTATGCCTCTATTGATTGTAGGAAGAGATTAGTCCAATTCCAGTTTCTAAATAAACTAGTGGTCTAGAGTAGAAGGGTAGTACCTCAGAAACTATAGGTCGGTTCGTCTATTACTTTAAGTCTAGAAAATTGATCTCTAAAGGGTGTATCTATCATCTTGTCTAAGTTAAAAATTAAAAATTCAAAGCCCTAACTCTTGGGTCACTTCCATTGGGTCAATTTTTTTAAAAGTGTTTTCACAAGGCCTACTTGGAGTTCCTTCCGAATGGAAAATTAACTTCAAAATAGATCTCCTTCCAGATACCTAACCTTTTTTAATTCCACCCTACAAAATTGCTCAATCCAAGCTTTAAGAGTTGAAGGAACATTTGAAGATCATTTTAGATAAGGGTTTTATCAAGCCCATCGTCTCTCTAGGGGGTGCTCCAATTCTTTTTGTGCGCAAGAAAGATGGTTCTCTTAGATGTGCATCTACTACCGTCAGTTGAACAAGGTCATAGTAAAAAATAAGTATCCCATTCCTAGAATTAATCACGCGTTTGACCAACTTCAGGGTGCAAATTTTTTCTCTAAGATTGACCTTAAATTAGGCTATTACCATCTCAGAGTCAGAGAAAGTTGCATACCAAAGACATTTTTCAAAATGTGGTTGGATACTTTGAATTTGTCGTTATGTCTTTTGGACTAAAGAATGCTTATGAATCATTTATGGACTTGATGAATAGGGTGTTCAAGAAGTACTTGGACATATTTGTTATAGTCTTCATAGATGACATCCTCATTTATTCTCAAATAAGAATGCACATGCAAATCATTGAGGATTGTCTTACAGACTCTTAAAGATCGCTAGCTATTCGCCAAATTTAGAAAGGGTAAATTCTCGTTGAAATTAGTAACATTCCTTTGTTATATTATTTTTGGTGAAGGCATTCGAGTTGATCCTTAAAAGACCAAAGCAATGAACATTTATCCTAGACCCATCTCGCCAAAAAATTGCAAGAGTTTCTTTGGCTTAGCCTTTTACTACAGATGGTTTATTGAGGGATTTCCTCCATTACCTATCCCATGTCTTGGTTGACTCAGAATAAAGTCAAATTTCAGTGTTCTGACTTTTGTGAGAAGAGTTTTCAGGAGTTGAAGACTCAACTCACCACCGCTTTGGTTTTAACTTTGCCCAAGGGCTTAGATGGTTTTATGGTCTACTGATGCTTTCAGGGTTGGACTTGGTTGTGTGTTGATGTAATCAGACAAAGTTATAGCATATGTCTCTACACAACTCAAGACCCATAAAAAAGAACTACCCGACTCATGATCTTGAGTTGGCAACAGTTGTTTTTGCTTTAAATATTTGGATGCATTACCTTTATGGGGTTCACTTGACGTGTTCATAGATCACAAGAGTCTTAAGTATGTGTTTAACCAGAAAGATCTGAATCTTCGTCTTAAAAAATGGTTAGAGTTACTAAAAAATTATGGTATGAGTGTTTTGTACCATCTAGGTAGAGCCAATTTGGTGGCCGATGCTCTTAGAATATTATCTTGGGGAAGTGTTGCTTATATATAGATAAGAAAAAAGAACTAGATTGCGAGGTTCATAGATTGGGCAGATTGGGAGTTCGATTAGTAGATTCAACCGAAGGTAGTATTTTGGTCCAAAATGGTTCAAAATCCTCTTTGGTAATTGAGGTTAAAAAAGCAAAATAATGATCCTATTTTGGTAGATTGAAAACAGCGGTCCAAAGTCAAAAGGTTATGATTTTCTCTTGGGGGAGATGGTTATTTTGCTATCAAGGTAGACTATGTGTTCGAGATGTAGATGACTTGAGACAGAAGATGCTAGTGGAGGCTCATGGTTCTCGGTATTCTATTCACCTAGGAGCCATTAAGATGTATTGTAATTTACAATAAGTCTATTGGTGGAATGGTATGAAGAAGGATATTGTAGAATTTGTGGCTACGTGCCTAAATTGCCAATAGGTTGAGGTTGAGCACCAGAGAACTAGTGGCATACTTCAGGACATTAGTATTCCCACATGGAAATGGAAGGTAGTAAACATGACTTCATTAAAAGGTTGCCTCGCACTCATCGAGAACATTATTCTATTTGGGATATTGTGGACCGAATGACTAAGTTGGCCCATATTCTGCCAGTTAACACTTCAAATTTAGCCGAGGACTTTGCTAAACTCTACCTAATTGAGTTGGTGAAATTGCATGTAGTTCCTTTAATTATCATCTCAGATAGAGGTACTCAATTTACCTCTTGATTTTGGAAGGTATTTTAGAAATATCTTAGTACTTAAGTTCATCCCAGTACAGCTTTACCTACAGACAGATGGATAATAAGTGACAAATTTTTCACTCATTTACATCCAAATTCTTGCACACTATGACAAATTAATTATTTGTATGAGGCTAATTCCTAATTGAAATGCATTAATCTCCAGTATGTATGATCATACAAGTAATTTAATGAAAATGAGTTAAGACAAAGCTGGAAGATAAGCAAAGTGAGTAAAATAGTAGGAGAACTAAAGGTCAGGATCTGGTGGCAACCCTTAGATGTCATGATCACTCTCTAAGGGTCACTATCTCGATCACCAATCAAGTTAGATCTAGGTGATCGCATGATGATCACCGTGATAATAGTAGTCGCAAATACAATCAAGATATGACAATCACTGTAGGGCAGAAAAGTTCCATAGGTGAAATGGGAATTTTACATAGCTAAATCCCAAATCACAACAGGCTAAACCATTGCACAAATGAGGCATTTTTCATTCAATTTTTCAATTTTGGAGAAGAAGAAACACTTTATTTTTGAGTTGAGAGTAATTTGTTAAGTTGATTTCAAGATATTTTGGTTATAAATTAAGATTGAAGTTTGGGTTTACTCTTATTTGGATGATTATGGATCAAGTGCAAGCACATTTGGGTATAATTCCTATCTTTATTTTCATGAATAACTAATCTTATATCTTGGGGTTATGTTTAATTAGTAGTGAATTATGTGTGGGCACTGATTGTTAGTCCAAATAATTGACTAATTGTTTTGGGTTTTTCTCTTACTCTATAGTTGAATTGAGAATTGTGTGTGAAAACACCAATTGCCTTGGATCCCATATCATCCTTAAAAGAGGGATGTGGGTGAAGAGTGATTACAAACAACACCTTAAAATAGCTTATTTTTTAGCACTATCTTAGAAATAAGGGTGTCAAGTAAATTGGTAATGTTCATAAGAATCATCTTAGAAATAAGGATGCTATGTTGAGGTTATGAATTGGTAATATTGTCACGCTCATGAGGTGTTCGAAAGAATCCATGAGTGAAATTTATTGTTTTATTGAAAGGTTAACACTAAGACCCTAAATCTAGCCTGCCCAAAACCCTTAGCCAAAATTGGACTGACTCTTGATTGCCTATGTATGAACACTACTTAGGAGAACATAAACCCAAGTTCTCTCTTTATTTGATAAATTTAACAATTGTATTGATCTATTATTACTGTTGGTAATTGTGTTCAACAAAATTCAACATTCAAACCCCCTTATTTACTTTAATGTTTTGTTTTAGTCCTGTATTACGGGTTAACATATATTTAACTATCAACGCGCATAGATGTTGAAAGCTAGATTGCACTCCTCTCAGATTCGACCCCGACTCATGTTGGGTATATATTGACAATGACTGCATTACATTGAAATAATGGTGTAAGTTGAGCGTTATCAAAATTGGCGCCTTTTTGGATAGATATTTTTCTATCCAACTAGTGAAGAATGACAAACTTCCAAAATGCTCATCATGTCCACCTCTGGAATGCATCTTCAAATCATACCATCAGCATATATCCTAAATAAATATGGCTTATCCAAAAAGAACTTCCTTACCTCGTGCATAAATATACATCGCTATTGTAAGGATAGATCTTTTGGGACAAGAATGCTTGCCAAATAGTTGGCAAAATCAGCAAACCACGGAATCAAATCGTGAGATACTACCAACACTTGCTCATTAGAAAAAAAAATCATCTATCTAAAGATTATCCCTTAGTTTCTATATGGTCTCCTCCTCAAGTTTGGATAAATAGTCTGCAACTTGATTTTCTTTACCGTTTCGGACCTTGACTTCAAAATCAAACTCTTGCAGCAAGAGCAACGAATCAATATTGGTTTGGAATCTTTTTTTGATATCAATTATCTAAAGGTTACATGGTCATTGTGAACTATAACCTTAGTCCCAATCAAATAAGACCAAAATTTTTCAGAAGTGAAAACTCCGCAAGTAGCTCCTGCTCTGTAACTATATAATTTTTTTTTGCGGGGTTTAAAGCTTTGTTGGATTAGTAGATGGGATGCAATATCTTTTATTTTCTTTTGCCTAGAACAGCTCCTAAGGCCACTCCGCTCACATCACATATTATCTTAAATGGTGCAGACCAGTCAGAAGACACAATAATTGGCGCTGAAATTAACCGTTCCTTTAGGCATTTTAAAGCCTGGAGACAAGCATCATCGAAAAGAAATTTCACCTCCTTCTCTAAAATATTGCATAGAGGTCTTGCAATTTTAAATAATTCCTTGATGAACCTCCTATAAAAACTGCATGACCCAAAAAACTCCCTAGGCCTCTAACTAACATTGGCGGGGGCAACATCTCAATTTCCTCAATCTTCACTTAGTCCAAATCAGTACCATGTATGGAGATCTTGTTCCCTAGAAAGATACTTTCTTTCACCATAAAGTGACATTTTTCCCAGTTTAATACCAAGTTGCACTCTTCACATCTTTCAGTGCACTGGCCAAATGGGTAAAACAGTCATCGAATGAGTCCCCAACCACTGATAAGTCATCCATTAATACTTCAATAATGTCTTCCACCATATTGGAGAATATCGACTTCATACATCTTAGAAAAGTGGAAGGCACATTACTTAATCCGAATGACATCCTTTTAAATGCAAAGTTCCCATAGTAACAAGTGAAAGTAGTCTTTTCTTGGTCTTCGAGAGAAATCATGATTTGATTGTAACCTGAATACCCATCAAGAAAATAGTACCAATCCCTGCCTGCTAATCTTTCCATCATCTGATCCATGAATGGCATAGGGAAGTGTTTTTTTGTGTCCACTTATTTAGCTTTCTATAGTTCATGCATACTCTCCAACTGATCATTAGTCTTATTGGTACTAATTCATTTTTCTCATTTGGAATAACAGTGATTTCTCCTTTCTTTGGTACGTATTAAATCGGGCTCACCACTTGCTGTCTGCAATGGGAAAACCACCCCAAAATCTAACCATTTGATTATCTCCTTTTTTACTACCTACTGCATAAGAGGATTCTACCGCCTTTGGTGTTCAATACTGGGAATGTTGTCCGGCTTAAGCCATATCTTGTTTGTGCATAAACCTGGTGGAATCCCTATAATGTATGTAATGGTCCACCCTATAGCTCTCTTGAACTTTATTAATAGTGATATCAAAGCTTTCACCTGTGCTCCTGTCAAATCTTACACAATAATTACTGATAAAGTATTATTAGCCTCCAAGAATGCATACTGCAAATCAGGGGGAGTGCCTTCAATTCCAATACCAATGGTTCTTCAATCGATGGTATTGCAAGATGTGTGGATCTGTTCTTCAAGTCAAGATCCAACTTCTTAGGAAAATATTTGTAAGAACCTATGCCATATAGTGCAAGAACTAGCTCATCATATTTATCTATCCCATCACATTCAAAGTTTATGATCACTGTTGCTAATGTTTCTACCCCTAATCTCTCTTCAATAGGTACGTCCACTATAACTACATCATCATCCACTGCATCAACTGCTGCTACCACTCTCATATCATTAGGCTGTTGAACTGTCATACATACATTCATCACTATTTAATTATCATTTTATTTGAAAGTGATCTCCTATAAGTCTATATCAATCAACACTCGGCCCATGGATAAGAAAGGTCTACCCAATATAATCAGAGAGTGGGCATCCACTTCACAGTCTAAGATCATAAAATCTACTGGATAAGTGAATGATGCCACCCTCACCTCCACATTGGGCATAATATATTCTGGCTCCTTTACAGATGAATCGGTCATTTACAATCTTGCAGATGTAGGCTTGAGTTCTCCTAACCCTAATACATTGTATATCACCAATGACATTATATTTATTCATTCTCCCGAATCACATAGAGCCTGATTAATGTCATAAGGCCTAATAAAATATGGAATGATGACTGCACCTGGGTCTCCCTTCTTTTATACAAATTTTGCTTAAAAATCTACACTAAACTGCTGCACTATATGTTATAGCTCTCTTGATACCCAGTTCTCATCATCATCACTCCTAAATCATCAACACTACAAGCCAGCTTTCAAATTCTGCTTCAGGTGGCTCATCCACAGTAATATTGTCCTTCTTTGGCTCATTAGTAGTAGGCAAAAGTGCTCATCGGGTGGAGAGTCATCCTTTGTGTTAATAGACAGACAATGAACCAATGGTAGAGGATTTGGCACATTATTACTTGGAAGTGCAACTGGATAACGTTGGGATAAAGTTGCAGAGATTTTCCCATACTTCTGCTCTAATTACTTAATAGAAGTTGAATATGATTCAACTTTCTGGGTCAATACTGAAACATCGGCCTTGAGTTCTTTAAGAAAAGTTTTCTGACTCTCTTGACCCTTCATCACCTTAGCAAACATCTATTCTATTCTCAATTCCGCATCTCATCTGCCAGGTGAAATGTAATTGTCTCTATCCTCATAGTTCCAACCTTAATTCCCTTTCCCTTGGGCTCAAAAACCTGCCAACTAATGATCTGCATACTTTGCCTTCTCCTCTAACTCCGATTCATGCACCCTAAAAGATATACCCTGTTCCCCCTATTTCATTAATATTTACAGAATTTATTATTGCAAATTGTTTTGATAACTCATCAATGTCTGTCCTCAATAGTGAAATCTCCAGAGATGCAACATCCTCAGCTACTCTCTAATCACCCAAAGCTCCAATGGCATAAATGTTAGACCTTCTCTCAAAGTCTCGAGTTTTCCTCCCTTGGTTAGTTAATGAGATCTAATCTATAATACTTGAAGCCATCTCCAATTGTAATCTCATGAAAGGATCCTCCAGATATTGTGTTTTCCATTGCTCTGGAACTGATAGTCAGGGATTTATAGAAGATCTCCAACTAGCTTGTCCTTGAAATTCGATGGTTGGGCACCATGCTAAGCTTCTTCTTGAACTTGAACCATGCCTCATACATAGATTCTGACTGCAACTGTCTGAAGTTATAAATCCTATCCTTGAGATACAATACACTGGATGGAGTAAAGAACCTATTCAAGAATTGTCTACATAACTTGCTCTATGTAGTGATAGACCCTCTTCAAAGTTCCCCTAGCCATAAAAATGCTTCTTTAGTAAGCGAGAAGGGAAAAACTTTAGTCTTAATGCCTCCTGATCTACCCCAGATATGGTATACGAAGTAACGATCCAAATAAAATTCACTAGATGCATGTTTGTGTCGTCTGTATGTAGCCCTACAAACACGCCCTTCAACTATAAAAGCTGAATCATAGCTCTATAAATGTTGAACTTGACATCAGGGGAAAAAATAGGAGGAGTGATAGCTCCAGTCTCTGCTGGCTCAACGTATCCAATATCTTCTTCATCATCGATATATGGTCGCACGTACTGATATATTAGTACTACTTGAGGATGAGTGACTCTAGCTCTATTCTAGTTTCAACAGAGTACTACTCGACCCTCTGCTGCCTGTCTTTGCTTAGATAACTCAGCCTCTTGAGCTATGTGTTGAACTTCTTCAACTACCCTCCTCTCGTTTTTAGCTTGAGCTAAAAGCTCACCAGTCAGTTGATCAATAATGTCCTAAACTTTTTCAGAAGGAGGGAGAGGTACAACAACACGAACCCCTTCAGGAAGTTCATCTTTTTTCTTCTCAGACATCCTACTAGGTGTTTATAGGATCCTCTTTGGATTTAGATTCAATAGGAGTAAGGAATTGCCTCTATTCTGTGTTTTAGGTATACAATGATGTATACCCAACTAAGAACAAAAAAAAAAGAAAATCCAAAAACTACGACAACTTCAAATTACAAATCAACACCGTGTTCCCTGGCAACGACGCTAAAATTTTGATAACGTCCAAACTACACCTCCTCTTAGAAGATGGTACTGCCATTGTCAAAATTTAATAACCCAACAGAGGTTAGGGTTGAATCCCAAGGGAACACGTGGAATCATAGATCTTAGTAGTTGTAGTCAACAGGCAAAATAAGAAAAGTAAATAGGGGATTTTGTGTAGTAATCTCGAATAGGTAACGATATCAAATTTGGTTGTAATTAGTTGAAGGTGAACACTAGGATTGTGTCCCCCCTGACTTCTCAACTTCATAGGCTTATCGTGCTTTGTTGAACCAACCCAATACTTTTATTGTTGAATCAATAAGTTATGTACCTTCCACAGTCTTTTGGAAAAGAAAAAACGCATCATATCTAATAAAATACCCGAAACACATCATGTCTAATAAAATAACCTCAAAAACCTGCATATTTTCCCCATTTTACGCTTTGAAAGTTCTATATTTCCATAACACGTCAACACCCTCAACACCCTCAACTTAGAATATTTACATGTCCTCAGGCAATAAAATACTACAAAAATAAAAATGACGCTTAACTAGGAGAATCTAAGCTATTCAAAGCAGTAAGTCAACACTTAAAGTTTAGAATACCACACCCCTCTAATCTTATTTTTCAAAACCAACTATGTATGAACATGAAGCACAAAAATGTGACACCATGGGATCAAGGTATGACAATTAAATTAGCAACAGATAACCACTCATATATACAAGTTACACTACCAAAAGCAAGCAAATAGCTAGCAATATGACTTAAGTGCCCTCATAACAAGGATGTCTCACTCACTCATATAAAATAATGTATGTCAATATAGGGACAGTAAGGAGACACTCACACTTAAAAGAGAAGTTCCAATCAATGTATGTTGAATATCATAGGCTTTCCCTTATTTTCATTAACTTCGCATTCAGATAGTCAAGTTAGGATCACTATAGGACTTTTCTCGGCTTGTAATGTAGGCTTGGGGGATGGTATGGTACATATGGATAAATTAAGTGACTAAGCCTCCTTGGCATGATACTAACCTTAGGGTCTCACTTTGTAAAGACCCGGGACTACCCCTAGTCTTCACACGGTACTTACGACCCCAAAGGACCACAAGCTAACCTATGAATGATATCTGCTATGAGCACTGAACAGTAATACTGAAATAATTGCAGAATAATAAGATGAAATACCATAAGGTTCAAAACATCTAAAATACTGATAATGAATAATAACATCTGAATCAGAAATACTATCTGAAAATCTAGTCTGAAAAACCTTTAACTAAATCTGTCTGAAAGTGGAGTTGATGGGACAATCCCCCAACTAACTCCATATACTAAAAAACTGCTAAGCTGAAGTACTAAAATAAAAGCATATCCTCGATAGATGAGGACTCACTGCTAAAACATCTATTGCAAGTTGAATCTGGCTAAGCGCAGTTCGAAACCTGAGCATCCAAACCTATGATATGAAACATCATAGCGTAAAAAATGGGTATACAATAAGTACGTGGGAATGTACTGGTATGATAAATGAGGTAAGTCCGAATGCATGGGCTTATATGCATGAACAATAACTAACTGAATGATATACATGAGCTGGATTAGCATACATGGAAGATCTGTAACTACTAAACATACTGTGATTGAGTATACTGGAACTGAATCTAATAACTGATAACTGAATATACTGATAATTTGAGATCACTGATAATCTGAATTATTGATAACTGAGAGACTGTATCTGATAGTCCTAATTCTGTAAAATTGAACTGAGTTCTATTCTGAAGACTGTGACTGAAACTAAAATTATGGAAGGTAATCATCTAACCGACATGCTTTAATATGAACTAATATGGGTCCAATCTGTAACCCCAATTAGAAGGGTGTCAGTACCGTCCCACGGGTACTAATATTGACTTTGAGTTAACCCTAACTAGCAGGAATACATTTTTTGAACCCTCACTAACAGGAAAACTCATGAGAGATATGTCAACCCTTATCTAGCAGGAAGTCATCTCAACCTACACAGGCTACGTAGTTTTGTAACTCAGGGATTTCTACTAAGGGTCAAACCCTACACTAATAGGAATGCCTCCATCTCTGGGTTCTCTCGGTGCTAAATACTACTCCCAATTGAAAGACACTGAGCTGATTATACTAAACTGGACTGGACTGATACATAGTTTACTGAGTTTTTTTAAGTTCTGTAACTGACTGAGTTCTGTAATGGACTGAGAGTACTACTGATTGTGACATTACTGATACTATTCTTTAACTGACACTGGCTCTATATAAATAGCTAGATTGTCGGGTATTAAATACCCCCAGGACATGATAGCATGTAGAGTAAAGCAAAGCATAACTATGAATAACATAAATATGTTTACTTGGTCACAATTCATTCATAGAGACATTCGATCAAACACTTGTGATGCATTATCTTGTAGATGAATTGGGATTACATGTTAGCATACTATAATGGCATTATTTCATCCTCATAGACAGTTTATCAAATACATGGGAAGCATGCTTGGTTAATTAAATCATAAACACTTAAGGTTAACATGGCTACAACAATCAACTTGCAAATTGAAGGGTTTATCATGAATATCATGTAATTCAACACATACTAGGATCAATTCTTGAAACTCAAAATATAAATCATGGATTAAAACCTAAATAACATCATGAACATAGATACAATCAAATTCACACATAGAATTCATGAAAATCCAAACTTGTAATTTTAAAAAGGGATTCTTGGGCTCCATGAAAGGTAAGGATCCATGGATGAACATCTAACATACCTTAATTTGTGAGTTTCTTGGAGTTCTTGGAGAATCCTTGAGCTTTTTCTTGATCCCTTAAGGGCTAGGATTTTGCTAGTTTGAGAGAAAATGATTTAATTTGGGGGAAACTGAATGAATAATGGAGTAACTAGATTTATTAGAGTTGATTTTCATGTTAAATGCTAAATAGGGTCGTGGAAAAAGACTGAAATACCCTTGTAATGATTTAAAAGCTCGAAATTTAAAACTTGAAATTAACTAAAAAATCCCGATTAGAGACCTTGGCGCGACGCGGCGCTATTGCATCGTGTCACTGGAAAAAGGACAAATGGAAAATTGTTTGGTGGCATGATGCGGTGGTATCATATTGCCACTTTATTTGTGAACTGGATATGCACCGCTTCGCGGTGGAATAGCATTGGTAAACTGGAAATTGATATTTTTGACTTGGGTGTATGGCGCGATGCACCAATATCGTAAAAATCCTACTCAACGAAAAGTCAAAATCTTGAAAATTCCACATATATAAAAGTGTAGTCATCTTTAAATAAAGTCTTAGATATTTTTGGGATAAATTCAAGGTAGCTAAAAGTACGGGATGTTACAATATTTCCCCCTTGGGAACATTCGTCCTTGAATGAGACTAGCTAGGCTGAGAAATGCTGATAGACTGAGCTGACACAGTGAACATGCATACTGAAACACGACTGGACCACTGATAAACTGAGTTTCTATACTAAACATTCATATCTGATGCATGGAATACATAACTGAACTGATTAATGAATGCGTGACAGAATATGCAATGATAACTGATACTAAAACTATAGTTATAATGGAACATGGGACTGACTAGATCTAAGAAAGACTATTACCTTAAGCTGAGGAAACTGATAAGCCTTAGATCATTTATTGAACATGTATGAATGGGAATATTAGAACATGAACGAGTCTGAAATGTGATACATGAATCGAATATCGGGAACTGAACTGTGCCCTTGAGTACATAGCTTACGACTGAGATTGGAACTAAAGGATCAACTATGAGTACCCACTACCTCAAATTGTATTCGTTTTGTGAAGAGGAAATTAAAGGTTTAGGATATGAAAGCTCAGGGATTATAGTGTATCTCTCTCTTGGGACACTATGTCCCTTGAAGAATGCTGACTTGGTTGAGATACTATGAAAAAACATGAGACAGTGCATGGGGCACCTATGAACTGAATCATGACTGAACTTTACACACCATAACTACAATTTCCAAGCTTAGACATATTCCTCGAGTACTCTCTCAACAATACACCCCACCTTGGTATGACACTTTACTTGCGACTACAAAAATATTCATATGGGCACTGAGCATAAATGCTTGAACATACTAACTTATCTGGTTAACTAAATGACTAATAGCGGAATAATGGGTATGTAAAACTGAACTATACTTAGTATAAATAACTGGACTGAAACTATAGGGTATTATGAATATGAAGAAGGGACTGACTGAGTATCATGAGGTAACTGAGCATGAATTCGTGAGAGCGATATTATTTAAGAATGTGAGACCAAGCATAGGACATGATTCTGAAATAGTCTGTAATCGGAGGTACTGATCTGATTACTAGGCTAAGACTGTGACTGAGACTGCATCTAAGATGATAACTGAGACTGTATTGGAACTAGGAATTGAGTGAACTAGAACTCCTTATAATAGGAACTGTAAGCATGCATGGTTTTCGATAATGTTCATGAATATGATCTATGATTATAGAACTGACATGTAAGGCATGAGTAGTGACATTATTGACATCACCATTAAAATCTGAAATCTCAACTTGGTTACTTGTTTTACCATACCCCCTTAGCTTAAAGCCATTATTCTAAATATGTGTATCACTTAATAAACTCCAAACTAAACTGTTACCACGTTACTTCTAGAGTCTGAGGTAGACGTTGAGGAGGGTTCTGCTAATATTTCGGGTCTAACACTGATGTTGATGGCTATATAGAGGTTAAAAAGAAAGTAAAGCCTCGGGATCTAACGAGGCATAAACATAAAGACTAAAGAGTTATAACGTACTCGTAACTATATCAGAAGAACTTCCCTGGTCATGGTGAGACTGGAGTACATAAAATATGTTGTGGTGTTGACCACTAGTGGTACTAGAAGTGGCACCCTGCTGATTCGGGTGACCTGAATGAGCTGAAGGATAGTTATACTGATCTTGAGAACCTGACTGAGGATGATCTCTTACTCTGTGGCCTGTCTTGCCACACCCAAAACAAATATCACTGCCATCTTTGTACACACCCTTATGATTCTTATCATATTCTCCGCAAAGTGGATGGGTATGAACACTGCTCACACTACCTTGGATTTTAGAGCCAGGTGACCCATCATGACTGTTATTCCTAAACTTTGGTACTGGCGCACTAGCTGAAGATGGAGCTGGAACTGAAGACTTTAGACGAAACTGGGAACAGTTACCTCCCTCTGACTTAGGTTGACTAAAATTAAAGCTACCTGTTCTAACTCTCTTGCTCTTTATTTCCTTCTTCTTAAGCTTCTGCTCCTCAATTTGTTGAGCATGGACCATAAGCCGAGATATGTCCATTTCTTTAATCAATATCGCTGTTCTACATTACTTAACCACACTATCTGACACCCCAGATAAAAACTTTCTCATTTTGGACCTATTGTCTGCTACTACATAGGGAGCATACCTGGCGAACTGAGTACACTTGAGGGAATACTCTTTTACGCTCATACTACCTTGTCTGAGATTAATGAACTCTAAGAATTTGGCTTCTCTTGGCTCTAAGGGAAAGGATCTATCTAGGAAAGCAGTAGAAAACTCTTCCCACTCTATGGACTCTGCATCTAAAACTCTGTCTACCTTTCACTTTATAAACCACATATAGGCTACATCTTGTAGTAATAGGTGGCTAACTCCACACTCTCACTGGAATTCACACCCATGATATTTGTGACTATCTAAACTAGGTTGAAGAACTCCTATAGATCCTCTTCTGACTTAGATCCCATAAAGGAAGGAGAATTCAATCGGGTAAAGTCTCAAATTCTGGTTGCAGCAGTATTGGCCACTAGGTAGGCCGGAATAACAGTTGGCTATTCATTCTGGCCTACGAATGAATTTGCTAGAGTAGTGAATGCAACCCTAAATTTTTTGTGAGAGATATGTTTTTCTAGGGGATCTGCCTGAACGGTCTGAGGGGATGACTGGTTTTTTTTTTTCGTTAGTCCATTTGGGAGGCATGATCTGTATATGAAAGGAAGAAGTGGATTAGAATGAGAGTGTAACTTGAGCTGATTCTCACTCATAGGATATGATACTGAAAGAAGGGAAACTTTTCCTAAAACATCTCATAGCTTCCTGTCCATAAGTATGGCGCGCTATACACCCATGCACAAGACTCTACGCGATTTGTCTTTTCAGGCTCCCTTGGACACTGTTGAACCATAGGCTATGATACCAAGTTTGTAATACCCTGGGACTACCCCTAGTCATCACACGGTGCTTACGACCTAGAAGGACCACAAGCTAACCCATGAATGATATCTATTGTGAGCATTAAACAGTAATACTAAAATAATTGCAGTATAATAGGCTGAAATACCATAAGGTTCAAAATATCTAAATTACTGATAATGAATAATAATATCTGAATCTCAAATACTTTTTGAAAATCTAGTCTTAAAAGCCTCTAACTGAATCTGTCTGAAAGTGCAGTTGATGGGACAATCGCCCAACTAACTCTATCTACTAAAATACTTCTAAGTTGAAGTACTGAACTAAAATCATATCCTTGGTAGATGAGGCCTCACTGCTAAATCTTCTACTACAACCTAAATCTGGCTAAGCGCGGTCAGAAACCTGAGCATCCGAACATATGATATGAAACATCATAGCACAAGAAATGGGTATGCGATCAGTATATGGGAATATACTGGTATGCTAAATGAGGTAAGGCTGAATGCATGAGTTTATATGCATGAACAATAACTAACTGAATAATATGTATGAGCTGGATTATCATACATAGAGGATATGTAACTACTGAACATACTTTGCATACTTTGACTAAGTATACTGGAACTGAATCTGATAACTGATAACTAAATATACTAATAATTTGAGATCACTGAAAATCTGAATTACTGATAACTGAGAGACTGTATCTGATAGTCTTAATTCTATAAAACTGAACTGAGTTCTATTCTGAAGACTGAGACTGAAACTAAAATTGTGGAAGGTAATCATCTAACCGACATGCCCTAATCTAAACTAATAAGGGTCCAATCTGTAACCCCAATTAGAAGGGTGTAAGTACCGTGCCACGGGTACTAATATTGGCTTTGATTTAACCCTAGCTAGCAGGAATACATTTTGTGAACCCTCACTAATAGGAAAACTCATGAGAGATGTGTCAACCCTTATATAGAAAGAAGTCATCTCAACCTACGCTAGCTACGTAGTTCTGTAACTCAGGGATTGCAACTAAGGGTCAAAACCTACACTAAAAGAAATTCCCCCATCCCTGGGTTCGCTCGGTTCTAAATCCTACTTGCACTTTGTTCTTGATCCCTTGAGGGCTAGGGTTTTGCTAGTTTGAGAGAGAATGATTTAATTTGAGGAAAAACTGAATGACTAATGGTGTAACTAGGTTTATTAGGGTTGATTTCATGTTAAAGGCTGACTAGGGTTGTTGAAAAAGACCCAAATACCCCTGGAATGATTTAAAAGTTTGAAATTAAAACCTAGAAATTAACTGAAAAATCTCGATCTGGGCCCTTGGCATGACGCAACGCTATCGCGTCGTATCATTGGAAAAAGAACAACTGGAAAATTGCTTGGTGGAGCGATGTGGTAGTATCGCGTTGCCATTTTGTTTGTGAACTGGAAGTGCACTGCAACGCGTTGAATTGCGTTGGTAAATTGGAAATTGACATTTGTGAACTGGGTCTATGGTGAGAGGTGCCAATATCACGGAGAAACATGGGAAATTGACAATTTATATTTTAACACACTCCGCGATACGCTACTGGCCTGAATGACGATGTTTAACGACTGAAACATAAAATTGTCATAACTTCTTACCCAGTTATCGGATATAAGCGAATTTTATATCGTTTGAAAGCTAATTGAATTTCCTAATCAATCAAAAGTCAAAATCTTGAAAATTCCACATGTATAAAAGTGTATTCATCTTTAAGGAAAGTCTTAGACATTTTTGGGACAAAATTCAAGTTAACTAAAAGTACGGGATGTTACAATATTTCCCCCTTGGGAACATTCATCCTTGAATGAGACTGGATAGGCTAAGAAATACTGATAGACTAAGTCAACACACTGAACATGCATACTGAAACATGACTGGACCACTAAAAAACTGTGTTTCCATACTGAACATGCATATCTGATGCATGAAATACATAACTGAACTTTTACCTTAAGCTGAGGAAACTGATAAGACTTAAGATCATTTACTGAACATGTATGAATGGGAACATGAGAACATAAACTAGTATGAAACATGATACACGAATTGAATATCAAAAACTGAAGTAAGCCCCTGAGTACATAGCTTACGGTTGAGAATGGAACTAGAGGGTCAACTATGAGTACCCACTACCTCAAACTATATTTGTTTCGTAAAGAGAAAATAAAAGGTTTAGGACATGATATCTCGAGGATTATAGTGAATTTCCCCCTAGGGACACTATGTCCCTTGAAGAATGCTTACTTGGTTGAGATACTAAGAAAAAACATGAGACGGTGCACGGGGAACCTACGAACTGAATCGTGACTGAACTTTATGCACCGTAACTATAATTTCCAAGCTCAGATATATTCCTTGAATACTCTCTCAACAATACACCCCACCTCGGTACAACACTTTACTTGCGACTACAAAAAATATTCATATAGGCGCTGAGCATAAATGCTTGAACATACTAACTTATCAGGTTAACTAAATGACTAATAGTGGAATATTGGGCATGTAAAACTGAACTGTACTTAGTCTAAATAACTGGACTGTTACTATAGGGTATTACAAATATGATGAAGTAACTGACTGAGTATCATGAGATAACTGAGCATGAATTTGTGAGAACAATATTATTTAAGAATGCGAGACCAAGCGTATGACATGATTCTGAAATAGTCTGTAACCGGAGGTACTGATCTGATTACTGGCTAAGACTGTGACTGCATCTAAGATGATAACTGAGACTGTACTGGAACTGAGTACTGAGTGAACTAGAACTCCTTATACTAAGAACTGTAAGCATGCATGGTTTTCGATAATGTGCATGAATATGATCTTTGATTATAGAAATGACATGAAAGGTATGAGTACTGACATTACTGACATCACCACTAAAATTTGAAAGATCGACTTGGTTACTTGTTCTACCATCCCCCCTTAGCTTAAATCCATTATTCTAAATCTGCATATCACTTAATAAACTCCAAACTAAACTATCATCACCTTACTGCTAGAGTCTGAGGTAGATGTTGAGGAGGGTTCTGCTAATATTTCAGGTCTGACACCGAAGTTGACGACTATATAGGGGTTACAAAGAAAGTAAATCCTTAAGATCTAACACGGCATAAATATAAAGACTAAAGAATTATAACGTACCCGTAACTATATCAGGAGAACTTCCCTGATCATGGCGAGACAAGAATACATAAAATCTATTTTGGCGTTGACCACTAGTGGCAATAGAAGTGGCACCCTACTGATTCGGGCGACCTGACTGAGCTGAAGGACAGTTATACTGACCCTGAGAACCTAACTGAGGACTATCTCTGACTCTGTGTCCTGGCTTGACGCACCCGAAATAAACATCACTACCAGCTCTGCACACACCCTTATGATTCTTACCATATTCTCCGTAAAGTGGATATGTACGACCACTACTCACACTACCTTGGGTTTTGGAGCCTGGCGCCCCATCATGACTGTCATTCTTGAACTTTTGTACTGGCGCACTAGGTGAAGATAGAGTTGGAACTGAAGACTTTGGAAAATAATGGGAATGATTACCACCCTCCGACTTAGTTTGACTGAAATTTAAGCTACCTGTTCTAACTCTCTTACTCTTTCTTTCCTTCTCCTTAAGATTCTTCTCCTCAACCTGTTGAGCATGGACCATAAGACGAGATATGTCCATCTCTTTAATCAACATCGTTGTTCTGCACTCCTTAACCACACTATCTTACACCCCAGACACAAACTTGCTCATTCTGGACCTATTGTCTACTACTACATAGGGAGCATACCTGGGTAACTGAGTAAACTTGAGGGAATACTCTTTTACGATCATACTACCTTGTCTGAGATTTATGAACTCTAACACCTTGGCATCTCTTAGATCTAAGGGAAACAATCTGTCTAGGAAGGCAGTAACAAACTTTTCCCACTCTATGGGCTCTGCATCTATACCCCTGTCTACCTTCCACTGCTTAAACCACGTATGGGCTACATCTTTTAGATGATAGGAGGATAACTCCGCACTCTCATTGGAAGTCACTCCCATGATTTTTATGACTTTCTGAACCAGATCGAGGAACTCCTGTGGATCCTCTTCTCACTTAGATCCCGTAAAGGAAGGAGAATTCATTCGGGTGAAGTCTTAAATTATTGTTGCAGTAGTATTGGCCACTGGGTTAGACTGAATAGCAGTTGGCCGTTCATTCTAGGCTATGAATGAATTGGCTAGAGTAGTGAAATGCATCTATGAATTCTGCATGAGAGACATGTTTATCTAGGGGATCTGCCTGAATGGGCTGAGGGGCTGACTGGTTTCCTGTTCTTCTTTCGTTAGTCCTTTTGGGAGGCATGTTATGTATATGAAAAGAATAAGCGGATTAGACTGAGAGTGTAACTTGTTTTCAGGCTCACTCATATGACATGAATACTGAAAGAAGGGAAACCTTTCCTAAAATATCTCATGGCCTCCTATCCATAAGTGTGGCGTGCTATACAACCATGCACAAGACTCTACATGATGTGGCTTTTTAAACTCCCTAGGACACTGTTGAACCTTAGGCTATGATACCAAGTTTGTAATGACCTGGGACTACCCCCCTAGTCATCACAAAGTGCTTATGACCCAGAAGGACCACAAGCTAACCTATGAATGATATTTGCTATGAGCACTGAACAGTAATACTGAAATAATTATAGAATCATAGGCTGAAATGCCATAAGATTCAAAACAAATAAAATAATGATAATGAATAATAACATCTGAATCAAAAATACTATCTGAAAAGCCTCTAACTAAATCTGTCTGAAAGTAGAGTTGATGGGACAATCCCCCAACTAACTCCCTCTACTAAAATATTGCTAAGCTGAAGTACTAACATAAAAGCATATCCTCGGTAGATGAGGACTCATTGCTAAATCTGCTACTGCAAGCTAAATCTAGCTAAGTGCGGTCAGGAACCTGAGCATCCGAACATATGATATGAAACATCATAACGCAAGAAACGGGTATGCGATCAGTACGTGGGAATATACTGGTATGCTAAAAGAGGTAAGGCTAAATGCATGGGTTTATATGCATGAAAAATAACTAACTGAATAATATGTATGAGCTAGATTAGCATACATGGAGGATCTGTAACTACTGAAAATACTGTGCATACTGTGATTGAGTATACTGGAACTGAATCTGATAACTGATAACTGAATATACTGATAATTTGAGATCACTGATAATCTGAATTACTGATAACTGAGAGACTGTATCTGATAGTCCTAATTCTGTAAAACTGAACTGAGTTCTATTCAAAAAACTGAGACTGAAACTAAAATTGTGGAAGGTAATCATCTAACTGACATGCCCTAATCTGAACTAATAAGGGTCCAATCTGTAACCCCAATTAGAAAGGTGTAAGTACCGTGCCACGGGTACTAATATTGGCTTTGAGTTAACCCTAACTAGCAGGAATACATTTTGTGAACGCTCACTAATATGAAAACTCATGAGAGATGTGTCAACCCTTATCTAGCAGGAAGTCATCTCAACCTACGCTGGCTACGTAGTTTTGTAACTCAGGGATTTCTACTAAGGTTCAAACCCTACACTAATAGGAATGCCCCCATCCCTAGGTTCTCTCGGTACTAAATCCTACTCCCAATTGAAAGACACTGAACTGATTATACTAAACTGGACTGGACTGATACAGAGTTTACTGAGTTTTTTTAAGTTCTGTAACTGACTGAGTTCTGTAATGGACTGAGAGTACTACTGATTGTGATATGACCGATACTATTCTTTAACTGACACAGGCTCTAGATAAACAACTAGATTATCGGGTATTAAATACCCCCAAGACTCGATAGCATGTAGAGTAAAGCAAAGCATAACTTTGAATAACATAACAATATTTACTTGGTCATAATTCATTCACAGATACATTTCATCAAACACTTGTAATGCATTAACTTGTAGATGAATTGGGATTACATGTTAGCATGCTATAATAGCATTATTTCATCCTCATAGACAGTTTATCAAATACATGGGAAGCATTCTTGGTTCATTAAATCATAAACACTTAGGGTTAACATGGCTACAACAATCAACTTGCAAATTGAAGGGTTTATCATGAATATCATGTAATTCAACACATACTAGGATCACATATTGAAACTCAAAATATAAATCATGGATTAAAAGCCAAACAACATCATGAACATGGATACATCAAATTCACACATAGAATTCATGAAAATCCAAGCTTGTACTTTTAAAAAGGGATTCTTGGGCTCCATGGAAGGTAAGGATCCATGGATGAACATCTAACATACCTTAATGTATGAGTTTCTTGGAGTTCTTGGAGAATCCTTGAGCTTTGTTCTTGATCACTTGAGGGCTAGGGTTTTGCTAGTTTGAGAGAGAATGACTTAATTTGGGGGGGAACTGATTTAATAATGGTATAATTAGGTTTATTAGGGTTGATTTTCGTGTTAAAGGATGACTAGGGCCATGAAAAAAGACTCAAATACCCCTGGAATGATTTAAAAGGTCGAAATTTAAAAATAGAAATTAACTAAAAAATCCCAATCTGGGCCCTTGGCGCAACGTGGTGCCATCGCGCCATGTCATTGGAAAAAGGACAACTGGGAAATTGCTTGGTGGCGCGATACGGTGGTAGCGCGTTGCCACTTTGTTTGTGAACATGAAGTGCACCGCGATACAGTAGAATTGCGTTGGTAAACTAAAAATTGACAGTTGTGATCTGGGTTTATGGCGCCACGCGCCAATATCGTGGAACAACAATGGAACTTGACAATTGTTATTTTGACTCACTCTGCGATGCGCAACTGGCCTGAATGATGATGTTTAACAATTGAAACCTAAAATCTCCATAACTTCTTACCCGGTTATCGGATTTAGGCGAATTTATAAAAGTGTATTCATCTCTAAAGCAAGTCTTTGATATTTTTGGGACGAATTTAATCTCGGTAAAATTACGGGGTGTTACACACTTACTAGCCAACTTCCGTTTTTTATTCCACCCTTATTTCTCCCTTTTTATTCTTTTATGCACATTTAGGCTGGATGTGGTCTTTTATTCTTTCTTTTCTTTTTTTCTCACAAATTTTCTTTTCTTTTTGTTTTCTTTTTCAACCACACTCAGCCCTACAAACTTTTTCACTTATTTTACCCTTCTTCATACCTACATTACACTCTACACCCCTGTGATAAACACCCTCAACTTAGACATTTTGCCTGAATGGGAAGGTGAATAGTAAAATAAAAAGAATAGGCTTATGAGGCTCAAAATAGGGATCAAGGGAGATCATTCAAACATGGAAGGTCATTTAGGTCAAAAGTGGACTAAAATAAAAAAAATAGTCTATGATCCTTTCCTAGCCAACTATCCTTTAACCTATGCAAGACTAACCAGACAAGTTCTAAATTCAACACATAAAGGGAACTAGGTATTATCTCACACACACATAGCACAGAGTCAATATTACCAGCTACTACCTATCCGGTTCATGCAATTGTTAGCAAGTGATTATCATGTGCCTAATTCTAATGAAATAACAAGATCAACAATGTTCGAATATATATACATTCACAGAGTTCTAAAACAAAAATTTTTGGAGGGTATCAAAAATTAGTCAAAACATGACTACTACCCTAAATACTTAAAAATCTCCTAATTACAAAAAAATACAACACAATGTGAAATAAAACATGATATGACACAAAATTATCCTAGATATGTTGGTTCTACAACCATACCGCAGCTGACAGAAAAAGAAGCACGTCAACAAAAACCTGCAGCGGCATGGTATGCCAACCCCTATCTAAAAATTGTTCACTATCCTTAATGTGCTAGAATGAAATAAAATAGAGGTAAGTGATATCATACTTGGGATGCACAAGATATAATCATACCTTAGGTTCAAGAAACGCCTGATTTAGTGTCATAGCACGACTTAGTTCCCTTAGCTACTTAGACTTTCCCAAGGTCTATTTCAACACAAACTCTTACTTCTTCTAGGTTTTCCATGTAGTGTTCCACTCGCTACCCATTCACTTTGAAAGGGATATCACCATCACGTTTTATATCAATATCCCTATCTAGGAATACCTTAACAACAGTGATTGTTCTAGTCCATCTTAATTTCAGCTTGCTAGGAAACAAGCGTAGTCGGGAATTATATAACAAGACCAAATCACCGGGTTTGAATATAATCTTCTCATTATTATTGTCATGATACAACTTCATTCTTTCTTTGTATATGCACGAGCTTTCATAAGCACAGAGTCAGAATTCATCCATTCATTCACCTTTCTCAACCTCAAATTTACTACATCGCGCCACTCAAAACTTAGCATTTTCAATACCCATAGTGCCTTATGCTCAAGCTCAACCGATAAATGGCATGCTTTGACATACATAAGATGATATGTATAGGCACCTATGGGGTTCTTATAGGATATCAAGTAGGCCTATAATGCATCATCTAACTTTCTAGACTAGTCAGTCCTGTTGGTATTCACAGTTTTTGCTAATATGAACTTTATCTCTCTATTCAAGACTTTTACGTGCCCACTCATTGAGGATGGTAAGGTGTCACCAACTTATTCCTTACCCCATATCTATCAAGTAGTGCTTTGAACAAGCAGTTGTAGAAGTGTGACCCATTATCACTAGTATTTGCACGTGGAGTGCCAAATTCAGAAAAAAATATTTTTTCTTAAAAAAATGGTGACACTTCTACCTTTATTGTCTGGAAGTGCAACTTCCTCCACCCATTTTGGTACATAGTAAAATTTTACCATAATGTATCTCATGCTATATGGGATCACAAATGGGCCGATGAAATCAATCCCCCATAAATCAAACAACTCTAACTCCAGAATGGGTGTCATAGGGAGTTCCTGGCGCCAAGAAATGTTGCCTTGATGCTGACATTGGTCATAAGCTTTTAAAAAATCATGAGAATCCTTGTAAATTGAAATCCATTAAAACCTAGAATATAGAATCTTGAGGGTTGTCCTTGTGCCACTGTGGTGACCCCCAACTGGTGAAGAATGACAAGCTTCCAAATTGCTCATCATGTCCACCTATGGAATGCATCTCCAAATCACACCATTAGCACAGATCCTAAAAAAATATGGCTCATCCCAGAATAACTTCCTTACCTCATGCATAAATCTCCATCACTGCTGGAAGGATAGATCTTTTGAGATAAGATCACTTGACAAATAGTTGGCAAAATCAGCAAACCAGAAAATCAAATCATGAGATGCTGCCAGCACTCACTCATCAAGAAAAGAACCATCTATCTCAAGATTATCCCCTAGTTTATGTATGGTCTCCTCCTTAAGTCTGGATAACTAGTCTGCAACTTGATTTTCTTTCCCTTTTCAATCCTTGACTTCAAAATCAAAATCAAAATCTTGCAGCAAGAGAACCCAATAAATCAATCTAGGTTTGGCATCTTTTTTCGACATCAAGTATCTCAAGGCTGCATGGTCAATGTATAGTATAACCTTAGTCCCAATCAAATAAGACCTAATTTTTCAAAAGTGAATACCATAACAAGTAACTTCTTCTCTGTAACTGTATAATTTTTCTATGCGGGGTTTAAAGCTTTGCTAGCAGAGTAGATGGGGTGCAATATCTTTTCTCTTCTTTGGCCTAGAACAAATCCCAAGGCCACTCTACTCGCATCACATATTACCTCAAAAGGTGCAGACCAGTCAGGAGACACAATGATTGGTACTGAAATCAACCGTTCCTTTAGGCATTTGAAAACTTGGGGACAAACATCATTGAAAATAAATTTTACCTCCTTCTCTAAAAGTTTGGATAGAGGACTTGATATTTTAGAGAAGTCCTTGATGAACTTTCTATAAAAACCAACATGATATAAAAAACTACGTATGCCTCAAACTGACACTGCGGTGGCAATTTCTGAATTACCTCAATATTTGCTTTATCCAACTCAATACCATGTATGGAGATCTTTTTCCCTAGCACGATACCTTCTTTCACCATGAAGTGGCATTTTTCCCAATTTAGTACTAAGTTGTACTCTTCACATCTTTGTAGTGTACTAACTAAATAGGCTAAATATTCATCGAATAAGTCCATAACCACTAAATAGTTATCCATGAATACTTTAATAGTGTCTTCCACCATGTCATAGAATATGGACATCATACATCTCAAAAAGTGGCAGGTGCATTACTTAATCCGAATGACGTCCTTTTGAATGCAAAGTTCCCATAGAGGCAAGTAAAAGTAGTCTTTTCTTGGTCTTCGAGAGCAAACATAATTTGATTGTAACCTGAATACCCGTAAAAAAAACAGTACCAAACCCTTCCTACTAATCTGTCCAACATCTGATCCATCAATGGCATAGGGAAGTGATCTTTTTGTGTCCACTTATTCAGCTTTTGTTGTCCATGCATACTCTCCAACCAATCACTGGCCTCATTGGTACTAATTCATTCTTCTTATTTAGAAAAACTATAATTTCTCCTTTCTTTGGCATGTATTAAACCAAAATCACCTATTTGACATCTGCAATAGGAAAAACTACCCCAATATCTAACCATTTGATTATCTCTTTTTTCACTAGCTACTACATAAGAGGATTCAGTCGCATCTGGTGTTTAATACTAGGAATATTGTCTGGCTCAAGATGTATCTTGTGTGTGAATATACCTTGTGGAATCCCTACAATGTCTATAATGGTCCACCCAATAGCTCTCTTAAATTTTCATAACAGTGATATCAAAGCTTCCACCAGTGCTCCTGCCAAATCTGCCATAATAATTACCGATAAAGTATTGTTGGCCCCAAAGAATGCATACTGCAAATCAGGTGGGAGTGCCTTCAATTCCAATACCAATGGTTCTTCAATCGATGGTCTTGTAGGAGGTGTGGTTCTATTCCTCAAGTCAAGATCCAGCTTCATAAGGGCATATTTGTAAGATTGTATGCCATGTAGTGCATGAACCAACTCATTAGATTCATCTATCACATCACTCTTAAAGTTCATGAGCACTGCTGCTAATGTTTCTACCCCTAAGTTCTCCTCAATAGGTACATCCACTACAACTACATCATCATTCACTGCATCAATAACTGCTACCACTCTCATATTATCAGGTTGCTGGACTGTCATTCATATATTCAACACTATATAATTATCATTCCATTTGAAAGTGATCTCCTCTAGGTCCATATCAATCAACACGTGGACAGTGCATAAGAAAGGTCTACCCAAGATAATTGGAGAGTGGGTATCCACTTCATCATCTAAAATTATGAAATTTACTGGATAAGTGAATGATTCCACCGTCACTTCTACATTTCACATAATACCCACTAGATCCTTTATAGATGAATCAGTCATCAATAACCTTACAGATGCAGGCTTGAGTTCTCCTAACCCCAATACCTTATATATCACCAATGAAATTATATTTATTCCTGATCCTGAATCACATAGAGCCTGATTAACATCATAAGTCCCAATAGAATATGGAATGGTGACTGCACCTGGGTCTTCCTTCTTCTCTACTAATGTTGCATGAAAATTTGCACTAAACTGCTGCACTATATCTTGTAGCTCTCCTGCTACCCAGTCGTCATCATCATTACTCCCAAAATCATCATCACTATAAGTAAGCTTCTCAAATTCAGCTTCAGGTGGCTCATCCGCAATAATATTATTCTTTTTTGTCTCATTAGTAGCTGGCAAAAAAGTGCTTATCTTCTGGAGAATCATTCTTTATGTTAACAGCCAAACAATTAATCAGTGTTGTAGGATTTGGCACATTATTACCTTGAAATGCACCTACCTAACCATGGGCTAAAGTGTCTGAGATTTTCCCATACAGCCGCTCTAATTACTTAATAGCAGTTGAATGTGATTCAACCTTTTGGGTCAATCTTGAAACATCAGCCATGAGTTCTTTAAGGAAAATTTCTGACTCTCTTGACCCTTCATCATCTTAGCCAACATCTCTTCTATTCTTTATTCCGCTTCTCGTCTTCCAGGTGGGATGTATTTATCTCTTTTCTGCTTAGACAAACTACTAGGTGTTTGTAGGATCCTCTCTAAATTCGGATTCATTGGGAGAAAGGGATTGCCTCTACTCCATGTGCTAGGCATACACCGTCGTATACCCAATTAAGAACAAAGACAAAACGAAAACCCAAAAATTGCAACAAATTCAAATCACAAATCAACACCGTGTTCCCTAGCAATGGCGCCAAAATTTTGATGACATCCAAACTATACCTCCTTTCAAAAGATGATACAGTCATTATCAAAATATAGTAACCTAATAAAGGTTGAGGTCGAATCCCAGGAGAACACGTGGAATCGTTGGTCTCATCAGTTGAGTCAACAAGAAGAACAAGAAAAGTAAATAGGAAATTTTGTGTAGTAATCTCGAGTAAGTAACGCTATCAACTCTGATTGTAATCAGTTGTTGGTGAACACTAGGATTGTGTTCCCCCTGGATTATCAACTTCTTAGGCTTATCGTGCTTTGTTGAAACAACCCAATACTTTGCATGCAGAATCAATACATTATATACTTTCTATAGTCTTTTGGACGAGTAGAAGGATTTTACCTTTTACCTTTTGAGTCTCAAGATGTCGCATTACTAACCCTTACCTTGATTCTTAGTTAACAATTACCTCTTGGGTCTCTATTTATTAGATGAAATCTAACCATCTTACTTAGATATTACCTAGTAGCGTGGATTTACAGTTAAACCCCAAATTATTATTGTCATTATCTTTTCCTAGTCACTACTCCTATTTTGGAGTAAGTAAAAATAATCTAGGTGGTATGCTAACATTTTCTACTGCTAAGAAATCTATTATAGTGAAAATAATGCTATGCAAGACATGGGTATCATTTCAATTCAACAATAACACTTCCCCTGCTTCGTCAATCTGCTTGGGTTTTCACAACCCTAGCTATGGGTTTTTAGCTTCTCATGCCTGTAAAGAGACCAATAAAATTCATAATTGAAAGCATAGATAAAATCACAATGATAATAAGTGTTAAAACCCACAACCATAACTGAGTTAATGAACTGAAGTCAATTCAAGAGAATCCCAGAATCAAAATTGAATCTTGGAATCAAAATTTTTTTGTGAGTATCAAAAGAGTGTAACTCCTACTAAAAAACACATAAAGGGTATTTATAGTACATGAAGAAACCCTAAAATCAAAGCCCAAATGAAATAGGAGAAAACAGGGTCGGTGCCTACATATGGCCTGTACCTGTGCCCTGACCCTGGATGTGGTAGTACCTACATTCCTCACCTTGGGCGCAGGTACAGGGCACGGATGCCAAATAAAAAAATCCTGCAAGTTCATCTCTCGGGATTTTGGACTTCTGGCACTTGCTTTGCCTATTTTCCGTCTGTAGGTCCTATATGTGGTACGTAGGTTGACTTAATAAGTGCCAGGAGTCATATTTTCATCTCTTCTTTAATTTTTGGACATTCTTTGATCACGAACATGTCAGAACGTATCCGGATCATCCATAATTGCTCCAAAATAGCCAAAACACCTTTTTTTTTGCCTTTTTTCCAAACTTATCATTCAAAATATGATTTCCTACAAAACATACCCGAAATACATCAAATCTAACAAAATAACCTCAGAAACCTGCATATTTTCCTTGTTTTAAGCATTGAAAGGGCTATATTTCGATAGAACATCAGTGTTCGAAAGAATCATGAATGAAATTTAGTGTTTTATCGAAACGTTAACACTAAGGCCCTAAATCTAGTTTGTACAAAACCCTTAGCTAAATTTAAACTAACTCTTGATTGCCCATGCATGAACACTACTTAGGAGAACATAAACCCAAGATCTCTCTTAATTTGATGAATTTAACAATTGTTTTGATCACTTATTAGTGTGATTTGGTAATTATGTTCAACAAAATTAAACATTCAACCCCCCAATTTACTTTCATGTTTTGTTTTAGTGTTGCACTATGGGTTAACATATAGTTAACTCTCAACACGCATAGGTGCTGAAATCTAGCTTGCATTCCTCGAGGATTCGACCCCGACTCTTGTTAGGTATATAATGACAATGACCGCCTTGTCTCAAAATAATGGTGTAAGTTGAGAGTTATTAATGGTCAGGCAGAAAATACCATTCATACCTTTGAGGACATGTAGAGAGCGTATGTGATCTATTTCAAGGGTATTTAGGATGATTATCTACCTTTGATCGAGTTTGCGTATAATAACAACTATTGCTCCAGTATTCAGATGGCCCCATTTGAGGCATTTTCTGGAAAAAAAGGTGTAGATCTCCTATTGGTTGGTTTGAGGTTAGTGAAGCTATATTAATAGGTCCAAACTCAGTCCATGAGGATATGGAAAAAATTTAGCTTATTAGAGAAAAGTTGAGAATGACTCAGAGTTTGTAAAAATCCTTTATAGATGTGAGGAAAAGTGAGCTTGAGTTTGTTGTTGGTGATTTTGTATACTTGAAAGTTTCACCAATGAAGAGGGTGAAGTTATTTGGGAAGAAAGGAAAGATCATTCCCCGCTTTATTGGTCCTTGTGAGATTGTAGGTCATTTTAGTAGAGTAGCCTATGAGTTAGATTTGCCAACAGACTTTGCAACAGTGCATCCAATCTTTTATGTTTTATCGCTAAAGAAGTGCATTATTGATCCCACATTGGTTGTATCCTTAGAAAATGTGGGTGTGAAAGATAGTCTCTCTTACGAAAATGTTCCTATTGAAATCCTTGACCGTTAGGTTTGGGGGTGAGGAATAAAGAGATCACGTTGGTTAAGGTTCTTTGAAAAAGTCAGTTGATTGAGGGAGCTACTTGGAAAGTAGAGACAGATAGAATGATGAAGTAACCTTATATCTTCCCTTTGAACTTAGTACCAACTTAAGGTAATAGTCCCTTAATTAATTAATTCTTTTTATTTCATGTCACCTAGCTATTCTCATGTCATAGCATATATCCATGAGTCCAGATCAATCCATATTTCAATTACTGATTCAATGCCACGTCAGTGTTCAACACTTAGAAACTTAATAAAGGAATCCTAGGTACAAATAGTGTTACAGAGTTCCAATAATGTCAGGAGAAGTGGTGTAGAAAATATGGAAATTGCAACTTTTTCCCCTTAACCTTCCAGCTCAGTCAGTTTCCATTGGAGGATGAATAAACCAAGCATGGATAGAACCATGCTTCAAGTACATGTAGGATTAAACATCAGTTTTTAATAGTATGAGAAGGAATTTGTCCATGTACCAAGGCCACAAGAATCTCCTAGCCCTTAACCAAGCCAAAGCCTCTCTTACTAATGGAATACTTAAGAAATAATCAGCTTCACATGAGCATAACTTCTAGATTATGAAGCATCTTTGATCTATATACCCACCAAATGATAGATATTTGAATAATCTTTCCAAGGAATCTAGCTTCACCCAAATACAACACTAGAGTAAGAATTTATGGTCTTTTTAGTAAAACACTGCTCTGTAGTGAGATACCATGAGCCAAACCATGACCATGGTTACATTGTACGTCGTACAACGGTCTCATCTGATAAAGAAAACCCCAACATCATAAATTTGACAATTGTACCTTCCTAACACGAGAGGTAACCACGATCATACTTTGAAACCACGATCATAAGAACGATTGTGAGTCCCACAGATGCTCCTAATTTAATCTCAAAACCTATGAACCAAGGTACGATCGTAGGTAGATTCCACGATCGTACCAAGGATCGTCTAATCATGTTCAGAGAGATCTTATATAGATCCCAAGAAAAGTGAAACCTATGAATGTAGGTTGGTCCCACGATCATGGGAAGATTTTGTACGTCCTTCCCAGTAGTTTCCAGTTATGAATGTTAAAGGGGCATAGTAGTATTTTCTACTCTTTTAACATCAAAATTACGTCGTTTGAGTTATTTCAAGTATGGTTATTGGGTTTAATATTTCCCTAATACCTCGTTATTAAAAAAAATCCAACACTTAGTTTCAATCAAAGAAAATGGGCAATTTCTTTCCCCAAGGCAGATCTAGGGTTCATCTTCTTCAGGCTACTAATTCCAAGGAATTCTTTAAGGTTCCATATACAGGGATGTGGGACTTCATTAATGGGTCCCATTTTACCCATTGAGTCCTAAAGTTAACACAACTCTCCATCTTAGTTCCTTTTTCACAATTTAGGGTTTATGGATATTGGCAGATCATTGATATCTCAGTCCCTTGGTGTCATTGAGTTATAATCCACGTTTTATTAGGAATTTCAGTATTATTACATAACCGTGATCACAAACCCTAGCTATATTGTAAATTTCAAGATTGTTGGACCTGAGCATTGAATTCTTTAAATTCATTTATCTTATAAAATTGGCATCATAGTTGCATTCTTTAGGGATGGTGGGTTATGAACACCTGATAACCTAGGATTTCATGCGTATATTTTTGGGTATTAAATCCTCCAGTTTACATGCTCTGAATTCTTTTAGATAATGTATTTATTTTCAGTCTTGAGATTATTCTTAGCATTGAGCATTACAGTTGTCAGTGTCATTTAGTTGGGAGTAGTACTTAGCACCGAGCGGATGCAAAGGTAAAGGTTCATCCTCTATTTAGGTTGATATCCTTAGTAGAAGTCCCTAAGTCCCAATACTATGGCACCACCATAGGTTCCAAAGGTTCACCCATCATACCAGGCTTGACATCTTGGTCCTTTTGAACATCAGTTTAGTGGATCCACCTTAGTCCATGTTCATACCCCTGGAAAGGTACTGAACACCCTTCCATCTGGGGTTACAGGTGTGACACCATTTAGCTCATCTTGGGATCCACAATTTACAGTTTAGATCTAAATTCTTACATGACCTTGTATTTTGTTATTTAGTTTATTATACAACACATGTTAATTACTCGGTCTTGCATTAGTTATCATGTTACGTGTACCATGTTCAACTTATATCAGTTATTTTCTAAATTACATACTGAGTACATTCCAAGTAATATTTTGCTTTATTATGTCATAAAATAGGTTCTGAAGCTCAGCATTTGGATCGCACCTAGTACATTCTCATACTGTATCAGCAATAGTATTTTGGTGAGTCCTCATCATGCGAGGGCCAGTGTCAAAATTTCATTTTGTCTTTACGTTTCCTATTTTCAGATAGTAAAGTTAGCTAGGGGCCTATCCCATTAAATCTTCTTAGTAGAGGCTTTCAAATTTATAGTTAATGTGCAGTTTGTGATCTCAGATTCTGTTATTATTAATTGATTTTCTTTTAAATATTTGTTTCATTATTCAGCTCAGCTTCCACATAAGTGGTTTTATTAGTTATTTTCGTTATTCTTAGTGTTTTACCAGGCCATGGGTTAGCTTGGCGTCACTTGTGACTCTAAGTACTGTGTTACAACTAGGGAGTAGTCTTGAGTTGTAACAATTATATTTATATGTTGCTTGAGCTCAGTCGGCCCATGATGTCTACTTGGTACCGCTTGTTTTGGTCCTCATACTACAATTCTACATATTTATTCCTGATGCAGATCCCATTATGAGTCATCACCGGTAATGTCCTTCTCGTGTAGAGCTATTTTTGATTGAAGATTTGGGGTGAGCTCTTGACATTTGGAGTTGCACCATCCCACTCTAGTGTGTACTTGTCTTTATTTTGTACTCTCGGAGACAATTATGTATATAATGTATTTATCTAGTACTCCTCTCGTATTTAGTAGCTCTTACACTTATTGATACCAGGTCTTGGGGATGGTTTTGTATATTTTGTTCTTTCATCCTATATATGTCTGTCTTGAGTTCCTATGTTGGTTATGTTTTTAGCCTATTTAATTTGTAGTTTCATCTTTTCTCTTATTAGCCCATTAAGTTTCGTTCCAAGCTATGAAGTTCGGCTTACCTACTGACGGGTTGTAGTAGGTGTCATCATGACCCAAATTTTTGGGTCTGAGTCGTGACAATCTTACATATTAATGTGTATAATTATTTTTATTCATCAAATTAATTAATGAAACATAAAACTTTAAATTCATAATAATAGCCAACATTTTAAAATTGACATATTTCTATAATTAACTTAATTAAGCTTAATGGATGGACTTCAATTTTAAAGTAATCATTACACAATAAAATAAGTCAACCGAGATGAACCAAGTCCAAACTTGACATAGACGAGCTTTAATCGAACTCTAACCGAATTGAATTGAACCAAATTAAATTTGACCGAATTTGAGCCAAACTGAACACCATGACCAAGCAAGGAGGGCATGCACTAAGCCAGCTCGACTCGTTGTCCAGGCCTACTGGGTGTTAGGAAATCTCTTAAACAAAAAGTTGTTAACTAAAATTTCCTTCATTTCAATTCGTTTGTAGTACTTTCTTTTTTTCATTTATTTTAGAATGAATTTTTTTTTTGGCAACTTCTTAATTCAACTTTTTATATGACATGTTTAAAACTATAAAATCAATTAAATTCTGGTATTAAAACTATAAAATCAATTAAATTCTGGTACATTTTATATACCTTTAATTTAAAAATACAAGATATAAAAATTTCTAAACTTTTTTATACTCTAGTCAAATCAATATAGGAAAATCAAATTAAAGCAGAATGAGTACAAGTTTATGTGCCTCTCACCTTTCTTACGTTTTCCCCAAAATTTAAAAACTTTTATTGCATGCGCAACTTTGATCATCATTCAACAATGACATACCTGGCGTTAGTGGTGTGTGTTGGACAATAAAATTTCAAGACCGAAGATAAATAATTCGAGACAAGAAAAATATTACAATAATTGATTTTATTGATTTCAATGCGAGTGTTACAATCTCTATGAATCCTCTGATTCGCCTTTTCAAATATAAATTTAAGGGCTAGTTAAAGTTTGATCTTGAATTTGAACTTGATTTGATGGACTTGAGGGACTTGATCTTGACTTGTGCTTGAATTCAAGGGCTTTTGAGCTTGTTCTTGAATATTGCAGTCTTGATCTTGAATCTTGATGAACTTGATTTGGATGCTTGAGATTCTAGAGAAAGTGCTGCGTTTGATCCACGAACTTTCTCTTGCTACTTGTTAGAATTCTGGGGGTCGTCCTTTTTCTGAATTATGAGGCCCCTATTTATAGTTGTAGGAAAGGAAGAGTTATGATGAATATGATCTTTCTTTGACCAATCAGATTTAAGTGATGTGGTGCCTTTTATGGGCTTATATTTCATGGGCCTGCTGCATCAGTTTGACATATGGCATGGTCCTATTGGCTCCTTCACTTGACTTGGCATGCCACGTCATTTGACATTTGACGCTTATTTGGGCCTCTAGAATATGACAACATCTTGGGTTTAATAAAGTGGACTCATCATTTGTAGCCCATATTAATGGACTAACCCAATAAATATTGGGTCTTATTTAAATCCATACCTATTTGAACATAAATAATTAATTCAATTATATTAATTCGTAATATTTATTCGGGACTAATATATTTTAAATTTAATATAATTCAAATTTTGTATGGATTTAAATGTAATAAAATTGCATTATCCACAAAATGTTCCCTACTTCAAGGTTTGTCGAAATATTTAACCTTTTTTATAAGACTAGACTTGAAGTATAAATTTTATGCCTTTTTAACAACATTAATAGAACATAAATCATCAATTAATGATGCTAGATAAGAGCAAATTAAACCCACATTAATTTTGTTTTCACATGTGGACCCCTTGATTTCCCACTCTATTTTTCTTCACGTGATGGCCAAATAAATGAGAAGATTGCTCCTTTTTTCTACTACAAGTAGCATTTAATTCTCAAAGAATCACTTCTCCTTTTTACAAATTTGCAATAATTACGTGGACCCCACGTTTGCTTCTTTCCTTTTGCAAATGGGATTTCTTTTTCCCATTAGTTTACAAGTTTTATGTCTTTCCCTTTTTAGGACTTGTATTGCAGCTTTATCCATTTCTATCCAAAATTGAATTATTTTCTATCAATCTTTATTGACTTAGGGAGTTACCATTGCCAATTTTTTCTTCTTTTAGTGGTATTAGGAGAGATTCTGCCGCCTCTTCCTCTCTATAAATACCAATTGCCCACTTTGCTTTTTTTTTTTATCCTTACAATTTATTAAGATGCGGATCCCACTTCTTTGCAAGTATTTTGCAAATATTTTGAGAAGAGAAATTGCAGGTAAGTCTCATGAGACAATTCCCCTTTTATTTTTTATCCAACTCTCTTTATTCTCAAATTTCATGATAGTTTTTTGTTTCTTTCTTTATCTTTTTTAGCAAGCAAGATGATCCAAGGAGCAATCTGAACTATTTTTTTATTTTATTTTTTATGGTCAAGATATTTTGGTACTTAGGTAAATATCTTTCCTTTTGTGTTTTTGCTTTCTTTTTTGTTTCTCTTATATTTTTTTTGTAGGATTGAAACAAATAGCAATATGCAATCATTGGCCGGCTTAAGGTGGAAAGAGTTTAACTTTGCCTCTATCACCTTAAGACCGAAATACTTATGCAACAATTGGCCGGCTTAAGGTGGAAAGAGTTTAACTTTGCCTCTATCACCTTAAGACCGAAATACTTATGCAACAATTGGCCGGCTTAAGGTGGAAAGAGTTTAACTTTGCCTCTATCACCTTAAGACCAAAAGACTTTTCTTGAAAACGATATGGTTTTCTTTAAGTATGGGCCATTTCACCGATGCATTTATGCGATGATCTGCCCCAAGTATAGGGCCTTTACTGACACTTTTATGTGATGGTATTCTCTAAGTATGGGCCCTTTACTGATGCATTTATGCGATGGTATTCTCTAAGCATGGGCCCTTTATAATGGTTAGTTTAAGCTACGAGGGTTTAACCTTTCCTCCATCACTTAAGACCTAACAAGATTGACTTCAAGTATACGTGAATGTATTTCACCAAATCCAAAACATAGAAGACTCTTTTTTTTTTTCAATTCTTCTGCATTTTTGCAAGTATTTTTTTTTCTGAACCTTGATTCTGTGTTTGACCAAGATTCTTTTGTTCATGCAGCTTGTAGATATGATTCACTTTAGAGACTACACATCTTTATCTTCTAACAATAAGTATCTTCTAATTGAGGCTGATGATGGTACGGTTTTAACTAGGTTATTGACTGAACCTCCAATAGCAGGCAGGTATGCAGATTCATGGCCACCCTTCCAAAATTCTCTCCATATGTCAGATTCGACTTCAGAACATGACATTGGTACTAATCGGTCGGTAAAAGTATGGCTTTTTCAAACTCCCAACCAACGTCAATTGAATATTTCGAGAGCCCTTCCTTGCTTAGGACGTCGGGTACTCAAAGGAGAAGTATGTTGGGGGGAAACTATGGAGATAACCGGTGAATATTGTCATACTCAAGGATATTAGAAATGGACCGAGTTCATATTGGCTAGAAGTGCACAATCCTTGAAGGCAGCCAAAATATATGATGTTGTTTATGCTTCACTATTTACATATGATCGAAACTCTAACATATTACAGGCATTCTTTGAGGCTTGGTGTCCAACTACCAACACATTGCTTACTTCTATTGGAGAGATATCCATATCCCTTTGGGATTTATACAAAATTGGAGGTCTGCCTATCGGAGGCCTTCCTTATGAAGAAGTAATGCCCAAAGCGAAGGAGCTTACAGGTGTTGATGAAAAGAATGAGAGATTTATCCCTCATTCTTGTGAATTCTTATTTGTAGCTTTCCAACATCTTCAAGAAGGAGAGGCTCCTAATCTGAGAGTTTCTCTAAGAAAGTGGATAAAGTTTTGGTGCAAAAGGGTATTAAGATAAGAGTCAGCTCCACCGAGGAAGGAGAAAAAATCCGCTTGCTTCAAGTCATCCCATAACCCAACTGGGACTATTCCGAATGCAGCAAAGTGGTCAAGCGCAAATGATGCCACATTTTCTACACTTGGCATAAAGTATGAACATAGGACTAATACATATTTGGTAGCGTTCCTATCATGTTGGTAGTGTACTTTTATATTTCCCTCTAAGGATGGATATTTTATTCGCCCGGGAACTTTTAGAGTAGCAGCCATAATGGCGGATAAGCAAACTTTCAGTCTTGCAGTTCCAGTCCTATTAAGCCTTTATAATGATCTCAACAAGGTCTATAAATCTTCGCAGCTTGAGCAACTCAGAGTATCCTTTCCTATCCATTATGTGTATGGTTGGCTTGCTTACTATTTTAAGACACATTTTCCACTTTCTAATGGACCATCTATTCTATTAATGACGGCATATTCCGGAGAAGGCGGGGCAAAGTAATTTTATCGAGAGCTTGCCAGAAAGCGCATCCATCAAGGGGAACTGCTATTTGGAATTAAACTATGCTAAACAAGTCCAGTCCTTGTTATTTTGTGGATGATGATAAAAATAAAGAGTCAAAGATAAGCTACTTCATAAGCCTCTATTTTAACTTACTCTCTTTTAGATATGGAGGTTCATTCATACTTGAGTCATACGGTCCACACCAATTTACCCGTCAATTTGGGTTTTACCAAGGCATTCTTGGAATCTTGGAAAATGATATTCGCAGTGCTTCACTAGATGAAGGCCTTAAATTTCATCGATTTTTTGTATTACATGGCTCTATGTCAAAAGAAACTTTCCCTAAAGCCATACCTAATGTGTGAAGACATCCATCCACTCAGTATAAATCTTGTTGGGACAAAGTTCATGGATACTTTCTTGAAGTTAACTTGCAATCTTTGGTGAACGCCATAGATCCTATTGTCAACACTCCCCAAGAACATGGTGAGGAGGTCCCAGTTATGGTTATGTCTCCTGTAAAGGTAGTCATTCCATTCAGGGTTAAGGGACATCTACATGCAGAAACTCAAAAAGAGGAGTCACCTGTCCTGACTCAACAGGCTTTCAATAAACGACCACCTTAAGACGAGAGCGAGAGTAGTCATGGAGATCGTTGATGGAAGAAGGTAAAACCATCCTTGGCAAAGCAAGGTGATTCTAACACCCATGTGGAGATTCTTTCCAGTTCATTGAACACTCCACCATCTATCGAGAAGGTAATGACAACTCTTCTACCATTTTGTAATACCCCGGGAAATTTTTCGTTGAAATTTTGTGCGTAAACGTGTTGGGTTCTATCTTCTAGAATGAATTATAAATTTTTCGTGCGGAATGTCTTAGATTATGACCCACCATTACGTAGAGTATCGAATAATATTTCCAATGACATATGGATCATCCAAAACAGACACCCGAGCGACGAGTTATGAACATTCCAATCGAACCGTGAATAGTAGTGAACAGTAAAACGTGCAGGAAAAAAAAAGTACTGAGGCCTGGCGTATTTTTTCTCCAACTTTAAACGATCATAACTCCTTTTACATAATGATCTGGGTGATCTACTATATATAAACGGAAAGCTCTGCGAGTACTCTTTCCTATGAAATTGGTTTCATCCAATTTGTCTATCGGAGCAAAAAGTTATGGTTGATCTATAGACGATGTTTTTGGTCAATTCAAACGATCATAACTCCTCGTACACAATGATCTGGGTGATATACTATATATCAACGGAAAGATATGAGAGTTCTCTTTCTAATGAAATTGGTTTCATCCAATTTGGATATCGGAGTAAAACGTTATGGTTGATCTACTTCAGACTATCAAAATAGTCCACCAAAGGACAGATTCGAGAATTATTTGATTTTTAGGGGCGTTTTGGTCATTCCCCCTCACCCAAAATCCGTCCAAACCCTATATTAAAGCCTATTAGAAGCATTATATGTTATATTTCATCAAATTCCCTCAAAAAGAAAACCCTAAGCTCCTACATCCAACTTCAAGAACCTCCAAAGTTCACCATTTATTTTTGCAAATTTATTCAAGATTCCAAGTTCCTAGTTCAAGAACTCCAAGAACCATCATTCAAAGGCACGATTAATATCTCAAAAATTAGTATCGATCTAAAGTTCATCATTCAAGGTATGTGGGGTTTTTCAACAAGAACAATTTTTCGTTCTTGTGCCCAAAAGTAATTTTCTTTACGAAGATATAATTTTTATATGTTTATTATGATTTTGGAGCATGAACTTATATTCTATCTTGCTTATCTTGAGATTATGATTTTTATGACTTTGAAAAGTTGAATTTATATGAAATTATGACTTAAAGCATGATGCTTGAAGGAACTTTACTATGATTTTGATATTTGGGTCTTGAACCTCATTTGAAATTGTGTCTTTGAGAAAATGTGTGCTATATGCACGTTGATGTTGATTATTTGAGATGTTTTGAATGATTTGACCTTTTGGTCGTGAATGAGTTATTTTGAACTCGACTGTGAAAGAAATCCACGTTTTTATTGATTATGATAAAGGGGTAGAAAATTGGCTCCCAATGAAAATTGTTGAAGTGTTTATTATGGATTTTCTTTAATGTGAGCCTGAGGCTGATTTAAATTTCTGAGCTAAGTCCGGGAGTAATCTTTAGCACCGAGTGGGAGGTATAAAGTGACCTTACTTCCCTAGAACTACGTGCCCCTGTAGGATGTGAGCCTGAGGCTGATTTATATAGTGATCACTAGTGGTTTTGAATTGATACTGGAAGTCCTACTCCGATGGAAAGGATAGGATGGTTCTCCCCAATGTGTGTTGTACATTGGACTCCATGTAGTTCACATGGTTTATGTCGGTTATAGGATCTCCCAATGTGTATGTGTGTACTCTTCTATCTGAGATGAAAACATATTTGCTTAAAAGGTTGAGTTTGAGAAAGTCATTATTCTTAAAAGATTTAAGGAATATATTCTAATGAGAATTGACATGAGATTTGATTGTTTTGATGATTTGAAATTGAGATGAAAGTGAATTGAGAACGTATTGTAATGACTCACTTGTTTTACTTTACATGTATTATTCATCCATGATTTTGATGATTTAATTCGAGCTAAGTGAGTCATCTATATCAGCATGCATATTTTATAAACTATGATGATATTAAGATATTATTTTATATATGCATTGCACCCCCATATGCTAGGTATCTTTCCATGGTACTGACCCACATATTCGTATGTGGGCTACATTTTCTCGGAATGTAGGTACAAGGTATAGTTTCACCTTCGGATCCAGTCAGTTCATGGTATCCAGTTAGTAGGTGATGAGTCCTTTTAATTCAAGGGCTTGGGTTAGTTATGAAGAGTTTATAGTGTTGTATTTTCTTTATTCAGTCGTATTGAGTTGGGGTAGTTGGGAGTCATGACCCGACTACCTACAGTCAATACTAGTAGAGGCTTCATAGACAGTCAGTAGAAGTTGATGTATTTTGTTTCAATTTTGGTTGTAAAGGCAGAATTGTAATCCTGTAAAATTCCATTTTTGTATCGATCAGATTCAGAAAAGAGTTAATTTCTGCTGATTTGTATGGATTTGTATTTTTATTCAGTTGCTTATGAGTTATGCCAGTAGAATGGTTAGCTTGCGGTCACTTGTGACCTTAAGCACCGTGTGACGTCTCGGGACCCGATTTTGGGGCGTTACAAACTTGGTATCAGAGCATAGAGTTCAAGTGTCCTAGGGTGTCTATGAAGTCGTGTCTAGTAGATTTTTGCGGAACGGTATAGAGACATCTGTACTTTCCTTCGAGAGGCTACAGGGCATTTAAAAAATATTTCCCTTCTTTCAAGTCTAAGATCGTTCTATAAAAAGGTTCTCCAAGAAGCTTATATAGATTCTCATCTTACTCTATTCTGGCCAACTCTACCTCATTTTCAGTATCCGTGGTGTTCCAATTGTGGTAGAAATCACAGTGGTCGTTGTTATGGAACAAATAGGTTTTGCTATACTTGTGGTGAGTAGGGACATATTGCTAAGTTTTGTCCTAAGGGAGATTCTGGGTCTAGTCAAGCTACTACTCAGGTGCAAAGAAATATTGCAGGAGTACAAACCCAAGCTCAGCTGGCTAGAGTGGCTTCACAGGGTGCTTATAGAAAAAATCAACAGGGTGTGCTTCTTAATTCGTTTGGTGTATGCTTCTTAATTCGTTTGGTGCATTGCGTATGCTTCTTAATTCCTTTGGGGCATTGTGTATGCTTCCCTTGAGCATACGTTGATTTTATATGGGACATTGTGTATGTTTCCCTTGAGCATTGCGTATGCTTGTTGATTTGATATGAAACATTGTGTATGCTCCCCTGAGTATTCTGTATACTCCTGATATATTTGATGCATTGTATATGTTACCCGAAACTTCTTGTGTTAGGTAATTACTTTGATTTCAAATGGTGATAAGTGCTTTGTATAAAATTGTATTGAGCTATATGGTTCTTGATGAAGGATTATTTTTGCCTCATTGGTTACCTTATTATGATATAGATCCGTGTATAATAATTTTATGTTCCTGGTGTTGTTGTATTTTCTAATACTTGTCCCAGGAGTACTTAAAGTAGTGAGTTGATGATCTTACTGAGTTATATTTACATATAGCTCACTCCTTACTTACATATCTACAGATACCGTTGGGGAGGGAGAGACTAGTGGTTGACAGTTCTTACGTGTGAATTCCATTACTGAGGTGAAACTTCCTAATTGGTCGTGAAGGATGTCATTCAACGTTAGATCTTTTAGATTACATTTCTTTTCGTTGGTTTTGCATACCCGAAAGTTGAACTCATGTAACTCAGTTTAGTTGCTCCATGAACTTAGAGTGGGACTTGGGTTAGAGATTTGATATCTAAACTACTGCCATTTTCATAAAACTCTAAGCAGTATCTTGTTGGATAATTACTCTGCGTTAATGATTATTTTATGCATGTGGGGTTGTATATGCGTGTTTGTAGACCATGTGAATGTATGGAAAATTGGTTTTCCCGACAAGTGGTGTTAGCAGAAGCTAGTCACGTCTAAGGATTATTTTGGGATGTGACATATTCTCCATTTTACTAGCTTGTCTCTGGTAAGCAGTTTCTCATGTATAACTAGTCTGAGGACTGAGCATGAATATACATCTAGGGGATCCCCAATTGTTGCACACCAGGTTCTTCCAGGAAACTTTTTGGAAAGTGCCTCTAACTATATCTCAGTATTTCTGGTTACATTTCTTGGTAAATGTTGTCATAGGGTTTTGGAAATTTAGCTTTCTGTTTCCTTTTGAATCTAATTTATTGAGACATCCTTGAGTTGGATTTGGATCAAGAATGGGTATAGGAGGATTACTGTTTCTTGGTAAATGTTGTCATGGGGTTTTGGAAATTTAGCTTCTTGTTTCGTTTTGATTCAAACTTTGTGATAGCCATTTGAGTTAAACTTATGATCATTCAGGTGTATTAGAGTGGAATAGTATGGAGGATTACTGTTTCTTGGAAAATATCTGTCTTGGGGTTCTTGAAATTTAGTTTCTTGTTTAGTTTTGGTTTGAATTTATTGAGACACCCTTTAGTTGGACTTGGATCAATCATTGGTATGGGAGTGGGATGAATTTGGAGGATTACTATTTATTGGCAAATCAATAGACCCTTTAGTCGGCCTTCCTTAGACTTGCATATAGCGGGAGCTTTAGTGCATTGGGCTGCCCCTTTTTTACTGTTTCTTGGTAATTGTCTTCATGGTGTTTTGGAAATTAGCCTCTTGTTTCATTTTGATTTGGATTTAGTGATTCCCGTTTTAGTTAGACTTGGATCAATAATGTGTATTAGAGTGGAATGAATATGGAGGATTACTCTTTCTTGGAAAATCAATAAACCTTTTGGTCCGGCCATTCGCCGGACCCTGTTTATAGCGGGAGCTTTAGTGCATTGGACCGCCTTTTTTTTACTGTTTCTTGGAAAATCATGGTGTTTTGGAAATTAGCTTTTGCAACTTCATCAAGCTGTGATTTTTTGTATTAGCTCTGTATTAAGACCATTCTTCATTTAGGATAATAGTACACTGTAGTAGTGTTGTAATATGACCTCTCTTTTGGTTGAGGTGTTGTGATTATTTTTTTCACCATTGGTGTATATGTTGTTTCGGGAGAACTAGTTGTTTGCTGGATTACTGAGAAAGGGCTGAACTTTTCTGAATGACAATTAATGGGCTGGTTTGAGCAAAAGCTGACAAGTAGTGAGAAACTACTTGATTTGATCACAAAAGCAATGAATGAAACTCATATTGATTACCTTTGCAATAAGCTGGGTAAGCTCAATATATATTCTCCATCATGAAAGGGAGTGTTACAGAATGAAGATAGACTCTTTCCTAGTAATGTACAAAGCACATATATAGATATCAGATTGGTAGGAATCAATAGCAGATTTGTAGAAATCACTTTAATTTCTTTCCTTAGTTGGCACCTTATGTACATGTATTTATATTGGTTACCTCTTAGAATAATAGTACAAGTCATTCTTTATATATTGTTGATTACAAGATGAATAGAACATTTATGAGTAACGAATTGGTGAATGAACTTGAGGGTTAATAAATTAATTAGGAAATTTTTCCCTAAGCATTAAGTGTTAGGCGTGCTAGAACTTGGAGGTGAATAATATTAATTTGGAAAAGTTTCCCTAACCGTTGAGTGATAGGCGTGCTTGGAGCAAGCAGTAGTCAAGCCTCAAGATGTTTCGGGGTGTATGTGAGACCAGAAAAAGCCTTTAGAACCTAGGTGTTGTCTCTGATCCATTAATTGCCAACTGTAAAGATGCTTGTTTTCTCCAATCAGAACAAATTAACAACAATTGGTGTTTTTATATATGGATAGCCTAGAGGCAGGCCAAGCTGCGGGTGCCTTATGGCTCCGTATTTGCATATTTTTCTTGAAGAATTTATTGTTTTTGGGTACACAAAAATCTGTATTTTTTCAAAACAACTTCAACACAAGTTCAAGAATAAATCAAGAACACTTATGAAGTTTCCAACACCTTCAACACAAGATCAAAAATAACCTTTCAAAGAAGTGTGTTTTCAGCATTTTAAAGAAAATTAGATGAAGCAGAAAAAGCCAAGTCCTCTGAATTCAAGGAGTATCCTTAAGGAAATAGTTCCCCTCAAGTACCCGAGGTTGCGGAATTTTTCTCCCAGGATAAAATGACTTAACAATCCAACTGTAGTGGTACCTCAATCGATCTATTCTCTTTGAACTCACTCAACAGTTAGATGATCACACGGAGTATTTTAGAAGACAAGAAATGTTTTCAAGTGCAGAAAATTCCTACTAAATCAGCGGAAAAATGCAGGTTTATATAGACATTAAGTGCCCCTTCAGATAGGTGACAATGATTCACCGAAAAGGTGTAAGTCATGTTTTTCCATTCAAAAGAATGTCTTTTCTGAACAGCCACAACCATCCAAACAATCATACTTTTTTTCGAAATAGTGTGTCTTTTACTCGAAAAGTTGTGTCCCTTCCAAGAATTTTTTCATTTTTCATTCACAACAATTGAACCCAACAATTCCCCATATGAATGTGAAATGACTACTCTTCGTAAAACTTTACGGACAGTTATGTGATCATCAAGCAAAGACTGATTGCATCTGGATAAGTGGGTTTCCCTTTGAACTTTCCGTAGTGAACATGAATCGGATGCACTCGGTCAATCGGTAGATTTGATATTTTTGAACCATTGAGATTTAATGTATACCTAGACAGCACATATCACACAACCAGTTTTTTACCATTTATGGTTCTCATGATTTTGTTCGTTTCAGCCTTGAACACTTCCCGGTCTCATCAGAGCTTAGAGAATATGCCTTTACTAACATTCTGCTTGAAGCGGCTTCCACTTTACACTCACATAAGTGATTTCTAAATGTTCAATCCTACAGATTAAACTATTTGGTCAAACAAATTTAGATAATCATTAAAAGACTTCATTCCATAAGTCTCATCCTTGTTTACTAAAAATTATCTACATCATGAGAATGGGTTGGGTATATTGACAATGTTGAACCTGTCAGACACAAATCTGTTTGATCTTCTTGAACCTAAATCTTGGGATCTCCAGTTCGCTAGGTAGAGTTACCACCATGCTAACTTGTCCTAGGCCGTAAAACCATTCTCTTAGATGTCTTCTCAACTCCTTCTCTATATAGTCCTTTTGTAAGAGGATCCAAAACATTATCCTTTGACTTCAAATAGTAAACAGTAATAATTCCACTAGAGAGAAGTTCTCTAACGGTATTATGTCTCTATATTATGTGACGAGATTTACCATTATACATCATGCTCCCTACCCTACCTATTTCAGCTCGACTATCACAGTGTATACATACTGGTGCCAATGGTTTGAGCCAATAAGGAATATCTTCCAAGAAATTTCAAATCCATTCTACTTCTTCACCGGCTTTATGTAATACGATAAATTCTAATTCCATTGTAGAGTGAGCAATACATGTCTGTTTCGATGATTTCCAAGAGACTGCTCCTCCACTTATAGTTAATACATATCCACTCGTGGATTTTACTTCATTTGATCCGGTGATCTAATTTGCATCACTATATCCTTCAAGTACCGCGAGATATTTATTATAATGCAAAGCATAGTCTTGAGTATAGTTAAGATACCCCAAAACTCTTTTCATTTCCATCCAATGAGTTTTATTGGAATTACTCGTGTACCAACTTAACTTACTAATAGCACATGCTATGTATGGTCATGTACAGTTCATGATATACATTAAACATCCCAATACTCTTGCGTATTCCAACTATGAATCACTTTCACCCTCATTCTATTGAAGTGCAAAGCTCATGTCCAATGGAGCCTTGGCAATACCAAATTCCAAATACTTGAATTTGTCAAGTACCTTTTTGATATAATGAGACTGTGACAATGCCAACCCTTGTGGAGTTCTATGGATTCTTATTCCTAAGATCACATCTACAACTCCAAGGTCTTTCATGTTAAACTTGCTCTCGAGCATTCATTTTGTAGCATTTATGTCAGAATTGTCTCTACTGATGATCAACATATCATCCACATACAGAAAAACAATGACTTGGTGATTTGTAGTGTCTTTAATGTAAACACATTTATCACATTCATTTATCTTGAACTCATTTGCCAACATGGTTTGGTCAAATTTCGTATGCCATTGTTTAGGTGCTTGTTTTAGTCTATAAAGTGACTTAACAAGTTTACACACCTTATTTTCTATTCTTGGAACCATAAAACCCTCAGGATGTTCCATGTAAATTTATTCCTCCAATTCTCCATTTAGGAATGCTGTTTTCATATCCATTTGATGGATTTCAAGACCATATACCACCGCCAAGGCAATTAACATCCGAATTAACGTTATCCTCGTTACAGGTGATTATGTATCAAAGTAATCAAGGCCTTCTCTCTGTTTGAAGCCTTTTACTAAGTTTTGCTTTGTATTTCTCAATAGTACCATCCACTTTCATTTCCCTTTTGAAGATCCATTCAGAACCTAAAGGTTTATTTCCTAGAGGAAAATCAACCAACTCCCATGTATGGTTGCTTAAGATTGAATCAATCTCACTATTGACTGCCTCTTTCCAAAAGGATGAGTCTGATGATGCCATCACTTCTTTAAATGTTTGAGGCTTATTTTCTAAGAGAAATGCTACAAAATTCGATCCAAAGGAAGTTGACATTATTTGACGAGTACTGCGTCTTGGATTCTTATCATTATGTACATCCTCACTTGGTTCATCTTGAGGTCATTTAGACCCCCACTAGACTGTTTATGTCTATTTTTATACGGATAAATATTTTCAAAGAATTCAACATTGTCTGATTCAATTACCATATTTTCATTGATATATGGATGATCGAATTTATGAACCAAAAACTGACATGCTTAACTAATTTTAGCATATACTATGAACACGCAGTCCACCGTCTAGGTCCTATCTTTTCCCTTTTAGGTATAGGAACTTGGGCCTTCGCTAGACACCCCCACACTTTAAAATATTTCAAGTTGGGATTGCTTCCTTTCTATTTTTCAAATGGAATTGAATGTGTCTTACTATGGGGAACTCTATTGAGTATTCGGTTAGCTGTAAGGATAGTTTTCCCCCATAAGTTTTGTAGTAAACCTGAACTTATAAGTAAGGCATTCATCATTTTCTTCAAGGTTTGGTTTTTTTCTTACCACAATTCTATTATATTGAGGTGAATACGGGGCCGTAGTTTGATGGACAATTCTATTCTCTGCACATATTTCTACAAAGGGAGATTCATATTCTCTACCCCTATCACTTCTTATAGTTTTGATCTTTTTCTCTAACTTATTTTCAACTTCTGTTTTATATTTCCTAAATGCATCTATTGCTTCATCCTTACTATTTAGAAAATAGACATAGCAATATCTAGTGCAATTGTCAATAAAAGTTATAAAATACTTTTTTCAACCACGAGATGGTGTTGACTTCATATCACAAATATCAGTGTGGATTAAGTCTAAGGGATTGAAATTCCTTTCAATGGACTTATACGGATGCTTAGCATACTTTGACTCCACACACATTTGACATTTTGATTTGTTGCACTCAAAATTTTACAAAACTTCTAAGTTAATCAGTTTTTGTAATGTTTCGTAATTGACATATCCTAATCGTTCATGCCATAAATCATTAGACTCAAGCAATTAAGAAGAAACTGAACTTTTATTGATTTCAACATTCATTACATTTATTTTGAATAACATTCATTACATTTATTTTGAATAGACCTTTAGTGAGGTAGCCTTTTCTTATGTAAACTTCTCCTTTTCTAAGTATAATTTTTCCAGAAACAAATACATATTTGAATCCATTTTTGTCAAGACGTGATATAGAAATTAAGTTCTTCCATAACTCTGGTACATACAGGACATTGTTCAAAGTCAACACTTTTTCTGATGTCATTTTCAGGTAGACTTTTCCTGTTCCTTTAACCTTAGCAGTTGTGGAGTTGGCCATATATATCTTCTCTTCGCCTTGAGCTGGAGCAAAAGTAGCAAATCAACTTCTTATTTGCGCAAACATGGTAGGTGACACCGGAATCCATCCACCACTCTCGAGGATTTCCCACCAAGTTGCATTCAAACAGCATGGAACACAGATCATTTCTTAGATTCAACCATATTTGTTTGGTCCTTCTTTTTGCCTTTCTTTGGGGCACGATAATCCGTTGACTTGTGGAAAATCTGTGCATAATTAAAGCATTTTTCCTTGAATTTAATCTTTGGTTGATTTATTTTCTGTCTAGCTTTCTTCCGCTTTTTGGAGTTGTTGTAGTTGTCTTCTACAATATTTGCTCCAGTTATTGCAGAGTTTCCTTTAGACATTTTTTCTGCGGCTTTGTTGTCTTCTTCAATGCGCAGTCTTACTATAAGATCTTCGACTGACATCTCATTTCGCTTATGTTTCAAGTAGTTCTTAAAGTCCTTCTACATAGGTGGTAACTTCTCTATTATCGTCGCAACTTGAAATGCCTCGTTCACGATCAAACCTAAAATAAAGTTTATGTGAACATCAAGAACAATTTTAATATGTTCAACTAAGGTATTCATCTAACTCATACCTTTCGCGAGGAGATCTTGGATGAACACTTGCAGTTCCTGGATTTGAGACACAACAGACTTGTTGTTAATCAATTTAAACTCAAGGAGTCTTGTAATGAAGAACTTCTTGGTTTTAGCATCCTCAGTCTTGTATATTTTTTCTAGCGGACCCCATAACTCTTTTGCCGTCTTTATTCCACTATACACTTTGTACAGTTCATCTTAGAGGCCATTTAGAATGTAATTCCTGCATAGGAAATCGGAGTGTTTCCACACCTCCATAACGACAAATTTCTCCTGGTCTAAAGTTCCCTCGGGCACCTCTGGAGCTTCTTCATATGTGAATATTTGAAGACATAGAATTGTAAAGTAGAGGAACATCTTTTGTTGCCACTTTTTGAAATCAACACCCGTGAATTTTTTGGGTTTCTCCGCTGGTGCCATTGCCTACGGAGCACTCGTACGACTCATTGTGGCAATATTAGTTGATGCCAGAGTCATTGCAACATCATTACTTGACTGTCAGAAGTCATTTTTCTGTCACAATAAGACAGTAAATTTAGTATATCAAAATACTACTTATAAAGTTGTAGCAATTTTAAACACCCCTTATTTCTAGTTCAACGATGAAGTTTTTATGACTTTCAATCCTCAACTAAATGACCTTTAACTTGTGATGAAGATTTTATTTCTTCAAATCATTTGTTAAGTTCAAACGGAGTAGAAAGCTTAAAGCTTTATTCACTAGAAGCCACACAATACAGATTATGAAAAAAAAACTTTGGTGAAAAGAAAATTTCACCAAACAATAAAAATAATATAAAAATGTCCAAGTTATTTCTTTAAGATTGTTGTTTTTGGGTACACAAAAATCTGTATTTTGGCAAAAAAAATCAACACAAGTTCAGGAATAAATCAAGGACACTTATGAAGTTTCCAACACCTTCAACACAAGATCAAAAATGACCTTTCAAAGAAGTGTGTTTTCAGTATTTTAAAGAAAATTAGATGATGCAGAAAAAACCAAGTCCTCCAAATTCACGGAGTGTCCTTAAGGAAATAATTCCTCTCAAGTACCCGAGGTTGTAAAATTTTCCTTCTAGGATAAAATGTCTTAACAATCCAACTGTAGTGGTACCTCAAACGATCGGATTCTCTTCGAACTCACTCAACTTACAAACCTGCGGAAAAATGCAGGGTTATATAGCCATTAAGTGCCCCTTCCAAAAGGTGTCAATGGTTCACCAGAAAGTTGTATCTTTTTTTGAACAGTCATGTCTGTCAATTCGAAAGAGTGTGTCTTTTATGTCTGTCCATTCGAAAGAGTGTGTCCAGTCATACCTTTTCCCAAAATAGTGTCTTTTACTCGAAGAGTTGTGTCCCTTCCAAGCAACTTTTTATTTTCCATTAATACCAATTGAGCCCAATAGAATTTCATGGGGATAACCCACATAGAGTATCACTTTACCCTGAACTTTTGGCTAGACAAATGCAATTGGTTGATACTGGACAAGAGTGTTTTCCTTCGGGATTCTTGTTGTCTGATAAATGTATTTAAACAAACTGCAATATTCAGGTTTTTTTCCTCTGGAGGTGTCACTTAGTTGGGTATGATAATGGGGACAGGGACTATTTTTTTAAGGGCTTTTCCACATACTACATCTGTTGTGCATTGTGAAGAAAGTTTCTTATTTTGCTGTTAGAATGGCCTACTGAAATTAAGATGCGATACATGGATATGGATACTTTAGAGATATGTTTGCTCAAGGTTACTGTTACCACAAGTCTAGGCATGCTCCTTCCCCTATTTCTAGATATATCTATAGTTTTCGGTTAGCTAGTATTCTGCTAATCTTAGTTTACTTCCATAGTCGCAAATTTGAAGGACTGGACACTAAGATCACATTCATTACTTGTCAAATATTTACAGTTCGCTTCATATATGGTTTACTCATTGGCATTGACTATTACTTCTATGCTGTTGGAGCTGCTAAAACTCATATCTCTAGGTCAGTTTTCCTTGTTTTAGCTAGGCTCGTTTTCTCAGTGGGCTTAGGGGAGCAAATTGGTGACAAATTTTTGTTGTAGTATTTTCAACTATAAGAATCTATTACATGGTGAATTTTCACAAACCATTTCTTATGCTACATTCTTTTGAGTGGATTAAATTATTAGCAATGATCTTTAATCAACTCTCTGGATTGGAAAACAAAACATTCATCTTTAGTAATGGAATTGTTATCATACAACCCTCTAATGGAATTGATACAAAAGTATGTTTCACATTACGACAGAGATACTCTTTCATTGTTGCATTGCTCTACTTGAACCTTGAGGATGAGGTCCTTATAGAGGAGGGACAACTACAGACGCATATTGTTTCAGTTTTGTCAGATTTTTCAATCATAAAATTAGAACACTCTTACTCATTTACAGAAACAATCTAGGCCAAATTACAGAGTCACTTAGATATAGATCGGAGATCAGTTTTCTGGTTGCACTCTATTCTGTATGTTCCTTCTTCGGGCTCCTACTTTCAACCGCCCTAGTCTTTCTTCGCAAGTAAGTATTTCAAGATTTACTTTATTATTTCTAGTTGTTCTTGTTCTGTTTTTTTCTATAGCAACTGCTTCAGATAGTATTAACTATTAACAGTTAACACCAATGAATCCCTGCGAGATTCAAAAACTTTAGTCTCCGATGACAAAAGATTCAAATTTGGGTTATCTAATCATGAGACTTCGATGAATCGTTATATTGGTGTAATGTTTAATATCCAATCACCAACTGTTGTATGGGTAGCCAACAGAGAGAAATCTTTATAGGATTCTAGTAGAATATTGATAATATCAGATGATGGAAATCGTGTAATCTTGAATTCACACAATAAGTGTATATTCACCAGCTGTGAGAAATTTAACTATCTCCCTTAAATACTGGAAACTTAGTTTTAAGACAGCTCCAATGAGAGAGTTCTCTAGGAAAGTTTTTGAGATCCTTCAGATTCTTTCTTGAAGTCTATGAAAATTGGCGTTGATAAAAATACTTTTACTTTTACTTGACAGGTAGCTTTACTCCTCTAAGACATAGAGCAAATGTTGGCATTGAGGACAAAGGTACATTGTGCTTGGTCACGCTTCTAGTGATGTTCGCCCAATATAGGTTGATACCGCAAAGATGATACTCAAAGGATAAATTTCATGACCTTATAGTAGCCTATCAAAAAATGCGAGCCAACTCTGTATATGATCGACAAGAAGCGTGCTCAACTAGATACAGACTAATGAATATCTTTTTAAAACGTTTTTAGTTGTATGGGAGCAAATCTAAATGATGTTTTGGCTCAACTAGATACATGTTATGTTTGGTTGCTAGTTAGCAGGTGAGTATTTCAAGTATAACATTAATGTGGTTGTTTGGCTAGTAATTTAAAAATATTCAGAAATAACCTCTCTATCTATTTGATTAGGTTAATTTAATTATTTAGAATTAAAATTTAGATATTTAAAAATTATATGAAAATTATTATAAATTATAATATTTTTTTTCAAGTTGATTAAAAAATATTTTTTAAAATATTGATCAAATTTGTATCTTTTGACTCTAAAAAAAAAAGGTAAATAAAAGGAAATGGAGGGAGTAGTAACTTACTTGGAATTTTGCATTTTGAGGAAATCTAAATACCTAATATAATTTTAAATATTTTGTATTATTGACATGGGTACTCTTTCATTATTATAACTTTTGACTACCTTTTTCTTTTTGTATTGGGAGATAGTTGAGTTATTATATTCCGAATAGATCGTCGATCAATATTGTGGCTTGTTTTTGATAATATTGTGGGTTATTATAATGAAGCTTAATAATCACTTTTTCATAAATGCCTTTTGTCGGATAATGCATATGTCAAAATATATTTAAAGCTTGTTACGGCTCTTTAATAGTTTTGGAGGTTTTGTTTGTACTTTTTTTTAAAAATTCAAACTATCATAATGATGTTTAGAAATTTTATCTTTTTATATTAATTATGTGATGCAGTCTATTTCATCTTGTCTGAATATATATTTTCAATAATATATTATTTTTTTCTATTTTCATTTATTTGGGTAAATATTTTTAGAGTATTTATTTTATAATTATAACTATAAATTTCTTTGTATCCATTAATTACACTATTCAACTACCAAATCTAAGTTGTAATCATTTTTTTGTGATAAAATTTCATTGTCACGACCCGGACTAGGGCCTGGCCGTGACGGACATCTGAACCATGAAGGCCCGGATGTCCCACTCTATCTGGTAATCATGTACAACATTCATCTAATAAAAGGAAAATTCAGAATTATAAATTGAATACGGAAACATGGTCATACTCTGAAATTAGTTTAACAATGAAGGAAAACTCCAACAATATCTAAATAACATCTGACTCAGTCTGCGAAATCTCTACTAAATCTCAAAACAATACTATCTGAAGTTTGGGACAAGGCCCCCAGTAGACCAAAACTATAGAATGATGAATATCTGTAAGACATTAGGCCTTCCAGAATATAGAAGGCTCACCACTGCACAATCTCTTCTGCTATCTGAATTATCTACTGCTTATCTTAACCCCTAGACTGTGCCTCAGAACATGAGAGGTTGGAAGGGGAGGGGGTCAATACAGATGTACTGGTAAGCAGAGCTAATCCAAAATAGTCATTTATAATCAACATATATGAGAGCAATTTAAAACAGTTCATAAACATATCATATAGTAAGAAATCACATGGGCATTTTAAAGACTTTGAAACATTTCTTTGAAACCATGACTCACTCTTTGTCTTACTTTTTTGCTAGATGGTACACCCTACAATCTATAATTCCATGGGCTATATGGAATCCGCCCTTGACTCGGCGGCCAAGCCCCTAATCCAAGTTTGCCGCAAGGATTAGAGTATCTATAAAGGGGATACGCAAGATCACACAGCAGGGTGCAAAAATTCCTAATCAAGTGAACATGTCATGGTAGTGCACAAGATCACAAAGTAGGGAAACTAACCATAGTCCCAATTTGGGACGACATGAATCAAGGTACATAAGATCACAAAGCATGGTACCATAATCCCGTGTCGGAAAATCACAGTTTCTAGCATAGAGTCTTTCAACTCGTACTTTCTTCGGGTAACCATCTAACTCTCTTAAATCAAACTCTCTGCCATGGCATACATTTATATGGTATCATCATACCATTGACTTGCAAGTCATAGTAACACATCAATTCTCCAACTTTTCATGCCCTTTACAACATGCACATATATAAAACTTTCACACACATCAATTACATGCACCATGGTTCTCAACATGTAATAGTTTCAAGAAACTTTATCATTTATGAGTAATATCATGTCAATTGCAAAAACTCATGCTCTCGATAGTTTAACACAAGTATAGTGTGGGGTATAAAACATTATCATGGGGGATTTAAAGAATTCACAATTCATATACATCGCACCTTTTCGAAATTCAGATCACATGTTCACAATTCAACAATTGAAATATATGCAAGCTAACAACCCCATGATATTTCAATATTTCTTTCAAAACCATATCACAAAACATGTTATTGATATTAAAACAAAACCCCACTTGTAAAAACATATGTATACGTATAGATAGTAAGGTCTTGTGTAAATTCCTTTCAAAAATCATGCCCATGAAATTTAGGACAACCCCACGTACCCCTATTTCAGAAAGTAAATGGATGATTCTTGGAGCCTACGATGCGAGGATTCCAAATCTCCAATTATCTTCTAAAAGCCACGGTTATATCTTGAACAATGAGTATTTTTAGTCTGAAACCCTAATGGAGTTTCTTGAGAGATTTTGATGAAAATAAACTTAAGATTTTGATGAAAATAAACTTACTTTGGTGTTCTTGGGATTAAACCCCGTGTTAGATATGATAAGGGGTTGGAGAAGTACCATTTTTACCCTTAATGAGACGGAGTAAAAATATAACTGGTGCCCGATTTTATGGACCACCACAACGCGCCACAATCGCGGTGGCTCACTGGAAATTGCCAATGGGGAAATTGTCTCTCTCCGCGATGTTCCACAATCGCGAAGTCTCACTGGAAATTGACGAATGCAAAATTGGGATCCTCCGCGACGCGCTAAACACCTGAATGACGATGTTTTACGACTAGCACATAAAATAGCCATAACTCCCTCACTAGGTGTCCGTTTTGGACAAATCTTATATCAACAGAAAGCTTATTCAGTCACCTACATAATGAAAAGTTAAAATTTAAAGAATTCCACAGGGAGTTGAGTATAATTCATTCTAGAATCCCATGCTTGATACTTTTAGGGACGAATTTTAGCTTGGAAACTTTTGGGGCGTTACAGTATTCCCCCCTTGGGAACATTCATCCCCGAATGTTGACGCGGAACACAGACAAGCATGACTTCAAGCATACTAAGGCATAGTTAGAATAAGGCAAGGATTGTACTTTCCATTTCGTCATCCACTAGGTCAAAAAGGTTTGGGTACCTAGCTCTCATGTCAACTTCGGATTCCCAAGTTACTTCTTCAATTTTCTGGTTTCTCCACAACACTTTAACTGAGGAAATCTTTTTCTTTTTCAATTTTCTAATTTGGGGATCCAAAATTTCTACAGGCTCTTCTTCATAGGATAAGGAGTCTGTCACTTTGATTTCTTCGACAAGCAATACTAAAGAATGGTCTCCAATACAATTATTCAACATAGATATATGAAATACCGGATGAACGGAACCCAAACTTACAGGTAATTCTAACTCATACGCGACTGCACCTACCCTTCTCAAAATCTGATATGGTCCTATGTAGCGAGGACTCAGCTTACCTTTCTTCCCGAACCACATGACTCCCTTCATGGGAGAAACCTTAAGAAACACCAAATCTCCAACCTCAAACTCTAAACCTCTTCTCCTAACATCGGTGTAGGACTTATGATGACTTTGGGATATCTTAAGTCGCTCTCTAATGACTTTCACATCCTCTATTTCCTAATAAACAAGATCAGACCCAAACGTCTGCATCTCACCCACTACATACCACCCTATTAGTGACCTACATCTTCTTCCATACAACACCTCAAATGGTGTCATCTTAATAATGGAATGGAAACTGCTATTATACGCGAACTCTATTAGGGGAAAGTGCTCCGCCCAACTTCCTTTAAAATCAATCACACAGTCCCTCAAAATGTCCTCAAGGGTATGAATGGTGCGCTCAGCCTACCCATCAGTCTGAGGGTGGAAAGCAGTGCTTAGGTTCACTTGGGTACCTAAGCCTCTCTGAAAAGATCTCCAAAACTTAGAAGAAAATTGTGTACCTCGGTCGGATATGATGGACACAGGTGCCCCATGCAAACGAACTATTTTGGCAATGAACAGCTTGGCATAATCCTCTATCGAGTAGTTAGTCCTGATAGGTAGAAAGTGGGCTAACTTGGTCAGCCTATCTACAATTACCCAAATGGAATCATACTGGTTTTGGGACCTCGGAAGCCCAGTAATTAAATCAAAATTAATCATCTCCCACTTCCACAAGAGTAAAGCTATCTCTTGGGAAGAACCACTTGGCCTCAAATGCTCTACTTTAACTTGTTGGCAATTCAAACAGTTGGAAACAAAGTCAGCCACATCACGGTTCATATTATTCCACCAATACATAGATTTCAGATCATAGTATATCTTAGTAGAGCCTGGGTGGACAACATACCTCAAAGTGTGAGCTTCATCAAGTATTCTCTGCCTCAGACCATCTACATCTGGAACGCATAACCTACCCTGATATCTCAAAATGCCATCACCACCAATCTCAAATGACATCACCTTCTGCTGACCCACATCACTTTTTATCTGCATCAAGATGGGATCTACGGCCTATTTTACTTTAACTTCTACACAAAGGGAAGATTTAGCTATCTCATGCACCACCACCCCTCCATCTTTGTAATCTAAGAGTCGCACTCCATGATTTGCAAGTCGATGAACATCCTTCACCATTTCTCTCTTCCCTTCCTCAATATGAGAGAGGCTGCCCATAGATAATCTACTGAGGGTGTCGTCTACCATATTTGCCTTACCCGAATGATAGTGCAAGATCATGTCATAGTCCTTTAAAAGTTCCAACCATTGTCTCTTCCTGAGATTCAACTCTTTCTGCGAGAAAACATACTGTAAACTCTTGTGGTCAGTAAATATATCAACATGCACCCTATACAAATAGTACCGCCAGATCTTAACTACAAAAAAACACAATCGCTAATTCCAAGTCATGAGTAGGGTAGTTCCGCTCATGCACCTTCAACTGCCTAGATGCATAAGCCACTACCTTACCGTACTGTATAAGAACACACCCAAGTCCCATTTGGGATGCATCACAATATACAACAAAACCTTTTGTACCCTCCAGAAGAGTCAAAATAGGAGCAGTAGTCAACTTGTCTTTCAGCTTCTCAAAACTACTCTCACAAGATTCAGACACCACAAAAACTTTACCTTTTTCGAAGTCAACTTAGTAAGTGGTGCATCTATGGAATAAAAACTCTCTACGAATCTTCTGTAATAACCCGCCAAACCCAAGAAGCTCCGAATATCGGTTGGATTCGTGAGTCTGGGCCATTTTCTCACTGCCTCAATCTTTTGGGGATCAACCCGAATCCCCTCACTAGACACAATATGCCCCAAGAAAGCAATAGCATTAAGCCAGAATTTACACTTGGAGAATTTTGCATACAACTTATGATCTTTGAGATTCTGAAGAATAATTCGGAGGTGATTGGCATGGTCCTTCTCACTTTTAGAGTAGATCAAGATGTCATCGATAAAAACTATGACAAATAGGTCTAGGAACTGACGGAAAACCCTATTCATTAGATCCATGAAAGTTGCAAGAGCATTAGTCAACCCGAAGGACATGACCAAGATTCATAATGACCATATATGGTTCGGAAAGCTGTTTTAGGAATGTCTGACTCCCTAACTTTCAACAGGTGATAGCCCGAATGAAGGTCTATTTTATAAAAACACTTAGCACCCTGAAACTGATTAAAAAAGGTCATTAATTCTAGGAAGAGGATATTTATTTTTCACTGTGACCTTATTCAACTGGCGATAATCTTTTCACATACACAGGGAACCATCTTTCTTCCGCACAAAGAGTACAAGTGCACCCCAAGAAGAAACACTAGGTCTAATAAAACCTTTATCTAGGAGATCTACTAGCTGTTCTTTCAACTCTTTTAACTCTGCAGGAGCCATTCTATATGGATGAATAGAAATAGGACGGGTATCTGGCAATACATCAATGCCAAAATTTATCTCCCTATCAGGTGGAATTCCTGGGAAATCATCTAGAAAAGCTTCTGGGAATTCATTTACTACAGGAATAGACTGAAGAGGAAGACTTTCGGTGTTAGAATCTTTAACCCAAATAAGATGATACATGCAACCTTTGGAAATGAGTTTATGGGCCATGGGATAAGATATGAAGTGCCCCCTAGGTGCTAAAGAGTGCCTTTCCCACTCTATTACTGGCTCATTTGGAAAAGAAAAGGTAATCTTCCGGGTTCTACAGTCTAGTGTAACATAACACGAATGGAGCCAGTCAATCCCTAGGAGATCATCAAATCAACCATATCAAGCTCTATGATATCTACCACAGTATCCCGACTAAGAATAGATACTACACAATTTTTATATATCCTTCTAGCCACAACAAAATCACCCACCAAAGTGGAAACAGAGAAAGGATCGGTAATGACTTGGGGCTCAAACCCAAAACCAATAGCCACATATGGGGTCACATAAGATAAGGTAGACCGGGGATCAAGAAACATATGTACATCACGGGAAAAGATTTGTAACATACCGGTGACCATATCTGGAGAGGTCTCTACCTCCTGGCGGTTGGTCAAAGCATATAGCCGGTTGCGACCGCTCCCGGCAGCTGAAGTGGCTCCCTTCTGAGGTACTGGTGTAGAAAAATTTGCCTGTGACTTGGCTCCCCCAGCATTACCTCCTGTATCAGGGCAATCTCTCTAAAGGTGTCCCACCTAACCGCAAGAATAACAATTTCTCCTCGCAAAGTAACATTTTCTAGGATGATTCTTCCCGCAGGTGTTACAACGAGGAAAAATCTGGCAGGCTGCATCACACTGCCCTGCGACTGAGTATCCTGAGCTCTGAGTCCTGGACTAGTCTGAAAACTCTGAGATCGCCCATCAATTGGGGGTATGGGCGCTAGCTATAGACTGCGTCTAACCCTAAAACTTCTTCTTTTTCCATTTACCGCCCCAGTTACCGCTCTGTTGCTGACTGTAGTTCTGATCCGCTGTTCTAGCTCTCTTCGCCTACCTGTCTTTCTCTCTAGATTCAGACATTTTTTTCTTCTCTTCTACCTGTTGCATATGGACTGACAGTTGATCAAAGTCCACCTCCCTATTTAGCATCTCCCATTGACATTCAAGTGCTAGATTATTGAAAAGGCCAGATGCAAATTTCCTCATCTGGGCCCTCATATTTCCTATCATTTCTGGTGCATAATGAGCCAGTTGACTAAACATCAGAGTGTACTCATGGACACTCATCTTCCCTTGCTTAATATTTATAAATTCCTCTTCTTTGGCTTCCCTCAACTCTAGAGGAAAGAATTGGTCAAGAAAATCTCCCACAAATTTTTCCCAAACTGTGGGCTCAACACTCTCCCCTTTCGCATCCTCCCACTTATTGTACCATTGGTTAGCTACATCCTTAAGTTGGTACACTGCTAACTAAACCCCTTCCACCTGATCCACATGCATAACTATGAAAATTTTCTCCATTTCATCTATGAACTCCTGGGGTCATCTTCTACTTTAGTGCCAGAAAATTTGGGTGGGTTCATTCTCATAAACTGGCCCACCCTAGTGGCCTCAGAAGTGACAGATGCAGACCCAGTATCTTATGACCTCTGAGTCTGTAAGGTTAATATCTTGCAAGCATGTAAATGGACTGCCTGAATTCTGCATTCGATATGTCCCTCTAAGAAAATAGAGGACGGTTAATATTTATCCTCAGAGCTCGAGAAAGACAGGTCGGGACTGGAGGTACTCATAAAGTAGGAACAGGTTCTGGGGTATGGGCTCTGTTACGGGTCTGCATACCATGAGTGGGGCGAACTTCATCATCCTGAGTATCCTGGTTGCTGGAACGATGATGAGGCATGACTGTTTTCTAAAATACAATGGATCACTGATTAGGGAACAGTTCTAATTTAGACTCTAAAGCACGAAATAAATCACAAAGAGGGGAAACACTTTCCTAAACACCTAGTATCTTCCTACTTATAAGTGTGGCATGCTAAACACCCATAAATAAGACTCTACCCGACACAATTTTCCAGACACCCTAGGACCATGGACCGTGCTCTGATACCAAGTTTGTCACGACCCAAACAAGGGCCTGGTTGTGACGAACATCCGACCCATGAAGGCCCGGATGCTCCACTCTATCTGGTAATCGTGCACAACATTCATATAATAAAAGAAAATGCAAAATTATAAATCGAATATGGAAACATGGTCATACTCTAAAATTAGTTTAACAATAAAGGAAAACTCCAACAATATCTAAATAACATCTGACTCAGTCTGCAAAATCTCTACTAAATCTCAAAACAATACTATTTGAAGTCTAGGAACAGTCACCAGTAGACCAAAATTGTAGAATGATGAATATCTGTAAGACATTAGACCTTTCAGAATATAGAAGGCTCACCACTGCACAATCTCTTCTGCTGTCTGAATTATCTATTATTTATCTTGACTCCTAGACTGTGCCTCAGAACCTAAGAGGTTGGAGAGGGGGGGGGGGGGTCAATACAGATGTACTGGTACACAGAGCTAATCCAAAATAGTCATTTATAATCAATATATATGAAAGAAATTTAAAATAGTTCATAAACATATCATATAGTAAGAAATCACATGCGCATTTTAAAGACTTTGAAACATTTCTTTGAAACCATGACTCACTCTTTGTCTTACTTTTTAGCTAGATGGTACACCCTACAATCTATAATTCCACGGGCTATATGGAATCCTCCCTTGACTCGGCGGCCAAGCCCCCAATCCAAGTTTGCCGCTAGGATTGGAGTATTTATAAGGAGGGCACGCAAGATCACACAGCAGGGTGCGAAAATCCCTAATCAAGTGAACATGTCATGGTAGTGCACAAGATCACAAAGTAGGGAAACTAACCATAGTCCCAATTTGGGACGACATGAATCAAGGTACACAAGATCAAAAAGCATAGTACCATAATCTTGTGTTGGCAAATCACGGTTTCTACCATAGTGTCTTTCAACTCGTACTTTTTTCGGGTAACCATCTAACTCTATTAAATTAAACTCTAACTCTGTCATGGCATACATTTATATGGTATCGTCATACCATTGACTTGAAAGTCACATTACCATATCAATTCTCCAACTTTTCATGCCATTTACAACATGTATATATATAAAACTTTCACACACATCAAACACATGCACCATTGTTCTCAACATGTAATAGTTTCAAGAAACCTTATCATTTATGAGTAATATCATGTCAATTGCAAAAACTCATTCTCTTGATGGTTTAACACAAGTATAGTGTGGAGTATAAAACATAATCATGGGGGATTTAAAGAATTCATAATTCATATACATCGCACCTTTTCAAAATTCAGATCACATGTTCATAATTCAACAACTGAAATATATGCAAGCCAACAACCCCGTGATATTTCAATATTTCTTTCAAAACCATACCACAAAACATATTATTGATATTAAAACAAAATCCCACTTGTAAAAACATATGTACACGTATAGATAGTAAGGTCTTGTGTAAATTCTTTTCAAAAATCATGCCCATGAAATTTGGGACAAGCCCACGTACCTCTGTTTCAGAAAGTAAATGGATTATTCTTGGAGCCTACGATGTGAGGATTTCAAATCTCCAATTATCTTCAAAAACCCACAGTTAAATCTTGAGCTATGAGGATTTTTAGTCTGAAACCCTAATGGAGTTTCTTGAGAGATTTTGATGAAAATAAACTTACTTTGGTGTTCTTGGGATTAAACCCCGTGTTAGAGATGATAAGAGGTTGGAGAAGTGACATTTTTACCCTTAATGAGATGGAGTAAAAATATAATTGGTATCCAATTTTATGGGCCACTGCGACGCGCCACAATCGCGGTGGTTCACTGGAAATTGCCAATTGGGAAATTGTCTCACTCCGTGATGCGCCACGATCGTAGAGTCTTAATAGAAATTGACGAATGCAAAATTGGGATCCTCTGCGATACGCTAAACACCTTAATGACGATGTTTTACGACTAGAACATAAAATAGCCATAACTCCCTCACCGGGTGTCCGTTTTGTATGAATCTTATATCAACGAAAAGCTTATTCAGTATCCTACGTAATGAAAAGTTAAAATTTAAAGAATCCCATAGGGAGTTGAGTATAATTCCCTCTAGAATCCCATGCTTGATACTTTTAGGGACAAATTTTAGCTTGGAAACTTTCAGGGCGTAACATTCATTGTGATTAATTACAGGTTAAACAGTGACGATAATATCATCATTGCCAATTATTTGAATTATTAGTTACAAAAACTATTTTCACAATTAAATATAAAATTTTGTGCCTAAAACTTACAATATAATAGCTTCAAATTTTATTAATTAGTTGATCATTTTTAACTTCGGTCTATTTAAAATATTTCTCACATGTACAATATTAACACATTGGCTTTACACCTTCGAAAAATTCATTCAATAAGTTCACTTCAACCTTCACACAATTAGATCGAGTCTTCTTTTCTATAGCTATATCAATACACAATGAATTTTCTATACTCAACCAAAAATGGCCAAAAATAAATTTATATTTAGCTATGAAAAAAATCGTTAAATTATTCAGCTATAAATTCTAAATCATCACTACTTAAGGATCGCATATTTATGACAAAATTAAGTTGTCACTGAATAACAGATTGATTAGACACAATAAAATGAGCATCACTAAATGTTTATAGTATTAGTGACAAAAACTGAGGTCACAATTAAATATCAAATTTTGTGGCTAAATCTTACAATATTTAACTATGAACTCTAATTTGTCGATATTGCGATAACTTATCTTTTATGATAAATTTTTTTTGTGTCTAAAATTATAACGAATTCAAGACAAAAAATAGTTTTTCACGAATTGGATCCATTATTAGCGATAAAAAAGGATGTCACTGAAAACTTAAAATTCATCACTAATGATACTTAATAAAATGATGCCAAAATATATTTTTGTGGAAAACTTTAGAGGACAAAACTTTGCTACGAAATTTTATGTTTCGTCACTAAAAGTATGTGCTTCATGTATTTAGATACAAAACGAAAAGTTTGTAATAGAGGTGAACAATTAGTGATGAATTTAATCTCGTAGCTATATATAAATTTTGTTGTAGTGATTATTTTTAGTTCATGAACTTATAAATTTCACTATGACTTTCCATTTCCACGTACAACCATGTTTTAAATGCATATTTCAATAAATATCTTGTATCCTCAGTTGTAAAACTTATTTTAAATATGTTCATGATTTAGTGCATGTCCCCATATACTCAGTACATTCCAATGTACTGGCCACATATATGCGTTTGTGGCTATATTCCTTTATGATGTAGGTACCACATGTAGTCCATACACAAGAGTTAGACAGTTCTCAGCTTTCAGCCAGCAGGTGATGAGTTCTCTTATTTTGGGGACTTCAATTAGTTGTAGTTCATGTACTGTATTGGTATTGGTATTATTCTTATGTATTGATTTGTGGTAGTTGGAGGCATGTCCTAGCCACCTACAGTCAGTGAGGTTGTTTCTAGCATTTTAATATTATTACGCATGGCTTTGTAGACGTTATGGTGCGTAACTTTTTTCTGTTACATTGTGTTAAGTGGCTATCTGTTTACTGCCACTACATGCAACCTTACTTGGACGTGTGCAACAATGATCTTGACTCTTGAAAAGTAGTGGCTGAATTTAGCCACTATTTTTCTTGAAGTTCATGTAACCACTAATCCATTATCTTTCTCATTATGTCTTGTAACTCTTGTAAACTAAAGGCTTTTGATTTTCCGTCTTTACTATCCATTTATTTATCCTATTCATTTCATGAAAGAGTTCTTCACCTATAAATAGAGGTGATCTTGCATGATTTTGGTACATACACAAGATAATATAGAATTCACAAAAGATAGTAAAAAAAAAGAGTTCATTAGTTGAAGGGAGGTGTTCTTTTTTGTGGAGCTTTGAACTCAACTCTTGTCCAGAGTTGTTGAATTGTTCTTTGTGAGAAGGATATTTTATCCTAGAGGGAACAAGTCAAGAAGATTATTGCTGGACCGGCGAAAATAATTTGTTGCAGTGGGCTTGAATCTCCTTAAAGAGAGCGAGATATCCACGCCTCACCCGAAAAAGAAGAAAAAGAAGATATTTATTTATTTCCTTCTCTTATAATTATCAGTTGTAATATTTATTGTAATTTCACCAATAATTTTAAGGATATTCAATGGCAACAACTGAAAAATCTGCAGATGTCAAGATGGGAGATCTTAACAAGCCATTCCAATTCAACGGGTAAAGTATTTTTCTACTTAAGTCTTCTCAACTTTTCTTATTGATAACTGAGAAGAAACCAAACAAATTAGATAACTCTTCCATGCGTGATGAAGAACTCATTTTTTTCAATAGAAAGTTGAAAAATACAATGGTGACTCCTACAAGTGTCGGTACTTTTTACTTAATTATCTATCTGATAATTTTTATAATTATTTTTATAGAACTTACTCTAGTTCAAAGAAAATTTGGAAAGCCTTGCAGAGTAACTATGACAATGAGGAAGCGGGAGTAAAAAAATATGTAGCTAGAAGATTTTTTTATTTCCAAATGGTGGACAACAAATAGTGGTAGACCAAGATCAGGACTTCATAATGATTATTGGAGAGCTTAGGTCCGAAGAAGTTAAAATTGGAGATAACCTTATTATTTATGGCATAATTGATAAACTTTCACCTTTGTGGAAGAAATTTCAAAAAACTATGCACCACAAACAAAAGAAAACTTTTCTTAAGACTTTGATAATGAGAGTCCACATGGAAAAAGAAGCAAGGATCCAAGATGCACTTTTGCAAACAGAAGAGAACAACATCACGCAGAAGGTATATTTAACTTCTTCAAATAATGCTACCCCTGAAACTAACAGAATTACTACTTTGAAGCCTAAGAAGAAAAAAATCAAGAAAAATGATGGTGGACATCCCAAGGATAATAATGGTGGAAAAAAACAAGCAAACAATCAACATGTATGACAAAAAGGACAACATAAGCTCTGATACCAATTGTGGGGGGGTGCGGATAAGTTCGGATAAAATTTGGGCATATTGCTCGATTTTGCAAATTTCAGAAATGTGGGCCTACACCTCAGGTAAACGTTACCGAAGAACCATCATGGCAGTGATAATAGACATTAACATGGTGGAAAATATTAATGGATGGTGGGATGACTCTGATGCAAACCGTCATGTCTGTTATGACAAAGACTGATTTAAAAAATATACTAATTTTGAGGAGCCCAAAACCATCATGCTTGGAGATTCTCACACAACTCAAGTACTTGGAATGGGAGATGTCAAGTTGAGGTTTACTTATGAAAGGCTATTAATCTTAAAAAATGTACTTTATACTCCTTCTATGAGAAAAAAATTGATGTCTACTTTTTTCTTAATAAGGCAGGCTTCAACCAGATTATTTAATCTGGTCAATATATAATTGTGAAAAATAAAGTTTTTGTGGGAAAGGATATGCATGTGATAGTATGTTCAAATTGAATGTTGAAATGAATAAAACATCTACTTCTATTTACATGCTTTCTTCTACTAATTTTTGGCATGCTCATTTGTGTCATATAAATGAACGTTATGTGGGAATCATGAGTAGTTGAGGATTAATTCCAGTGATCAAAGAGAATTTTGAAAAATGGGAGGCTTGTAGTAAAGACAAAATCACAAAAAGGCCTCATTTTCAAGTTGAAAGAAAACTGAATTGTTAGAATTAGTTCATACTAATATTTGTAAACTTGGTGAAACTTTAACTCGTGTAGGAAATAGATATTTTATCACTTTCATTGATGATTTTTCTAAGTTTACATATGTTTACTTAATGAAAAATAAAGTGATGCTTTTAAGAACTTTAAAACTTTTCTACATGAAGTTGAAAATCAGTTTAATAGAAAAACAAAAAGAATTAGAAGTGATAGAGGGCTTGAATATGAGTCATATGAGTTCAAATCTTTTATTAGATCATTGGGTATAATTCATGAAACTATTTCTCCTTATTCTCCTACATCTAACGGTGTATCAGAAAGAAAGAATAGAACTTTGGTTGTGTTAACTAATGTCATCTTAATTGAGTCTTGTGCACCTTTTAAGTTTTTGGGGAGAAGCTCTTTTGACTGCTTGTTATGTATTGAATCATGTGCCTCATAAAAATCTTTTGAGTTGTGGAAAGGTCATAAGACAAATTTCGGATATCTAAGAGTTTGGGGTTGGTTAGACTATGTAAGGTTAATGGATCCTAAAATCTCTAAGTTGGATAAAAAAAAGTTACTACATGTGCTTTTCTTGGTTATGCTTCAAATAGTACGACCTATATATTTTTTAATCTTGAAGATAGTGTGATAATACAATTAGGTGATGCTATTTTTCTTGAAAATAAATTTCCTTTTTATTCTAAAAATAGTGGGGGTCAAAGGACTAAAAAATATATTTTGTTACTACCTAGTTCTTCCACTTCTATTTTAAAATACAAAGAAAATGATGATTTCGAGTTAAAAAGAAGTAAAAGAGCTTGAGTAGAAAAAGTCTTTGGTCCTGATTATTATGTTTTTAATATTGGAGATGACCCTATTACTTTAAAAGAAGCTTTGTCTTCACATGATGTTATTTTTTGGAAAGAGGCTATAAATGATGAAATGGAATCACTAATTTTCAATAAGACTCGGAAGCTAGTTGATTTATCATCGGGTTGTAAAATAATTGGATGTAAATGGGTCTTACTTAAAAAACATAAAATCGGATGGATCTGTTGATAAATACAAAGCTAGGCTAGTGGCTAAAGGTTTTAAACAACTAGACGGCCTAGAATTTTTTGATACTTTTTTCTCCGGTAACTAGAATTACATCCATTAGACTTTTTGTTGCTATTGTGGCAATTTTTGATTTACAGATTCATCAAATGGATGTAAAAACTTCTTTTTAAAACGAATACCTAAATGAGGAGATTTATATGAAACAATCAGAGTGTTTTGTTGAGGCTGGCCAAGAAAGCAAAGTGTGTAAACTTAATAAATCCCTATATGGCTTGAAATAGGCACCAAAGCAATGACATGAAAAGTATGATTCTTGCATGATTTATAATGAGTTTAAAACAAATGAGTGTGATAAATGCATATATCATAAGACATGGAATAATTTGCATGTTATTATTTGCCTATATGTTGATGATTTATAGATCTTTGACTCTAACATGAATGTTATTGGTGAAACTAAAAATATTGTTAGAATCCATTTTGATATGAAAGATCTTGGTGAGGCAAATTTTATTCTAGGAATAAAAATAACTAGAACATGTGATGGAATTTTCCTTGACTAGTAACATTATGTTAAGAAAATATTGAAAAAATATAATTTCCATGATTGCAAGCATGTTGTTGCTCCATTTGATTCTAGTGTTCACTTGTTTCCTTTTGAAAGTGAAAATGATGTTATAAATCAAAAGGAATATGCTAGCATAATTGAAAGTTTAAGATATGTGCCTGGTTGCACTAGGCCTGATATTGCATATGCAGTAGGCGTACTTAGCAGGTTTACTGGCAAGCCAAGTAATAAACATTGACATGTTATAATGAGAGTAATGAGATATTTAATTGGAATGAAAAATTATGGTTTGTTCTATAAAAAATATCCTGTTGTACTTGAAGGATTTTGTAATGCGTATTGGAACACTTTGTCAGGTGATTTCTTATGCACTACTAGTTATGTTTTCACTTTGGGTGGTGGTGCTATATGTTGGAAGTCTAAAAAACAAACTATAATTGCTAACTCTACCATGGAGGCATGAACTAATTCCTTTAATTAGTTGAGAGATTTGTTATTTCAAATAACTTATTTTGAAAAACCAATTTCTCCTATTTTAATTCATTGTGATAGTACCACTGCAATTGGTAGAGTTTAAAACCATTATTGCAATGGTAAATCCAGACCTATAAGGAGAAAACACAATAATGTGAGATCATATTTGACAAATGGTACCATTGATGTTGATTATGTAAAATCTTATGATAATCCTGCAGATCCATTGACTAAGGTCTTATCAAGAGAAAAGTTCTAGAGCATACCGAGGGGATGAGATTGAAGTCTATTAAATCATGATTCATATGTGAGGAAACCCAACCCGGGAACTAGAAATCCTATAACTAGGTTCAAAGGGAAAAATGAATCACATGATGACTTATTGTGAAAAATGCACTATTTTCTCATACCTCCCTATGGTGAGAGTGAATTTACCTGTAATGATTGTGAGGTTGAGTTTAAAAGAAACTCTTAATGAAAATCTATAGCTCGTATGATTAGGGTGCTAAAATTATAGGAGAACTCTCGACGGATTTCACCTATATGAGTGTGGAGGTAGGCCGCTTCCTATGAAAATTAGACTCATTCTCAAAGAAAATCATTAAAATCGGAATAGCACAAGGACATAATGTCACGACCCGAGTCAGGACCCTAGTCATGACAAGCATCCCAAACCATATAGGCTCGGACGCCCCAATCTGTCTGGTACATCCTGAACATCATTCATAACAATAAATAAAAGATGCGGAACATAAACAAACAAAATCATGGTCATGTTCTAAGTTAAATTTAACAATGCGATAATAAGTTAATCAACAACTAGACAACATCTATTTCAATTTACGAAATAACTATTACATACGAAATTGACAACTGTCTGAAATTGGGACAAGGCCCCCATTAGACCTAAACCAAAGTAAATAACAAATGTCTAAAATCATATAGGCCTTTCAGAATAAAGAAGGCTCACCAACTACACTCTTTAGTTCTGATAACTCTACGGCTTAGCAGGACCTCTAGACTGAGCCTCAGACCCTGAAATATAGGGGGTCAATACAATTGTACTGGTACGCAGAGAAGTCCAAAATAATGGATTTATATAAATATAAATTAAGTGAGAGCAGGTAATGAAACAACATGCATGATCTAATTTAAAATACATGGGCAAATCTTTAATAATCATAAAACAATCATGTCAATGCAGTTCTATTCTTTGTATTACTTCTGAACTAGGTGGTACACCCTACATTTCTGAAAGTATTCCATGGGATATATGGGATCCTCCCTTAACTCGGTGGCCAAGCCCCCAACTCAAGTTTTTCGTAAGAGTTGGAGTTTCTATTTCGATACGTCTTAGGACACTAGGCCAGCGTATAATCCTTCTTGTGGAAATAATAAACCCGTATCGGCAAAATACGATTCCTGTAAATGAATCGAGTGAACCATGCCTACTTCAGGTAACCACCTAATTCTCTTAGTGCCCATTTTTATCCTGTTCTATACATGCATCTTTTTGAACTCAAAATCTGAAATTTGAAATAAAATCTGTGTTCTATTCTGAGTTTTACCATGGCCTTATCTGATTTGGTATCGTTATACCAAGACTTGCAAGTCATAATTCTTAGCCTTAAAATATCATGCATGATTCTTTCATTTAAAATACTGTTCAGACCACCAAAGCATTCAGACAAGTATAAGAGAATTCAGATTTCAAAGCATAAGTCAAAACCATGCAAAGATTCTCATCCTTTCAACAATTCCAACAAATATGTGGTGGTCATGTATTTTTGACAAAATCATGCAATTCTTTCATTATAAATTTTTGGCATTTATCAACATGTAAAAACCCCTCTCTTCAATTCAAAACCATAATCAAGTCATAAACAATAATCAAGATATTTATATCATGCTTCTCAAAATACATTCGAAATAATACATATCGTATGAAAAGAATGGGAAATCATAGCAAGAGAGGGATTCTATATTTTCATTCTCTCAATAAAATATTCAACTTAATTTCATACATACGGATAAACGAGTACAAATCAATTTGGGGGAAGTCCTCAAGACCAAAACAATAATATCATTAAAGAATTCATAATGAAAAATTGTAAACATAATTCCAAAAACCCTTTAAAATTTCATGATTTCTATTACTTTAAATCTTATTCGAAGAGTTTTCAACAAGCACATGTAGTTTATGAAAACCCCACGTACCTTAGATTACTTAGGAGAAACAGCGGAGCCCAAACCTTGACTAATTTCTTGACACTCTTGACTTCTAAGGATGAGTTTCTTGATCTTTGAGAAAGAGCCTAGGGTTTTTTATTTGAGAGAGACAAGTAGTTTTTTTTATGTTATTAGCTCCAAAAATGATTTAATTTCATGTTAAGGCGGAGTTTATATGAGGAAAATTGACTGATATACCCCTCCTGACCCAAAATTTAAAAGAATATGTGAATTGGGCAACTAACGTGACGCGTTAATATCACGTCGGTTCACGGCTTCATTGATGTGTCCATCGATGCAGCGCATCGACTTCTCGGTGGTTTACTATTTCCAACATCCTAACTCACCTCTAATGTTGTCCGAAAAATCCAAAACTTCCCCGACATATCACATTTAGTCCCCAGAACATGAAACAACTTAAAAATCCATATCTTAAGATTAGAAAAATTGATTTAGAGATCACACAAGTTTAGGAGCTTAAAATATGACTAAGTCCTATTTGACACTTAGAAAATTTTCAAGTTGCTAGACTCTCAAACATGCTATTAGGTGAGATACCACATAGAAGATTTTTTTGCGGGGTGTTACACGTAATGTGCTGACTATAAAGCTCATGTCAACACCTTGACTATTATATGTAAGCAACAACTTTTTTATTTCTCTTAAGCAGTCATAGTTCAAGTCTGAGACCACTACGGCTCTAGAGTAAAAATTATTATTTTACTAAGTGGAGGTTCACTGCAGAGCACACCTTCATTATGCATGTAGTCTTCGTTCAACTAGTGGACTCTCTTATAAATATTAAAATGAGTGAGGGATTGATGTTGTTTCTAGCATTTTAATATCATTATTTAATATTATTATGCATGGCTTTTTGGACGTTATGGTGCATAACTTTTTCTGTTATATTGTGTTAAGTGTCTATCCGTTTACTGCCACTACATGTAGCCTTACATAACTCCTCAATCATTATTATTTTTACTCTTTACTATTGACATTTTGTGATGGCCTTTTAAGGCATAAGTACGTGTGCAACAATGCTCTTGACTCTTGTAAAGTAGTGGCTGAATTTAGCCACTATTTTTCTTGAAGTTCATGTAACCATTAATCCATTATCTTTCTCATTATGTCTTATAACTCTTGTAACCTAAAGGCTTTTGATTTTCCCTCTTTACTATCCATTTATTTTTCCTATTCATTACATGGAAGAGTTCTTCACCTATAAATAGAGGTGATTTTGCATGATTTTGGTACATACACAAGATAATATAGAGTTCACTAAAGATAGTAAAAAAAGAGAGTTCATTAGTTGAAGGGAGGTGTTCTTTTTTGTGGGTCTTTAAACTCAACTCTTGTCCAGAGTTGTTGAGTAGTTCTTTGTGAGAAGGCTATTGTATCCTGGAGGAGACAAGTCAAGCAGATTACTGTTGGACCGGCGAAAATAATTTGCTATAGTGGGCTTCAATCTCCTTAAAGAGAGGGAGATATCTGCGCCTCAGCTGAAGAAGAAGAAGAAGAAGAAGATATTTGTTTATTTTCTTCACTTGTAATTATCAGTTGTAATATTTATTGTAATTTCACCAATAGTCAGTATAGTAAAGGCTTCATAGATAGTCAGTCAGAGTCATTCATGTAATTCAAGTTCTTTCTTCAGATTTATCATGATGTAAACTATTACAGTATTTTATTTAATCAGATTTCTTTATGATTATGTTTCCTCTCAGCAAATTAAGCTTTTATGTACATTTTAAATCACTTGCTCAAGCAGTATGCCAGTTCATGGGTTAGATTTGGATCACTTGTGGTTCCAAGCACCGTGTTATGACTAGGGGTAGTCTCAGGTCGTCACATTTACATAAAGAGGTATAAATGGAATTACCTCCAGGTATAGTCACCAATACTCTAGGTTTAGTATGCAAATTACACAAATCTATTTATGGTTTAAAGTATGCCAGCAGAAAATGGTATGCCAAGCTTACTGAGGGATTGTGTTCTAGAAGACACACACATTCCATGTATGATTACTCCTTGTTCTATAGGAAGGATCAATAATCTGTTGGTTTTGTGGCTATATATTTGGATTATACTATCCTTATTTAGACCGACTTATGTAAAATACTAGAGCTGAAGATGTTCCTTCACAATACCTTTATGATAAAAAACATGGGTAAATTGTAGTACTTCCTATGACTAGATATATTGTATAAGTTAGATGGCATAATCATCTCTCAAAGGAAATTTATTCTAGACCTGTTAAAAATGTATGATGTTGTTGAGCATAGCAGCTTCTCCTCACCAGTGATCCTACTATCAGATTGCATGCTATAAAAGATTCAACCTTGCCAGATCCCACCTTCTGTAGAAATTTGATTGGTAAACATAATTTCCTAACCAATACTAAGATGGATATTGCCTATGCAGTTCAATATTTAAGCCAACTTATGAAGGATCCTAAAGAACAACACCTGGGAACTGTCTTCCATGTACTAAGCTATCTTAAATCTGACACTTTCTTGGGCATTTTCCTCTCATAAGATACGAACTTTGAAGTACAAGAATTTATGATTCAGACTATACAGCTTGCCCAAACTCTAAGAAGTCTATAATGGATACATTATTCTACTAGGAAATAGCCCTGTCAGCTGGAAGTCTAAGAAATATGAAACCATGTCCTTGTCATCTGCTGAAGCTTAGTACAAATAACCGAGGAGGTTGTTGGTGTACTAGTCTGTAGAAGATCTTTCTTGAACTCGTAATTCCTCTTGTATTGCCAATGAAGGTCTATTATCACAGTTAATCAGCCTTACACATAGCAAGAAATCCTATTTTTCATGAAAGAACTAAGAACCTAGAAGTTGACTGCCACATTATAAGGAACCAGCTCCAAGCAGTCCTAATATCTTTACAACATATTCCTACTCATGACCAGCTTGCCGATGTCCTAACTCAAGCTTTGACAGGAGTCAAGCATAATGCTATCCTCAGCAAGTTGGCAGTGTTTTCTAGACTTCCAACTTGAGAGGGGTCTTAAGACTTATAATTATTATGTTGTATATTTAAATAGTATTAGTTAATTGATTAGTCATAGTTAAGCAGTGTAGTTAGTAGTCAAATCAATCAGTTAAGTGAAGGTGGTTAGTATAGTAGGTTAGCAGTTCCAAGGAACATGATTTCAATCGACACTAGGCAAGAATTTGGGAATGAAACGTAGACAAGAGTAGGTATTGCTACCTTCAACATCATTTTTGAAAGAAGCTGACAAATAAGGATATCCCCAAATTCCCACGTTGCTTCTCAACCTTTTTATTTCTTCACAATACCGTCACTGAAGCAATCTCCGTGGTCCTCAACCGTTTGATTAGTAAAATTATTGTAGTAACTAGAGTAAGTTTCAACACTTCCCTTTTTCGTCCTTTTACAAAAGAATGCCTCTTTTTTCTGCCAACCCCTACCTCACACATAGAGATTCTGTTCCCGATAGACATTTCTTGATGATTGTTCGGGGAAAATGAATAAGTAAGAAACAAGGTTGAGGTAACAGATCAGTCAAGGAAATTTCTGAACAAAAGGATAAATCAACTAGGGTGTATGTTCTATTGAGAAGTGCAACAAGTGGGACGAGTGTGTCAAAAATTGAGGCAGAGGAATGAACCACACAAAATGTTTCCATTGCACCTTTACAAATTTAAAGAATGGGAGAGATAGACGTTATCATAACTAATGTGACGGTTGAAATAATATGTAAAACATCAGTCTACTTGCTCGCTAAAGAGTTAAGTTTTGCAAAATATTGGTTAAATATCTTTGGTTGGTGGACAAATAAATGTAGTAACAAAAAAGAATGGGAGGGAAAAGACTAGGGGTTGTTTCCTACTTATTTGATAGAATATCTGAAAGGAATCATGTGCAAGTAGTAAATGTATGCATAAGAATTAAGTGTAAGTTCTTTCTCGTGTTTTAATTGGAAATTGACCAGTTGTTCCTGTATGGGATCCAGACATAGGTTGGAAGACCGTGAAGTTGGTCACATTAAATAATGTTCGAGAATTATTTGAAGAACTGGATTATTTTGTTCTTGTTGATATTAGAGAGCATTACATATCTGGGAGTAGGGGTAGAAAAATGGATAGAAATTATGGTTATCCGCTCATTTTAACCCATTATAATGCTTATAACATTACCTATCAAACTAAGAAATAAAAAAAAAAAAGCATACTTCTTCGATTGTTTATTAGTCTTCTTTAACAATCTTAAAATAAGAGTTTTTGCTTGCTCCGAACTCACCATCATACCACTAAAATAATTGACATGAAACTCAATTTTTGAATAGAATTAGAAAGACAAAGAAAAAAAGAAAATGGCTAGTAACTGTAGCTATTAGGATCCCTACTATAATATGGATATTCATATTATCCATTTGGTTTACCCATTTTTATCCATTATAAAGATGAGTCAACTCGGGTATTTAATCTATTTTTGTTTAATCTATTTTTGGCCAGCTCATATTCAACCTGACCCCCTCGTTTGACAATGGAAGGTTGCAGTAGTTTTATTGAAACAATCTAGACCCCCTAGTGTTCTAGGAATCTTAACAGAAAACTGAGCAATGTGTGTTGCAGCCTTTAAATTTTCAATTTCAAGGGGAATTTTTCCACCTAAAAGTTATATGAAAAATTGAATTTTATGAGATCACAAAGGCCACCTATGTTGGTAATTTCTATTTTGTGGACTCACATATTAATATATTGTATATAGATATACTATAAAAGTAAATATCTATTAGTATGAGTTTAGTTGGAATTATAGAAAATCCATGGAACTTTTCTAATGTTGATGGAAAACTTATAGAAAAGGCACCTTTCCGAAAAAGGCACTTCAAAGTCTTAAATAAGCATGGTCCCTAAATCAAAAGAAAATGCTTCATTTCTTTTTCTCTCCAACTCAGATGAAGAATATCAGAAAGAGCGATCTTCAAGGTTTAGAAGATCTTGTCTTCTTCAAAAGTTATTGTTATGGATAAAGGTTAGTATTCCAACAATTCTTCTATAATATTCATCATTGTCTAATAATTTACTTGTGATCTTGAATGAATTCTTTTTTCAAGTTTTTCAACAAGTGGTATCAAGAGCAAGGTCTTGTTAGATCATTAGATGGGTTTTCAATATTTGTAAGGATCAAATTCGGATTAGATTTTTTTTTTTTATAAAAGTTTTGATGGTTGTTTTTGCATTTTTTATTTTTTAAACAGAGGATTGTTTATCCTCTTTTAAAGAGATTTATTTTGGTAGGTGATTGGCATTCATAGTTTTTGAAAATATTTACCGAATTGCCGTTTGTTTGAAAATTTTCTAGATCAATTTCAAATATCCAAATAGTACATTTGTATGTATTTTCTTAAAAATAACTTTCAACATTTGAAAGAATGGTTCATTATTGATGTTGTTTTGGCATGATGTCACTTCACTTGTTTTGATTTGCCAAATCATGAAATATTAACTTGGTGAAAGAATATTTGGCACTATTATTTTTTTTTAAAGATAAATTTATTAGCTAAAGATATTGATATCACATGTTTTGATTTGGGTGGTGTCATACTAATGGAAATTCCACCATTTGGTTGCTGCTATTAAAGTGGAGTAACTTCTAACATATTGTGTTTTTCTAATAAGTTCTCTAGTTTTCATAAGTTTCTTTTTTTAGCCACTATATTATTTGTGCTTTTTGTTTAAAGTAGGTAGATTAAAGCAATATGTTGTCAAAGTAACCTTTATTGTTTGAAATTTATTTACTTTGAACACCTAAGCATATTTTATCTATGCGAAATAATTATTTCAAAGGATGATTATTTTGACAAGACTACAAATAGTTATGAATATGTGATACATTTGTAATACATGTTGATAATGTGTTGATCCAAAGAAGGCATATTGATAGGTCGTTTTAGTAATATGTTCATGAACTATGTATAAGAGTACCACTTAAAAGTTATTATTTCTGTCTAAATACTAAATGATAATGTTGTGTTAGTTAGCTTGAGATGAGCCCACTATTATGTATATGTGTTATAAATATAGTTTTTGATTTGCTTATCATTTTTTTAAGATTTATTTAATTTAGTTAACTCTACATATACAAGATCTATTTGAATGATTAATTGTGAGCATTATTTATTTTATCTTATATTGTCTTTTTATATATGTCAATATGAATAATATTATCGTGTCTAATGGCAAAGAAGAGCCTATGGAATGTATTCATTTGGGATCTACTTCTAGAATTAAAATTGTTGCACAGAAGCGAAAATGGAGTAAGACTCAAAAAACTGCAGACAAAGGAATATCATTATACTTCTTTTTAAGAAACTTGGTCACATAAAGAAAGAGTGTATGAAGTACGTTGCCTCTTATGAAACGAAAGGTAAACTTCTCAACTTTGTTTGTTCAGAAGTTAGTTTGACTATAGTACCTAGTGACACTTGGTGGGTAGATAGGGGCGCAACTACTCATGTAAGTGCCACTATGCAGGATTGCATAAGGAGCCGAATGTCGATTGATATTGAAAGATACATATATATGGTCAACGATAATAAAGCAGTTGTGGAGGCTATTGGTATATTTAGAATTCTATTAGATGCTGATTTCTATTTGGAATTAGAGAAAATATTTATTGTACCATCATTTAGATGGAATTTAATTTTTGTTTCTTGTTTGGGCGTATCTGGATACAATTGTTCTATTGAAAATGAAATTTACAGTATTGCTCTAAATTCTAATATTGTTGAAACTGGTACTCTGATGGATAAGTTATATAAATTAAATAGACAAGCCTCATCCGACAACGAAAACCTGCATTCAAGTAATTTTGGTACTAAGTGTAGATTAACAAATGAGAATTCATCAATGTTATGGCACAAACGATTGGGCCATACTTCTAAACAAAGAATTTAAAAGCTTGTGTCAGAAGGAATTCTTAATTTTCTTGATTTATAATATTTTGTAATTTGTATAGAATGTATCAAGGAAAAACAAACGAATATATAGAAAAGAGGTACTTATAGGAACAAAAAACCTTTAGAGTTGATGCATACAGACATTTGCAGTCCATTCCCTGCGACTTCATAAAATGGTCAACAATATTTTATTAAATTTATCATTGACTACTCTCGTCATGAATAGATCTATTTAATCCATGAGAAGTCACAATCTTTGAATATTTTTTAAAATTTTCAAGACTGAAGTTGGAGCTCAATTAGGCAAGAAAATAAAGGCTATCAAATCTGTTTGTGGGGAGAATACTATGATAGATATGATGGATCAGGTGAACAATGTCCAGACTTTTGTAAAGTATTTGGTAGAGTGTGAGATTGTACCTAAATACACTATGTAGGTGACTCCAAGTCAAAATGGTACAGCAGAGAGACGAAATCAAACTCTTAAGGATTTGGTAAGAAGTATGATTAGTCAATCTTCTTTACATAGATGCATTGGGGAGAAGCATTAAAGACTGAAATTTATATACTAAACAGAGTTTCTAGCTAAATAGTAGCTAAGATCCCATACGAGTTGTGGACTGATAAGAAGTTTAGTATTAGGAACTTGCGTGTCTGGAGATGTCCAACAGAAACAAGGTCTTACAAGCCTAATGAAAAGAAGCTAGATCAAGAACTGTTAGTTGCTACGTTGTTGGTTCTTAGAAAATTGGGAGATTTTAAGTTTTACAACTCCTCGAATAGATCATTTTTCAAAACAGGAAATGCCAAATTTATTTAGGTTGTTTACTATAGTGGGAGTAATCAAAATAAATAATTTATGTTTTAAGAAGGAATTTGGTAATATCGATTCTAGTGAAAAATGATCAAATTATTTTACCAGATATGTTTCAACCTATAAATCAGGATTATAAAGAAAACAAAATGATATTACCTCATGTTCAAAAACCTCAATTTGAAGTGCTTAAAAAAAGATCTAGTAGACAATGGAGAGACAATGCAATTTCGAATGATTATGTTATTTATCTCCAAGAGCATGATTTTGACATGGGAATTAGATGATGATTCTATAATTATTAGTCAAGAGAAATCATGTCAAAACTATGCTAAGTAGATCGAAGCCTTGAAAGGTGAGTTGAAGTCTATAAAAGATAATAGCATTTGGGAAATTGACGAGTTACCATAAGGATCGAAACCAACTGGCTGTAAATGAATTTTTAAAACCTACAGTGATTCGAAAGATAACATTGAAAGATATAAAGTATGCCTAGTTTCCAAGGGCTTAACTCAAAAGAAAGGCAAAGATTTTAAAGAGACTTTGCCAGATTTATTGAAAGACTCCTTTAGAATTATTATGACACTTGTTGCTCATTATGACTTAGAGCTACATCAAATAGATGTAAAGATTGTATTTCTCAATGAAGACATTGAAAAAATGATATACATGATATAACTATAAACCTTTGAGTTTCAAGATTCGAAGCACCTTATACCTACACTTAAGAAGTCCATATATGGTCTAAAACAGGCATCCCATCAATGGTACCAAAAGTTTGATCAGGTGATAACCTCTTCTGGTTTTAAATAAAACATTTTTGATCATCACATATATCTCCTATTCAGTGGAAGAAAATTTGTTATCCTTGTGTTATATGTAGATGATATTCTACTGGCAAGCAGTGATATAGGTTTATTGCATGAAACTAAAAAGTTTTTATCTAGCAAATTTAAAATGAAAGATATTGTTGAGACTTCCTTTGTTTTAGGTATATAGATCCATAGGGATCACACTAGAAATATTCTTGGACTATCACAAAAGACTTATATTGATAAGGTGCTAAGTTGATTTGCCATAAAAACTTGTGCACTAGGAGATACAACTGTGGCAAAAGGTGATAATTTAAGTTTGCGCCAATGTCCAAAGTTGTACATTGATAATAAAGATATGTACAAAATCCCATATACATTAATATTGAAAAGTATCATATATGCACAAGTTTGTGCTCATTCAGATATAGCATACATAGTAAGAATTTTGGGCCGATAAAATAATTCTGGAATACCTCATTGGAAAGCTGCAAAATGGGTTATAAGGTATCTTTAAAAACTAAAGATTACATGCTCACTTATCGAAGGTTGGATCATTGTTCACTTATCAAAGGTTGGATCATTTAGAGATCATAGGGTATTCTATTCAGACTTTGCTAGATGTCTTATAGTAGGATACCTACATCATGTTATGTTTTTATGTTGGCTGGATGAGTTGTTTCTTAGAAAAGTGTGAAACAAAAATTAATAGCTTATTCTACAATGAAAGCTGAATTCGTGGGCTTCTATGATGCATCACGTCAGGAAATATGGCTATTATCACTGGAATGCAAATAGTTTGTGGCATCAAAAGACCATTGAAAATTCATTATGATAATAAGTCTACTGAGTTATACTCGAAGAATAATAGGAGTTTGTCTAAGTCAAATCACATAGACATTAAGTTTTTAGTTGTAAAAGAAGGATATCAGAGTTATTTTGTATCAATTGAGTATATTAGTACAAACTTGATGAGTATGGATCCACTCACGAAAGGTTGGCCTTCTTAAGTGTTTCATAGGTGTGTGGCTCATATGAGTATTTTTAAATTTGATGATGAACCATTTTAAGTGGGAGTTTATTTTATCATTTATGCTATTGATATGTTAAAGTTTATTTTTTATATAGACTGAAGTTTTATGAAATCTATGAATTTCATGTGTTTATTAATAACTTTACAAAATAAAGATATTAACTTTCTATTTAAGTTTTGCATAATCTATAATAAAGTGATTTTGTACTGTTAATGTCATAATGTAGGACCATTTGAAAATAGGCATGACTTAATTTATTTTACAAATAATTTCTGTATCTGATCTGTCATTAGTATGGCTGATATTTGTGACCATTGATGGGTTTAATTTCGAATATATATTCTGAAGACCGCTTTGATCCTATATTGGTAGTATCGAAGGACAAGATTATTATGGGTTTAATTAAAATTATAAAAAATCCATGGACCTTTTAGAAAGTTTCATGGAAACTTATAGAAAAAGTACCTTTTCTGAACATACCCCTTTCCTGAAAAGACAAAGCCTTAAACAGGCATGATCCCTAAATCAGAAGAAACCACTTCTTTTTTTTTTCTCCATCTTAGATAAAGACCACCAGAGAGAGAAATCTTTAAGGTGTAGAAGATCTTATCTTCTTTAAAAGTTATTTCTATGGTTAAGGGCTAGCATTTTGACCATTTTTCTATATTATTCATCATTGTTTAATGATTTACTTGTGATCTTGGATGAATTCTTGTTTCAAATTTTCCAATAACCGAAGCTTTTAGGTAAGCTTGAATTCATCCTTTTGTAAATGAAACACCCCGTAAAATCTTCCATGTGTTAGCTCATGGTAATATGCTCTTAGAGTTAAACGACTAGAATAGTGTCAAAGAGACTTAATCTCATTTTTGGCTTCCAAAATGAGTAAAGTTTAAACCATTTATAATTTTCCTAATTTTGACTTTTTATCATGTGGGAAATTGAATGATCTTTTTGTCGATATAAGATTCGCCCAAATTCAATACCCGGATAAGAAGTTATGGCTAATTTAAGTCTTAATCGTAAAACACCATCATTTTGGTGCTTGGCGCATTGCGGAGTGGGACTATTTTACAATTTTCAAATTTCAGTGGCCTAGCGCGATTGTGGCATGTCTCGCTAAAGTTTTAGGTCCTAACCAGTGGGACAACACGATGGCTCCGCATCGCGGAGATCTTCAGAATCCCATTCGTCAATTTCCAGTGAGCCACCACGATTGTGGCGCGTCGCGGTGGCACACAAAGTTGGGCTCCCAGTTATATTTTTATTCCCTCTCATTAAGGGTACATTAGGTATTTTACACCCTCTTATCAGCTTAAACACGGGTTTTCAATCCCAAATGACCTCATTATTGATAATCTCAAAACAAAACCATCCAGAACACTCCTTAGGGTTTCAAACAAGAAAATCCAAAAAACTCAAGATTCAACCGTGGGTTTTGTAAATTGATTGAAGATTTGGAATCCCCAAGCCATGGGCACCAATAATCATCCTTTAATTTCCTAAATAGAGGTACGTGGGGTTTATCCTAAAAACTACATGGTCTTAAAACCATTAGAGCGTGATTTTTAAGATTTTATGCATGAATTTCAGAGGGATTTTGGAAACTATATTCTAAATTACGTACTCCAAATGTCTTAATGTTACAATTATTTTGACCTTGTGGTCCTATCCCCCAAATTGATTTACATGTATATGTATGGGATTTGAGATTTAAGATTGTTTGAAAGCATAAATTATGAACTCCCTCTCTTGTATTGGATTAAAGCTTATGGTTTTGTTGGAAAAGAATTGAAATGCATGTTTTATGATTTGAAAGGTGCTTTCTCAATGTCCATGTACTTGAATATGATTTCAAATTATTGAGAGGGTGTTTCTTCATATAACTATGTGATGTTAAAGGGAAAGAATTGGATGAGATTGAGACTTTTAACATGACCACCTTTGTTTACTGAATCATTGATAAAGAGAATTAACCGCATGGTTTTACATGAGTTTCTTGAAAGAATTGTTGATATGGTGGTCCTGAACTTCATGATTTGAAAACAGAGATATAAATTGCTATAAATGGCTCAGAGAATGTGACTTGCAAGTCAATGGTATGACGATACCATATATGTGTATATGCCATGATAGAGTTAAAGATTTTAGAGTATGTTTTCAGAGCATGCATATTTAATGAACTAAAAATGGGCATAAAAAGGGTTAGGTGGTTACCCGAATAAGGCATCAGTTCAAGAAACTCTTAGCCTGAAATCGTATTTTTCGATACGGGTAGATTGTTATTGTACGCTAGTGACGACCATGTGGCGTAGTAGATTCAGAGACTCTGAACTTTGCGGCACACTTGGGTTGGTGTCTTGGCTGTCAAGTAAATGGAAGATCCCATATAGCCCGTGGGATTACAGATTGTAGGGTACACTACCTAGCACAGAAGTAAGACAAAGAGTGTCATAGATTTCAGATGTTTTTCGCAGAGTCTTTTAAAATGCCCATGTGATTTCTTACTATATGATATGTTTATGAACTTCTTTAAATTGCTCTCATATATGTTGAATATAAATGATTATTTTGGATTTGCTCTGCGTACCAGTACATCTGTATTGACCTCCCACCCCTACCTCTCAGGTTTTGAGGCTCAGTCTAAGGGTCCAAATAAGCAGTAGATAATATAGACAACAAATCAGATTGTGCAGTGGTGAGCCTTCTCTATTTCAGAAGGACTTCCCCTTTCATATTTTGTCATCTATTACAGTTTTGGTCTACTGGGGGCCTTGTTCCAGTTTTCAGATAGTTTTCAGATTTTCATGTAGTAGAGATTTCGCAGACTATTCTAGATGTTGTTAGTGATTTTCAGATTTTATTCCTTATTGTTAAACTTAATCCAGAGTATGACCATGTTTTGGTATCAGATTATATTTCTGTATTTTCTTTTATTATGTGAATATTGTGCATGATTACCAGATAGAGTAGGATGCCCGGGCCTTCTTGGTTCGGGATGTCCATCACGGCTAGGCCCTAGTTTGAGTCGTGACAAACTTGGTATCAGAGCAGGGTTCTTGGTCCCAGGGTTTCTGTGAAATCGCGTAGGGTAGAGTCGTGTTTATGGGTATGTAGCATGCCATACTTATAAGTAGGAGGCTACCAGGCATTTAGGAATGTTTCCCCTTTTTGTAATCTAGTTCATGATTTGGAGTCTAATCTTCCCTCTAATCCGTGATCTCTTGCATTTCAGAAAAACAATCATGCCTCCCCGTTGTACTATCTATCAGAATGCACAGATAGATGAGGTCCGTTCCACTCATGGGATGAGGACCCAAAATAGAGATCAGACTTCGGAGATTGATGCTACTCCGGGAGTCCCACTTACTCAGACCAGCCCACCTAGGGCACCTAGAGTTCCTCGGACGAGGACTAACTGCACTCATCCTTGCGAGAGAGAAGTATCTAATATAGAATTCAGACAGTCCATTCATATGCTTGCACAGTTGGTAGCCACATAGACTCAATGGTCGAAAGATATTGGGTCTACATCTATTACGTTTGAGGCTATAAGAGTGGGCCAGTTCATGAGGATGAACCCACCTAAGTTCACTGGTAACAAGGTAGAAGAGGATCCATAGGAGTTTATGGATGATATGGAGAAGATATTTAAGGTGATGCATGTAGATGAGGTAGAGGTGGTTGAGTTAGAAGACTACCATCTTAAGTATGTAGCGAACCAATGGTATAACGAGTGGGAAGATTCAAAGAGTGGGCATGCTAAGTCCACAGTTTGGGCCGAGTTCGTGGAAGCTTTCCTTGATCGGTTCTTTCCTCTCGAGCTGAGGGAGGACAAAGCCGAGAAGTTTATGAATCTAAAGCAGGGAAAGATGAGTGTCCAGGAGTACACTCTGAAGTTCAACCAACTAGCCCGTAATGCCCCAGAGATGACTAGTAACATGAGAGCCCGAATGAGAAAATTTGCATTCGGCCTTTCAAATGACTTGGTACTTGAATGTCAGGGAGCAATGTTGAACAGGGACATCAATTTCGCCAGACTATCAGTCCACATACAGAAAGTTGAGAAGAAAAAAAAGAAGATCACTGAATCTAGGGAGAAGGACAGGTAGACAAAGAGAGCCAAAATAGTAGACCAGAGCTACAGTCAGCAGTAGAGCGGTAATTGGGGTTACAAATGGCAAAAGAGAAAAAATTAGGGTAATGCACGGTCTGAAGCTAGTTCCCCGGTGTCCAGACCCTCAGCTGAGAAGCATACAAAAAATTTTCAGTCTAGTCAGGGGCCCAGGATGCAGGGTGCACAATCGCAGGGAATTATCGCTCAGACCTCTCGGTCCTATCCGTGCTGCAGTTTGGTGATTTGGTGTGTTATTTATGCGGCCAATCAGTCCATATCTAGAGATACTATCCGGCAGCAAGGAGTAATATTGGAGGAGCCAAGTCACAGAAAAATTCTTCTGCACTACCACCACCTCAGAAGGGTGCCACTTTAGCCGCTGGACATAGACGCAACTGATTGTACGTCTTGACCAACTGCCAGGAGGCAAAGGCCTTACCATATTTAGTTACCGGTACATTGCAAATCATTTCTCGTGATGTTTATGTGTTACTTGATCTTGGGTCTACCTTATCCTATGTGACCCCTTACGTTGCTGTTGGTTTTGGGTTTGAGCCCAATGTGATTGCTGAACCTTTCTCTGTTTCCACTCTGATAGAAGATTTTGTTGTAGCTATAAGGGTGTATAGGGATTGTGTTATGACTATTTGTGTCTGAGATACTGTGGAAGACCTCATAGAGCTTGAGATGGTTGACTTTGATGCCATCTTAAGAATAGACTGGCTCCATTCATGTTATGCCACACTAAATTGTAGAACCCGAAGAGTCAATTTTTCTTTTTCGAATGAACCAGTCTTAGAATGGGAGGGGCATTCTTTAGCACCTAGAGGGAACTTTATATCTTATCTCAGAGCCCATAAACTTATCTCAAAAGGATGTTTGTCCCATCTTATCTGGGTTAAAGATTCTAATACTAAAAGTCCTTATTTTTTGTCTGTCCCAATGGTTAATGAGTTCCTAGAAGTCTTTCCAAATGATATCCCAGGAATACCACTTGATAGGGAGATAGATTTTGGCATTGATTTATTTCCAGATACCCGTCCCATCTCTATTCCTCCATATAGAATGGCTCCAGCAGAGTTGAAAAAGTTGAAAGAACAGCTAGCAGATATCCTAGATAAAGGTTTTATCCGTCCTAGTGTTTCTCCTTGGGGTGCACCTATACGCTTCGTGTGAAAGAAAGATGGTTCCCTCCGTATGTTCATAGATTACCGCTAGTTTAACAAGGTCACGATTAAAAATAAATATCCTCTTCCTAGGATTGATGATCTTTTTGACCAACTTCAGGGTGCTAAATGTTTTTCAAAGATAGACCTTCATTTGGGATATCATCAGTTGAAGGTTAGGGAGTCAGATATTCCCAAAATAGTGTTCCGAACCAGATATGGTCATTATGAATTCTTAGGCATGTTCTTCGGGTTGACTAACGCCCCTGCTGCCTTTATGGTTCTAATGAATAGGGTCTTCCATCAGTTTCTGGACCTTTTTTTCATAGTATTCATTGATGACATCTTGGTTTATTCTAAGAGTAAGTAGGACCATGTCAATCACCTTCGAATTATTCTTCAGACTCTTAGAGTTCATAAGTTGTATGCAAAATTCTCCAAATATGAATTCTGGCTAAGTGTTATTGGCTTTTGGGGGCATATTGTGTATAGTGACGGGATTAGGGTGGATCCCCAAAAGGTTGAGGTAGTGAGAAAATGGCCCATACCCATGACTCCAACCGACATTTGGAGCTTCTTGGGTTTGGCAGGGCATTACAGAAGATTCGTAGAAAGCATTTTTTCCATAGTTGTTCCACTTACTAAGTTAACCCAGAAAAAGGTAAAGTTTGTGTGGTCTGACTCCAGTGAGAGTAGTTTTGAGAAGTTGAAAGACAAATTGACTACAACACCTATTCTGACTCTTCTGGAAGGCACAGAGGGTTTTGTTGTGTACTGTGATGCATCTCGTGTGGGACTTGGGTGTGTACTTATGCAGCACGGTAAGGTGGTGGCTTATGTATCCAGGAAGTTGAAGGTGCATGAGCGAATTACCCCACCCATGACTTGGAGTTAGTGGTTGTGGTGTTTGCGCTTAAAATCTGGTGGCATTATCTTTATGGGGTGCATGTTGATATTTCACTGACTATAAGAGTTTATAGTATGTTTTCTCACATAAAGAATTGAACCTCAGGCAAAGGCGCTGAATGGAATTGCTAAAGGATTATGATATGAGCTTGTACTATTATCCGGGTAAGGAAAATATGGTAGCCGACGCCCTTAGTAGGTTGTCAATGGGTAGCCTTTCTCATGTTGAAGAAGGAAAAGAGAGATGGTATAGGATATTCACCGACTTGCAACTCTTAGAGTGCGACTCTTAGATTTTGAAGATGGAGGGGTAGTTATTCATGAGATAGGTAAATCATTCCTTTGTGCGGAAGTTAAAGAGAAGCAGATCAAAGATCCCATCTTGATGCAGATCAAGAAAGATGTGGGTCAACAGAAGGTAATGTCCTTAGAAATTGGTGGTGATGTTATTTTGAGATATCAGGGTAGATTTTGTGTGCCAGATATAGATGGTCTGCGGAAGAGAATCCTTGAAGAAGCTCGCACTTCAAGGTATATTGTTCACCCAGGCTCTACCAAGATGTATCATGATCTGAAAACCATTTATTGGTGGAATAATATAAAGCGCAATATGGTAAACTATGTTGCCAAGTGTTTGAACTGTCAACAAGTTAAGGTAGAGTATATGAGTCCTGGTGGTACTTCCCAAGAGATTGCTTTGCCTTTATGTAAATAGGAAATGATCAATATGGATTTCACTACGGGATTTTTGAGGTCCCAAAATCAGTATGATTCCATTTGGGTAATTGTTGATCGGCTGACCAAGTCATCTTACTTTGTACCTGTGAGGACCAACTTTTCAAGAAATGTTTATGCCAAGCTATACAGTGAGCAGATAGTCCGTTTGCATGGGGAACCTGTATCCATCATATTTTATAGAGGTACACAATTCTCTTCACAGTTTTGGAGGTCTTTTCAGAGTGGTTTAGGTACCCAAGTGAACTTAAGTACTGCTTTCCACCCTCAGACTGATGGGCAAGATGAGCACACCATTCATACCCTCGAGGATATGTTGAGGGCTTATGTAATTGACTTCAAAGGTAGCTAGGTAGATCACTTACCGTTAATAGAGTTCGCTTATAATAACAGCTACTATGCCAGTATTAAAATGGCTCCGTTTAAAGCTTTGTATAAGAGAAGATGTAGATCACCGATAGGGTGGTATGAAGTGGGTGACACTTAGTTTTTCAGGATGGATCTTGTTCATCAGGAGATGAAGGACATGAAAATTATTAGAGAACAACTTAAAACAGCCCAGAGTAGACAAAAATCCTACGTTGATGTTAGGAGAAGAGACTTAGAGTTTGAGGTTGGTGATTGGGTGTTTCTCAAAGCCTCCCCTATGAAGGGAGTTATGCGATTCGGGAAGAAAGGTAAGTTGATTCCTCGCTACATAGGGCCATACCATATTTTGAGAAGGATAGGTGGGGTTGTATATGAGTTAGAGTTGCCGGCAAGTTTGGGTTCTATTCATCTGGTATTTTACATATCCATGTTTAAGAAAAATATTAGAGACCATTCATTAGTGTTGTCTGTAGAGGAGGTCAAAGTGACAGACTCATTATCCTATGAAGAAGAGCACGTGGCAGTCTTGGATCGCCAAGTTAGGAAATTGAGGAGAAAAGAAATAGCCTCGGTCAAAGTGATGTGGAAAAATCAGAAAGTTAAGAAAGCAACTTGGGAATCATAAAGTGACATGAGAGATATATACCCATACTTATTTGATCCGGTGAATGACGAAATGGATGTACAATTCTTGTCTTATTCTTTTATGGACTTAATATACTTTAAATCGTGCTTGTTTGTGTTCCGCATAATCATCCAAGGATGAATGATCCTAAGGGGGGTATAATGTAACACCCCGCAAAATTGTCCATGCGTTAGCTCGTGGTAATATGCTCTTAGAGTTAAACGACTAGAATAGTGTCAAAAAGACTTAGTCTCATTTTGGGCTTCCAAAATGAGCAAAGTTTAAACCATATATAATTTCCCTAACTTTGACTTTTTATCATATGGGAAATTGAATAATCTTTCCGTTGATATAAGATTCGCCCAAATCCGATACCCGGACAAGAAGTTATGGATAATTTAAGTCTTAATCGTAAAACACCGTCATTTTGGTGCTTGACGCATCGCGGAGTGGGTCTATTTAGAAATTGTCAAATTCCAGTGTCCTAGTGTGATTGTGGTGCATTGCGCTAAAGTTTCAGGTCCCAACCAGTGGGACAACACGATGGCTCCGCATCGCGGAGACCTTAAGAATCTCATTCGTCAATTTCCAGTGAGCCACCGCGATTGTGGCATGTCGCGGTGGCCCACAAAATTGGGCTCCCAGTTATATTTTTATTCTGTCTCATTAAGGGTACATAAGGTATTTTCCATCCTCTTATCATCTTAAACACGGGATTTTAATCCCAAATGACCTCATTATTGATATTCTCATAAAAAACCATCAAGAACACTCCTTAGGATTTCAAATAAGAAAATCCAAACAACTCAAGATTCAACCGTGAATTTTTTAAATTGATTGAAGATTTTGAACCCCCAAGTCGTGGGCACCAAGAATCATCCTTTAATTTCCTAAATAGAGGTATGTGGGTTTATCCTAAAAACTACATGGGCTTAAAACCATTAGAGCATGATTTTTAAGATTTTATGCATGAATTTCAAAGGGGTTTTGGAAACTATATTCTAAATTATGTACTCCGAATGTTTTAATGTTACTATTGTTTTGACCTTGTGGTCCTATCCCCCAAATTGATTTACATGTATACGTATATGTATGGGATTTGAGATTTAAGATTGTTTGAGAGAATAAATTATGAACTCCCTCTCTTGTATTGTATTAAAGCTTATGGTTTTGTTGGAAAAGAATTGAAATGCATATTTTATGATTTGAAAAGTGTTTTCACAATGTCCTTGTACTTGAATATGATTTCAAATTGTTGAGAGGGTGTTTCTTGATATAACTATGTGATGTTAAAGAGAAAGAATTGCATGAGATTGAGACTTTTAACATGACCACCTTTGTTTACTGAATCATTGATAAAGAGAATTAACTGCATGGTTTTACATGAGTTTCTTGAAAGAATTGTTGATATGGTGGTCCTGAACTTCATGATTTGAAAACAGAGATATAAATTACTATTAATGGATCAGAGAATGTGACTTGTAAGTTAATGGTATGACGATACCATATATGTGTATATGCCATGACAAAGTTAAATATTTCAGAGTATGTTTTCAGAGCATGCATGTTTAAAGAACAAAAAATGGGCATAAAGAGGGTTAGGTGGTTACCCGAATAAGGCATGAGTTCAAGAAACTTTTAGACTGAAACCGTATTTTTCGATACGGGTAGATTATAATTTTACCCTGACGATGGTCGTGGGGTGTACTAGATTCAGACACTCCGACCCTTGTGGCACACTTGGGTTGGGGGCTTGGCTGCCGAGTTAATGGAAGATCCCATTTAGCCCATGGGATTACAGATTGTAGGGTACACCATCTAGAGTAAAAGTTTCACAAAGAGTGACACAGATTTCAGATGTTTTCTCAAAGTCTTTTAAAATGCCCATGTGATTTCTTACTATATGATATGATTATGAACTACTTTAAATTGCTCTCATATATGTTGAATATAAATGATTATTTTGGATTTGTTCTACATTCCAGTACATCTGTATTGACCCCACTCCCCTACCTCTCAGGTTCTGAGGATTAGGCTATGGGGCCAGATAAGCAGTAGATAATTCAGACAGCAGATCAGATTGTGCAGTAGTAAGCCTTCTCTATTTTAGAAAGCCTGCCCCTTTCAGATTTTGCCATCTATTACAGTTTTGGTCTACTTGGGGCCTATCCCAATTTTCACATAGTTGTCAGATTTTTAAGTAGTAGAGATTTCGCAAACTGTTCCAGATGTTGTTAGTGATTTTTGGATTTCATTCCTTATTGTTAAACTTAATCTAGAGTATGACTATGTTTATGTATTAGATTATATTTCCGCATCTTATTTTATTATATGAATGTTGTGCATGATTACCAGATAGAGTAGGACGCCCGAGCCTTCTTAGTTCGGGATGTCTGTCACGGCTAGGCCCTAGTTCGGGTCGTGACAGTAAGCTAGATTAAGTTACCTCAAATTGGAAATCTTTTTCCTAAGCAATGCAGTATGGAACCTAAATACCGATTTTCTGACAAATCTAATGCACCTAGATTTTTTAAACTGCACGTTACATCTGGTGTGGTGTAAAAACATGTTTGAATACCTTTCTAGAGCTAAAACGAACCTTTAGAACCTTGAAAATGAGTTGAAATTGATTGAGAACATCTTGTATAGTGTTTAGAAGAGTTTTTGTGAAAAATTATGGTCCAGGCATTACACGGGACAACCTTGCATTGGCCCTGCGCCGCACAAGCCACCGTAAGGGTCTACTACCTTGACCCCGTAGTGGATCTCATTCCGCACCGATGATGGGGACCACGCCAAATGGGGCAAGGTGTGCATTATCCCTCGCGCTATACGGGAAAGAGTCTCGTGTAGGGGTGTGCACTGCACCCCCTATCTAACTGATAGGATTTCAAAATTTTTGGATATCTTTTAGAATATTTTGGTCCTTATGCACCTAAAACCTTCCCTTAATATCTCACTATGTTTTCCGTCAGGAGGATTCTCTCTAAGTTAACATCAGAACATCCTCTTATCCCTCTTTGAGTCAAGAAGTGAGAAATAGTAGGAGAGCCTCAAAGATCAAGTTTGTTCAAATTATCTCCATAAAAATGTATGTAGAATGGACTTAAATTATGGGGTTTGAGTTTATATTTTTTCTAAACTCTTTTAGTGTATGAATTATGGGATTTTATTTAGCTATAAGAACATGGTTTCAATCCACATTTATTCCTTAACTATGAACTTTTGCTAAGTATATATGTTTTATTGTGGTTGACAAAAAGAATGGGAATTTGAATGTTTTCTTTACATAATTATTCATCCAATGTGTGAACGATTTAGAAGAATAGTACTTGTATTAATGACTCCCATTTTCTATGGTGTTTATTTGAGTATAATTGAAAGGGATGAGTTTTCCTAATGTTTTCACGAGAATCATGAATGAGAAATGTCTTTGCCCAAACCATCCCCTCGATTTAAAAAGCATTATTATTTGACCTTTAAATTATTTTACAACGGTCAATGATTCATGACATGTAAGAGATAAAAAAGAAAGTATAAGGTGATAAAATAGAAAGTATAAGGTGTCTCATGTGACTTGCAAGTCTTGGAATGACAAAACAGACAATTGCCATTCAGACTGCAAACAAAGTTTTAAGAAAGATTCATGTTTCCAAAAAGGGCAAAAATCTAAGGTTAAAAAGAGTTAGGTAGATAACCAAGAAGGTATAGGTTAAAAAGAATCAATGCCCAAAATCTTGTTTTGCCGACACGGAATTAATTGTATCATGAAATATGGATAATCATTGTGTACTTGCTTTATGTTTTGGTATACTTGACCAGACACCTCAATCCTTGCAAAAAACATGGATTGGGAGCTTGGCCGATGAGTTGAAGCTAGATCCCACAAATCCCATAGGGTTTTCCGGACTATGTTGGGCACGCCATCTAGCTTAGAACTATAGAAATTAGAATAGAGTCTTAGAAATCATCTTTTTGAGTCAGAACTTATGTTTACTTCTGGATACGATTATTTTTAACGCTTAATATGTTTTACTCAAAGTTTTCACTATCAGTACTATTTAAATGTTATTTTCTTTAGCTGTTTTACATGCTATTACATTCCATGTATTGACCATCCACTGGTGGCTGTAACGTGCCATAATGTAGATTTGGAGGCCCATTTTCACCGTCCAACAGCATTAGGATTTGTGTAGACATTGTCAGAGTTTGTTATCCCTCCATCTTTTGGTAGGCATTTCATTCAGGCATTCAATATTTTCAGTTTTTATGATATCGTCAGGGCCATGCCCCGGCCTAGGATGTTTATTAATGATTAGATACTTTGTAGACTGGTATCTCAAATGTTATTTTATATTGTTATGTTCAAAGTCTAGCATTTTCATTTTATTCAGTTCACAGACTTTCTTTGAATTTTATTACATTTTTGCACATCCTTATGAATTATGCTTATGATAGAATGCTTAGAGGTCTTTTTGAACCTATGTGGTCTAAAATGTTTGTCGCGGCAAGGTCCTCAGCTCAGGTCTTGACATATCGTTCCTTCAATCTTGATGCTTTGCAGGTAAAATTCTTGAAGGCCAACATGTCTCGGACAGTATTTGGAATATATATCCAGTCAACTTATTCTTAAACAGACTTATCTTTATCACTCCAGTAAGATTACTAATTTTTTTAGGAATGTTGCCCTTATGTATACAATTCCTTCCTTCAAATTCCCGTAGAGAGTCTAGAAATTACCAACAAATGTAGGAAAAACACCATTAGTGGAATATAGCCAAACCGTAGTACTCTTTGATTCCTACAGTTTGTCAATGACGTGAGGAAGCTTAACGTTGAATCTTTGAAGAAATTATTCCACCCCAAGTTCAGAAATTCAAGATATTCTAAGTTACCAAGTGGTTAAGGAATTGGACTTGTGAAAATGATAACTAAGAGATCAAGTAATATAGGTTTTGAAGAATTTGAGATTGAAGCAAAGACAAAATCACTCAATTTTTTTGCTGCACAAATAAATTCTTCTAAGACGGGCTTCCACAAACTAAATCTGAAGGCCGAGTACCAGAAAGCCTGTTAGTTGAAGTCCTAGGAACAGTAGTGCTAACATGTTGAAAGTGTTTGTAGGGATAGAACCAGTAAAATCATCATCGCCAACTGACAGTTGCTGTAGTTTCTGAAGGTTATGTAGCTTTACAGGTATCTCTTCTGTCAGTTTCGAGAAATATACGAGTATTAGTTTGTTGGAATAGGGAAAGAAAGAGAATTTCATCTCCCGTAAGGAATTATTATACTACCTTCCAAATGCAGAGCTCCAATATATAATCCTGTAAGAGCTATTAAGTTGGCTAGCTCTTTTGGTACAGTTCCAATAAACTCATTTCCCCTCAGTACAATAGTTGAAGCTCTCTGCATTTGTCCAGGTTTGGTGGAATAACTCCACTTAGCAAGTTGCTTGAGAGATAAATCCCTTCCAAGTTTGGAAAATAGTCACATACTATTGTTGGAAGCTTTCCAATAAGATTGTTTTGGTAAGAGCAATGTTTTACATCGTTGTAATGTTAAAGATTGATAGTTATATTGTGCCGGTAAGCTGGTTTAGTTGCATGTCTAAATAATCTAGGTAGCAAAGATCACTGAGTTCCCGAGGCATCTCTCCTTCAAGAAAATTTCCCTTTATTTTCAGCACTTTCAACTTTGTGATATTGGAAAGGGAAGATGGAATTTTCCCCGAAAATTTGCTTCTTGAGTGGTATACAGAGGTGTAGGTTTGGTAACAAACTTAAAAATGAAGTAATCACTCTAGTAAATTTATTGTTTCTGACATTAATCAATTTAAACCTCTACAAATGAGCCAAATCTACTAGCAAATCCCCGTGGAAAGTTGATCTTAGGTGGACTTATGCACCTAAGTGTCATTATCTACACTTGTTCATCCTAATTTTGAGGATTTCTTGTGTTCTTAATGAGTTATTAATGATATAATTGATCATCTGTATGTTAAACTACATATTTATAATGTTCAATATGTTTTTAAAACAAGTTAGGAATCTATTTGGTCACATAGAATTTAGACGAGAAAACTAGTGTTACTAGCTTGAGTTATGCGTTGTTCTAGTGTATCTCGGTGGATTCTATTGTATTGTGTGCACTAATTCATCCTGTTTGATGATTTAGGATACCATTGATGATGTTAATACCAATTTTGGGAAGCTAAACAAGCTGAAAGTGAAGTGGAAAGACACCCAAGAAGCAAGAAAATCAAAGGCAAAAGGAAGGAGTTCTAAATGTTGAAATCTAATGTTTCTGAGCATATGGGTGTGTCACGCCCTTGGATCTCCGATATAAGGGAGTAACATGCCCTTATATACAAAATTAATTTATCAAAAATTGTTTACATCAATGTTAAGGGTGTACCACGGCCCAAAACATGGAGAAACACTAGCGTGACACTCCCATAAAACGGACAACTTTTATCCTAGTATAAATAGAATACCTCTATCTTATTGTACACAGCTTGGACAACTTTTGAGATTTGAAATATACTTGAGGAGGATTATTTTAGGGTTCTTAATCTTTCCTTAAGTTTACTGGTGGTTTATATACATGAACTTCTTAATTGCGGTTCATTGTAAGACCATGAGTGGCTAAATATCCTCTTCTAGGGTTAAGGCCAAGAACATGATTACTTATGCTTTCAATTTACTTTGCTTTAAGTTTATTATCATTGTTTGTGTTGTTCATATATCCTGATTATTACTATTATATGGATTTACAACCCTTAGGATAAACTTGTATTTCTATTATGAGCCCGGAAGAAGGAATAATAGACTAGATCGTGGGATATATGGAGTGTGATCTTATACGTTCAGGGGATTGAAGTTAAGATTTATATTTAGGATAGGAACATACCTAATTAGCCCCATTTGGTTCATATACGAGATGCAATATAAAAGTATTTATCTTAGTTCTCGCATCCTCACTCAACGATGTAGTTATGGGGCTAAGTTAGATAGACGATTAGAGGCTCGAAAGACCATAGTCATGCTATCAACCCCATGAACCAACAATCAAAGTAATCAACTAAAATAATTAAATTGTATGGATAAGGAGGATTGGTCATAGTGCCTTGACCCTGAATTTCTCCCCATTATTGTCTCTAACACTTTACATTATCGATTATTTATGGTTACTTTCAATTCCTAAATTTCAAACGTTATTGGTTACATTCTCACTTGTTTGATCTTAGTAGTGAAACTAGAATTAGATTGTTGTTAAAACAAGTCCATTTGGTTTCGATACTTGGATTTTAAAGGCCACTTTACTACTTGTGTGACCATGGAAATTGTGTGTGTGCTAGGACGCAACAAGTTTTTGGGGCCATTATCGGGGACTTAAAAATGGACGACTATTTTAATTTAAGTTTTGGTTAGTTGTTTCACAGGTGTTAATAACTTGATCTTAGCTTCTGATTTTGAGGTACAAGTCTAAAACTTAAGTAAGTTGACAAGGGAAAGGAATTTTGTTGAACCTGAGTGACGCTCACACCAGTTGAGGAGAGAAGTAGCACTTTTCTATTGGATACCTCAAATTTAACAAGAGAACTCTATCTTGCACCAATGGATAAAGATCCACCAACCCACAGAAAAGTATGCAAAGTGCCAATCCCACCCACGACCAATATTACCTCCGCTATCCGCAGATCAGAACTTGGAGGTAGATTTGAGCTCAAATAGAACATGATGCAGCAATTGCACAACAGTGGGCAGTTCACTAGTTTGTTGCATAAGGATCCATAGGTCCATATGCAAAGTTTCTTGGAGATCAGTGACTCCTTCATTCCCACTAGAGTCTCCACAGACTTTGTGGGTCTCACACTCTTCCCTTTCTCACTTTTGGGCAAAGCGAAGAAATGGTTAAAGGCAGAAACTTCAAACTCCAACACTACATGGGATGATCTATCAAATAAATTCCTCGTTAGATTCTTCCCATATAGAGACTATAAAGTTATACAATGAAATTTTGAGTTTTGAGCAGAAGCCGGATAAGAACTTATATCATGCTTGGGAGAGGTTCAAATCTCTTCTCAGGGACTGCTCATATCATCAATAGACCAATGAGGTGTTAGCTCATACTTTTGTTGAAGCTCTTAACCATAACACAAAGATTTTGTTAAATTCAACTAAAGGTGGTCAAGCAGTGGAGAAAACTTATGATGAGTTGTATACTTTGATTAATTGAATTGCACAAGGTAATCCTGATTGGCATGGTGATATCTCCAGAAGTGCAGTAAAAAAGTCGCGGGCGTGATTGAGGTTAATAGTGTCATAGCTTTGGCCGCCTATTTGTCAGCTCTTCATAATCAAATGATGACACAGTTCAACAAGTTGGGTGTGAACCAACTTCTAGCCCAAGTGAATGTAGTCCAATAGATCCCGTCTTGGTGTGTAATTTATGGGATTAATGGCCACTCTACAGACTTGAGTGGAGCAAAGCTGGAGTCGGTAGATTTTTTGGGAATGCACAAAATGGAACTTATCGTAATTCCTACAACCTTAAGTGGCAGAGTCAGCCCAACTATTCATGGAAGAAACAATCAGGCTCAAACTCAACAATTTTAGTAGTAGCAAAACATGCAGACTAGCAATATTAAAGTGATAATGAAGAAGATCCTGGCAAATCAAAAACAAATGGCTACAGATATTAAGAATCAGCAACTTGCCCAGAATAATTTAGAATTATAGTTGGGGAAATCAACTCAGGAAAAGAGCACCATACTTTAAGGTAGGGTGCCTAGTGACTTAGAAAATTTGAAGTAGGTAATGGCAATCACCTTGAGGAGTGGTAGAGACTTGATTGACAAACCTCCTAAGAAAAATTAGGAGGTACAGGAAGAGTTAGTCCTAAAATAGGTATAGGAGAAGCTAGTTGATGTAAAAGAGGCTAAAAATTTGGGAAAGTCTGAGTACCCGAAAACTAAGGTAGTTGAGCATGTACCTGAAAGAACACCGCCACCATTCCCTCAAAAGCTCAAAAAGGCTAAGGAAAATGTATGCTTTAAGAATTTGTTTGATGATGTGGTGACCAATAAGACGAAGTTAAATGAAATTAAGACGGTGACACTTACTGAGGAGTTCAGTTCGATTGTGATGAGAAAAATGTCAAAGAAGCTGAAGGACCCAAAGAGTTTCACCCTCCCCATACAAATTAGTGATAATGATATGGTTCATACTTTGAGTGACTTGTTGGAAAGCCTAAAATTGATGTACCTATAGGTTTTCAATACTCTTGGTTTTGGAAAGCCAAGGCCAGGCTCTGTGGTGCTCCAAATGATAGATAGGACTAGAGTACATCCCGATGAAATCATTGAGGACGTTCTTATTAAGGTTGGTAAGTTCATTATACTTGTTGATTTTATTACTCTTGATTATGATGCAGATGACAAGGTACCAATCATATGGGGACGTCCATTCTTGGCGACGGGTGGAGCACTGATCAATCTTAGAAAAGACACTCTAAAAATAAGATTGAATGATGAAAAGGTGGTTTTCAAAGTATACAAACCACCCAATCCACCATCTCACTATAAATATTTATGCATGATCACGATTACGGAAGTGGATGAGTGTGGGATGATGATATATGAACCACCAATGACCTTTTCGTACTATCTCATAGAGTTACCTAAGAAACCCATTAAGTCCAAAGTTGAAAAGTTGAAAGAGGACCCTGAAAAGGGTAGTGCAAAAAAAGAAGTAGACCTTGAGAGTAATCACTCAAAAGTCCAGAAAAGAGTGAGAATATGGCCTCCTAGTATGAGGAAGATGATGAAAGAATACGGTTCACATAGTGATGTGGGTCGTGTTGGGACACTAAATCAGGTGCTGTTGGGAGTCAACTAAAGTTAAGTGTCACGACCAAAGACTATCCCCTCGTTGCGACAATGGTGTTTATGGTCACAAGTGACCATAAGCTAACCTATGATTTAGTACTAGCTGTGAGTACTGAATAATATAATACTGGAACCACATGAGCGGAAATAAACTAATAAGATGCTATAATCATAAATACTAAATTATAATCCAACATATCTGAAACATCTGAATAGACTAAAACTGAAAGAATGTCTATCTGTCTGGAACAACAGGTAAAAACTAAAAATTGACTAACTATTTGACTGTCTAACTATCTGAAATCCACTAAAAATTATGAGGAGTTGATGAGATAGACCCCCAACTAACTCTGACTGACTAAACATAAATAGACTTTGAAATAACAATAAAATATGTCATGTCCTCGATAGAAGAGGACTCAGCACTACTGCTGCTGGATAATGCTAGACTGCCTAAGTGCGGTCAGGGAACTTAGCTTTCGAACTTATGTTATAAGACAACATAGCACAAAAGAAGAGTATTCGATCAGTACTTTGAATGTACTGGTACGTGAGATAAGGACTAACTGAAATGTATAAGACAACTAAACATGGATGTATGAACATGTAAAACTGAGAACGCAAGACCAAACATAAACATATACTGAAATAATCTGAATATCTAAATTACTGAAAGTATGTATAATTGAATATCTGAAATCTGTACACTTGGTCATGCAAACTTGAACTGATCTATTCAGGAACTACGTTTAGACTGTAGGAGCTAACTATAACCGACATGCCCCAATCTGAGCTACTAGAATCCAACTTGTAACCCCAAGTAGAAGGGTGTTGGTACCTTCCCAGGGGTACCAATACATGACTGACAATGTGGATCCACAAGGCTGATGTCCCGAAGGACTAGGGTGTCATGCCTCTACTGACGGAGGATCCCTCATAATCTACAGTGGTGCCATAAGTATGGAACTTAGGGACTACTACTAACGACTCATGCCTCTACTAATGGGGAAGTCGTTATCCCTGTGTTTACTCGGTGCTTAGTGTTACTCCCAACTAAAATGACACTGGTGTTATTAGTCGTTTAACATGACATAGTACTGTACTTGTAAATTCTCAGCATGACTATGATGTTTTCATTTTAATAATGAAACCATGGTCTATGTGACTTGTTAATTAAAGTAGAATCATGTAAGAATACATAGGTATCGGGTGTTCATAACCCGCCATCACCGAATGATGAAAAAATACATTAACACTACTTAAAACAATAATATAAAGTCATAATTCAAACCCAAAGCCAGCAATAATTCAGTATGAGACGATACATGAATTTGAACATGGGAATGTGTTAAACATGAGAAAATAACCTATTTACATGGTTTAATTCATAACTTGAGGATTTATCTTGAAATAAAGGGAACTAAGACAAGGGAAATTTTAATTCAAACATGAAGTAACTTAAATAACATGGAAACACATGTTGACATGGTTTGAATTTGATTTACTAGGAAGTTAATATACTAAATTCACAAGTTTTCTGGATGATTTCATAAAATAGGATAAGATTCATACTTTTAAACTAAAATAGGGTTTTTTGGGCTCAATGGGTGAAAGGAATCCATTGATGAACACCCCGCATACCTGTAGTAGAAGCTTTAGGAAAGAATCCTTGTAATTGTTCTTGCCTCTAAGAAACCCTAGATGTTGTTCTTGAGTATGAGAGAGGAGATTAGCATGTTAAGTGTTTTATTTTTGAGAGAAAGTAGGCTACTTTGAGGGTTATAAGTCGGGGGTAGAATTTATAAGAAGGAAAAATATCGAAAAATACCCTTAGAAATCATCTGGAAAATGTCTGGAAGCTTTCTCGACGATTTTGGGTATGACTCATAAGTTCTGGGTATGGGTCATACCTTGAGTCATCACCAGGAACCTAAATTTTGACCCCTACTATCATGGGTACAAATCCTCTTGTAGACTCGTATGTTCTACTTACGAGTCTTATCAGTAAGTCCTACCCACCGGAAGCTTTAATAGTTCTTTAGTAATTTCGCCATAATGTTTCACCTAGATATCGGATTAAGGTAAAATTGGTATCTTACTTGGTCATTCTATCTATAGTGACCCATATCGAATTATGCTGGTGATGCATATGAGGCAACCCTATCACAAAATCCATGTTTACCACCTCCTACTTACAAGTGGGGATTCTAAACTCCTACAGTGTACTACTAGTCCTTTGGTTCTTAACCTTAACCTGCTAACAATTTAAACATTTAGCCATAAACTCTACAATATCCTTTTTTATACCACTCTTCCAATAGATTTCCCGCAAATCCTAGTACATCTTAGTAGCTCCTGGGTGGATAGAGTGTCACGCACCATGCGCCTTAGCTAATATTTTCTATCTTAGACCATTAACACACGGAACACATAGTCTGCCTTGACAATGAAGCATACCATCTCCTCCTTGGTAGAAAGCCTCCACCTCCTAACCTTTAATTGTCTCCTTCAACTTAACCAATTAGGATCCCTGTATTGCTTTACTTTTACTTCGACAACCAATGAAGATTCTGAACCATTCTGAACCCATATACTACCTTCGGTCAAATCAACTAACCAAACTCCTAACCTACCAAGTTGATGAACCTCAAAAACTAACTCCTTCTTATCATGCTCAACATGGGAAACACTACCCATAGACAATCTACTAAGGGCATCCCTCACTGCATTATCCTTGCCCAATAGTACAACACACTCATGTCATAATCCTTTAACAATTCAAGCCACCTTCTCTAACGAAAATTCAGATCTTTCTTCATGAACACATATTGTAAACTCATGTGATCAATGAACACATTAACATGAACCCCATAAAGGTAATGCATCCAAATCTTTAAGGCAAATACAACAACTTCCAACTTAAGATCATAGGTCGGATAATTTTGTTCATGGAGTTTAAGCTATCTAAAGGCATAGGCTATGACCTTACCTCTCTGCATTAATACATAACCAATACCAAATCTAGAAGAATCACAATACACTATGAACCCATTTGTTCTATCTAACAAAGTCAAGACTAGGGTAGAAGTGAGTCGAGTCTTCAACTTCTGAAAAATCTTCTCATAGGAATCTAACCACTAAAATTTGACTTTCTTTTTGGTTAGTCAAGACATGGGAGAAGCAATAGAAAATAAATCTTTAACAAACCATCTATAATAGCCAGCTAAACCCAAGAAACTCCTGATGTCTAATGGAGAGATAAGTCTAGGCCAGTTTCTCACTACTTCAGTTTTTTAAGGATCAACTCAAATGCCTTTACCAAAAAAAATATGACCAAGGAAAGCTACTGATCTCAACCAAAATTTGCACTAGATAAACTTAGCGAATAATCGTTGATCTTTAGGGGTCTGCAATACAACCCTCAAATGGTCTGCATGATTACTCTCACTGTGGGAATAGACAAGGATATCATCAATGAAGACTGGGATGAACATGTCCAAGTACTATTTGAACACCCTATTCATCATGTCCATGAAAGTTGTAGGGGCATTTGTTAGTCCAAAAGACATAACTAGGAATTTGAAGTGACCATACTGAGTTCTGAAGGTTGTCTTCGGAATATCACATTCTCCGACTTTAAGCTGATGATAGCTAGATCTGAGGTCTATCTTAGAGAAATAACTTGTATCCTAAAGTTGGTTGAACAATTCATCAATCCTGGGAAGAGGATATTTATTCTTGATTATGACTTTGTTCAACTGGTGGTAGTTGATGCACATTTAGAGAGAATTGTCATTCTTGTGCACGAATAAAACTGGAGCACCCCATGAGGAAATGCTAGGCCTGATGAAACCCTTATCTAAAAGATCTTTCAACTGGTGTTTTAATTCTTTAAGCTCAATTGGAGCCATTCTGTAAGGCTGAATAGAGATAGGATTGGTGTCTAGAAGGAAATCTATTCTGAAGTTGATTTCCCTTTCGGGAGGAACTCTAGGAAGATCTTCGAGAAACATATCTAGAAATTCATTTACTACTGGAACTAACTCAAGACTCAGAGTTTCCTATTTTGAAACCTTGACTCAGACGAGATGGTAAATACACCCTTTAGATATTATCTTTTTTGCCATAAGATATGAAACAAACGACCCTTAAGCAGTGAAGTACTACTCCTCCATTTAATAACTGTTTCTTTAGGAATCTAGAACTAAATAATTCTATTTCTACAGTCAACAGAGGCATAACATAAGTAGAGCCAATCCATGGCAAGAATAATGTCAAAATCAGTCATCTCTAACTCCACAAGATCAACTAAAGTAACTTTCTAAGACATTGTGACTGGGCAATTTCTGTATACATGTCTGGCTACAATTCACTTACCTACTGAGGTACACACTGAGAAAGGCTCTAGTAATATTTCAATACTAACACCAAAGTCTACAGCTATATTAAAAGTCACAAAAGAGAGTGTAGATCCGGGGTCTAACAAGACATAAACATGCAGATGGAAAACTTACAACGTACTCGCAACCATATTTGGAGAACTTTCCTTATCCTGGTGAGTCTGGAGGGCATACAATCTATTTTGGTATTGCTTATTGGTGATACTAGAAGTGGCACCCTGCTAAATTGGGCGACCTATTGGTGTTGTTGAAGAGTTTGTTTAACTCTGCTGATAATCATTCATGCCCCTCCACATACCTACAGGGAAATCCCTAATCCTATAGCTTGGATTTCCACACCTAAAACACACATTACTTCCAGCTCTACACTCATCTTGGTGATTCTTAACACACTTCCTATAGAGAAGGTTAGATCTACCACTGTTCAAACTATCCTGAGACTTAAAGATCGACACTTTATCTGGACTATCCTGCCTGAACTTAGGCACTAGTGCACTGGTCGAAGAGGGAGCTGTGGCTAAAATTTTTTGCCAAAATTGAGAATGGTTACCGCCTTCTGACCTTGGCTGAGAAAAGTTGAAACTACCTATTTTAACCCTCTTATTATCTTTTTCCTTCTCTTTGAGCTTCTGCTCCTTAAACTATTGAGCATGCATGAACCATACATCTAGAAAGGTCTATCTCCTTAATCAGCATGACAGTCCTACACTCCTTGAATCTATTGTCAGATACACCAGACACAAACTTACTCATCCTGGACCAAGAGTCATCCACCATAGTCGGAGCATACCTTTCCAGTTGAGTGAAATTAAGCGAGTACTCCCTCACACTCATGCGACCCTGCTTCAAATTTATAAAATCTTGAACCTTATCTTCCCTCAACTCTTGAGGGGAGAACCTATCTAAGAAATTCATGGAAAACTCCTCCCAGTCTATAGGTCCTGCATCAATACCCCTATACTTCTTCTACTTCTTGAACTAGGTGTGAGATACTCCCTGCAAATGGTAAGTATCTAAGTCTGCACTCTTACTTAAAGTGATACCCATGATTTCGGTCACTTTCTACACCCCATCCAGGAACTCCTGTAGATCCTCATGAGACTTAGGTCAAGAAAACAAAGGGGGATTCATTCGAGTGAAGTCTCAAATCTTGGATACAACTGTATTCAACACTGGATTGGATAGATCAATATCCTGCTGGTTGTTATGAGCAGCTACAGAATGGGCCAAAAATGTAAAAGCATCCCCAAACTCAATGTGAGAAACATGGACGTACAGGAGATCTTCCTGAACAGGTGGTGGTACAGGATGAACCCTGTTCCTTCTTCTGTTGTTTCTTCTGGGAGGCATGGTCTATAAATAGAATTAAGGATGAGTTAGAAAAAATAATTCAATAGAGAACATTCTCTTTCGCATGGCATGAATACTAAAAGAAGGGAAACATTCCTAAAAATGCCTTGTAGCCTCTTGTCCATAAGTGTAGAGCGCTTCACACCCATGTACAAGACTCTACTCTACGTTGCTTTCAGATACCCTAGGACACTTTAAAACCTTAGGATCTAATACCAAGTTTTTTCATGACCCGAGACTACTCCTAGTCGCACAATGGTGCTGACGGCCACAAGTGACCTCAAGCTAACCCATAATTTGGTACCTACTCAGAGCACTGAAAAATATAATACTGGAACCACATGTGTGGAAGATAAACTGATAAGATGCATTAATCATAAATATTGAAATATAATCTAACGTAACTAAACATCTGAATAGGCTAAAACCAAAGGAATGCATATTTGTCTTGAACAACTGGTAAAAACTAAAAACTGACTGACTATGTCACTGTCTAACTGTCTGAAAGCCTCTAGAAATTGTGAGGAGTTGATGGTACAAAACACAAACTAACTCCGACTGAATGGACATAAATAGATGCTAAAATAAAGATAAAATATGTCATGTCCTTGATAGAAGAGGACTCATCACTACTGTTGCTGGATAATGCTAGACTGCCTAAGCGCGGTTGGGGAACTAAGCATTCGAACCTATGTTATTAGACAACATAGTGTAAAAGAAGAGTATTCAATCAATACTTTGAATGTACTGGTACGTGAGATGAGGACAAACTGAAATACAGACAATTGAACATGGGTGCATGAACATGTAAAACTAAGAATGCAAGACCAAGCATAGACATATACTGAAATAATTTGAATATCTGAATAACTGAAAGTCTATATAATTAAACATCTAAAATTTATTCATGTGGTCATGCAAACTGAACTGATCTATTCTATAACCACATTGAGACTGTGGGAAGTAACTACAAATGACATACCCCAATCTGAGCTGCTGGGGTCCAACTTGTAAACCCAATTAAAAGGGTGTTGGTACCTTGCCAGGGTTACCAACACATGACTAATAATTTAGATCCACAAGGTTGATATCTTGAAGGATGAGGGTTTCATGCCTCTACTAATGAGGGACCCTTCATAATCTATAATGGCGTCGTAAGTCTAGAACTTAGGGACTGCTACTAACGACTCATGCCTCTACTGATGGGGAAGTCATCATATCTGTGTTTACTCGGTGATTAGTGTTACTCCCAACTGAAATGACACTGGTGTTATTAGTCGTTTAAAATGACATGGTACTGTACTTGTAAATGCTTAGCATGAACATGATGTTCTGATTTTAATAATGAGACCATGGTCTGTCTGACTTGTTAATTAAAATAGAATCATGTAAAAACACATAGGTATCGGGTGTTCATAACCCGCCAGCACTGAATGATGACAAAATACAATAAAATTACTTAAAACAATAATATGAAGTCACAATTCCAAGACCCAAAGCAAGTGATAATTCACGATTGAGATGGATACATGAATTTTAATATGGGAATAAGTTAAACATGAGAAAATAACTTATTTACATTGTAAAATTCGTAACTTGAGGATCTATCATGAAATCAAGGGAACTAAGATGAGGGAAATTGTAATTCAAACATGATGTGACTTAAATAACGTGGAAACACATGTTGACATGGCTTGAATTTGATTTAATAAGAAGTTCATGGACTAGATTCACAAGTTTCTTGGATGATTTCATAAAATAGGATAAGATTCATACTTTTAAACTAAAATAGGGTTTTTTGGGCTTAATGAGTGAAAGGAACCAATTGATGAACACTCCACATATCTGCAGTAGAAGGTATAGGAAAGAATCTTTGTAATTGTTCTTGCCTCTAAGAAACCCTAGTTATTGTTCTTGAGTATGAGAGAGGAGATTAACGTGTTAAATGTTTGATTTTTTTTAAAATAAAATAGGCTTCTTTGAGGGTTATAAGTCATGGGTAGAAGTTATAAAAAGAAAAAATGCCAAAAAAACCCTTAGAAATTGTTTGTAAAATGTCTGGAAGTCATCTCGACGAATTTGGGTACGACTCGTAAGTGGGTACGGGTCTTACCTTGAGTTGTCGCTAGGAACCCAAATTTTGACCCCTACTATTGTGGGTACGAATCCTCCTAACGACTTGTATGGTCTGCTTACGAGTCATATCAGTGAGTTGTACCCACCGGCAACTTTGACAGTGCTTCAGTAATTTTACCATAATATTTTATCTCGATATCAGAGTAAGGCATAATTATTATTGGAAAACTAATTAAATTATCTATCTATTATTAAGTATTTATCTTATAAATTCTTAGTAGAACAAAAGTTATGCTAATTTGAATATGACTATAGTTATATTCTTCATAAGAACTTAATCGCTAAGGGATGTTTTGACTTGTTCATGAGATAGGAGCTATTTGAGGACTTAATATATATCCAACTAACTTATAAAGTTATCAAAACACGAGGCTTGATTCTTGGATCCTTTACTAGTCAGGATAAGAGTTATATCTTATGTCTCATAACAAGTCATTACGGCTTGTACTCATCCTCTCGTAACTTAGACAGAACACATCTCACCTCACACTGACTTGGTAACAAATTACCACGTACGACTCATATGATCATCTTACGACTTACAAGGTTTATGTCATACCTTAAATCGAATGTCATCACTCACACATTGTCATGTATAAGAGTTAAACATATGACTCGTATGATGTGCATACAAATCAAAGTCATGAGTCGTATGTTGCACAGTGACTTCCAAACATGGGGTATTACATTAAGGAAGGTACTTTATTTATGTATCTTCTTTTTATTTCATGCTATCTTTTATTTTTGTTGAGTCACAAGTCAAAGAAAAGTCTGAGTACCGAAAACCTAATCTAATGAGCATGGCAAAGACTGGGTGAGGGGTCCATCGGACCTCATTGATAATTAAGATGATACGAGCTCGGACTAGAACCTCAAGGAGTGTTTCTATACTTACTTTGAAGTATAATTTAGGGGCAAAGTTTGTTTTTTAGTGTGAGGTGGGGAATCTTCCCATGGTTTGAAGTGTTGCTGTAGGATTTTCATTCTTAGTTGTGTCTTAGTTTATGACTAAATTTGAAAATATTATAAGAATATTTTATCTTTATTTGTTTTTAGCTTTTGTTGGTGTCAGTCTAGTACGGGTGCACTTCACCCCACCCCTTGGATTTTCTTTTCAATTCTTTTATGAGAGGGTGTCCTTTGAACCCAATATCCCTTTTTCATTTTTTAGGAGTAAATTTTAAAATTTTTGGGTTAGGAATAAGTGAGATGCTCTTGCAAGTTGCTATGAATGATTATGTGAGACACCGAGAATACCAACCGATAGTAGAACCATGCTTCAAGATCATGAGGAATAATTTTTAGTGATTTGGTAGTTTAATTATTGAGTTTGGTCTATATTAAGGCGTCAAATATGTCCTAGATATTAGATGAATCAAAACATCCCTTACCGATTGAATTTTTGAGAAGGATATTGCCATAGTCAACTTCAAACAAGAATATCATCCATTCTACAAATAATTTTTCAGGTCATGACCCTCCAAAACTTATATAATTGAATTATATTTCCAAAGATACCAATTTCTCCAAAATCTGATATCAGAGTAAAATGTTATTGCTATTTTACAGTGAGCTGTCTGGGCTGCCAAAGTGCGACGGGAAGGCCGACGAACTACCACGCCTGCGATGGACCGTCATCCAAACCGTCACAACTAAGGAAGTAAGCCTATTTTCTAGCAAAAAATCAATGGGTTGAAGGGACGTTCCATCCCCGGGGCGACGGTTCGTCGCCCAAATCGTCGCGGACCTCCATTTAGCGATTTTAAGCCATTTTTAAAAGGATTTTTGGGTCTTTTTCCACCCTTTTTAAAACCTAAGTGAATAAAATAAAATCACATACTTCCTCATTCATATACAACATTAAAATTGGTGTTTCTTTCAAGATCAATCCCCAAGAACAAGATTCACACCCTTCTTCAAGAAAACTCAGGAATAAAAATGTCTTCATTCAAGAACCTTCGAGAAAAGTTATTCTCTTTCAAGAATCAAGATTTTGAGGTATGTTAGATATTGATTCATGGATTCCTTCCACCCATGAAGTTCAAGAATCCTTTTTGAAGTGTAAAGATTGTGTATTTATGATTTCCATGATTATGATTGAATTAAAGTTTATGTTTATGTTATTGTTGGGTTTTGATTCATGTTTTAGATTTAAAACTCAAAGAGTTAATCATAGTAGGTGATGATTGGTATGATGTTCATGATAAACCCTTCAAATTGCATGTTGATTAATGTATCCATGTTATTTAGATGTATTGTTAGTTGTATAACCAAAGCATGCTCCCTATATGTTTGATTAAATGCCTAGGTGAATGAAGTAGTGCCTTTATAGCATATTAATATGAAATTCCCCATTGTGTACAAGTTAATGTATGTTAAGTGTTTGTTGAAAGGCTTTGGTGAATGAATTTTGAGACATTAGTATGAATGTCTATACGTCTAGAAGTTTATGACCTCAAAAACTTGAAAGGATGCTTCAGTAATTGTATTGTGAATGATAGACGATTGCCATGTTATTCAAGAATTGTTATGCTTTACATTTATGCTATAGAGTCCTGGGGTATTTAATACCCAACAATTTAGCTATGTACCTAGAGACATTGTCAGTTATAGTACTCTCAGTCAAGTCATGATCGGTAGTATCCTCAGTCATTTACAATATTTGGTAGAACTCAGTCAGCTTCATGACTTAGGAAAGTTCAGTAATCTCAGTAACATCCCAATCTAATTTAGTAATCAATTCAGAACTCAGTAGCATTCAGTCAGCTAATAGAACTCAATAGTATTCTGCCAGTCAATAAAACTCAGTGAACTCAGCTCAACTCAGATAATCAGTACGACTAGTAATTGATTCATCTCAGTTTAGTACAGCCTAAGAATCAGATCAGTGTCTATCAGTTGGGAGTAGAATTCAGCACCGAGCGAGGGCAGGGATGACAGCTTCCCCATTAGTTAGGCTGAGTCATTAGTAGCAGTCCCTGTACTCCAGAACTACATAACCAGCGTAGGATGAGGAGTCACCTGTTAGATTAAGGCTTTAATACCTCCCAAGAGTCACCCGTTAGATTAGGCTTGGCTTCGCCCAGGTATCACCCGTTAGATTAGGCTTGGTATCCTGGTCTTACAAGTTGTCTTTATCCATGGCACGGTACTGACACCCTTATAGATGGGTTTATAGGTTGGACCCCACTAGTTTAGATTTGGGGCATGTCGGTTAGATGTCTACCTCCCACAGTTTCAGTTTTAGTCTCAGTATTCAAAATAGAACTTAGATTTATATTACGAAAATCAAGACTGTTAGATAAATTCACTCAAGACTCTAGTTAAGCCTGATCTCAGCTTCAATTAATCAGAATCAGTATTAGTAGATCCAGAGATCACCCGCTAGCTAGCCCGGATCTCTGGTATCAATATTAGTAGACTCAGTTATCACAAGTCCAGTTATTAGCATTCAATATCCAGTGTTACTATGATTTCAGTTATAGTTTATGCACTCATGGATGTATCCTCATTCAGTAGTGTCATGTTATCCAGTCAGTATTTTTCATGCATGTAAACCCTTGTATTCATCCTTACCTCATCTAGCGTACCAGTACATTCTCACATACTGACACATATTTTTCTCTTGCGCTATGGTGTCTTATACCATAGGTTTAGAAGCATGGGATCCAGAGTACTCTTACCAGGTCTGATTTATCTAACAACAGTAGACTTAGCAGTGATTCCTCATTATTCAAGAATGCTCCTTATTTTACTATTGCATTAGATTTAGCATTTCAGTAGATGGAGTTAGTTGGGGGATTGTCCCATCAACTTCACAGTTTAGACAGTTTAGAGGTTTTTCAGACTAAATATTAAGACAGACAAGAGTATTTTTAGACAGTTATTTTAATTTTGGTATTGCTAAACATTGTTCAGTTTTATTTCAGATATTTGAACCTTATAGAAAGTTTTTGCCAGTTTTCCGCATTTATTTTAGTATGTTATTCAGTGTTCAGTTACAAATATCAGTCAAGGTTTATCTTGTGATCCTTTGGGAATATGAACACCATGTAGCATCCGGGGTACCAGACTCGGGGCGTTACAAACTTGGTATCAGAGCCTAAGGTTCAACAGTGTCGTAGGATGCCTGAAAAGTTGCATCTAGTAGAGTCTTGTGCATGGGTGTGTTGCGCGCCACATTTATGTATAGGAGTCTATAAGATGTTTTAGGAACAGTTTCCCTTCTATCAGTATTCATGTTGTGCGAGTGGGCAACGCCCAAATATGCTTTGTGCACTTCATTCCAGACAAGATCAGGAAAGTTCCCCTAACATAGATTCGAGTACGTTATGAGTCTTTCATATTTATGATATGCTTTGTTAGATCCTTCCTATTTATGCTTAAGTTTTCAGCCTGAGTCGGTCAGTAATTTAGTTTAGTAGTCAAGCGATCAAATTCATATGGTTTATTTTCCCCATCTTTAAATCTAGTCATATTATCAAGAATCTCAGGAATGTAACTATTCCTAGATACAGCATCCTAGTAGTTGCGAGTTCAACTCAGTTCGTGAATCATGCATTAGTTTTAGATCCCAGATGTTCAGTCACGATCCAGTTCGTAGGAGCCATGCGCATTGCCTCAGTTTTCCCCAGTATCTCAGTCAAGTAAGCATTCGTAAAGGGACATAGTGTCCCAAAGGGGAGATACCCTATAATTCCCCATTGCTTTCATATCCTTAAATTCATTCATTTTTATGCTCAGATTTTCCTTAAAAACTTAGTATTAGTTATCATTGTATAATTCAGTCATGCATTCACGAGTCAGTTATTCATGCGGCAGAAATGAATTCTCAGTGTAAGAACTCAGTCATGTATCCCATGCATCAGATATGCATATCCAGCGTATAAACTTAGTCTATCAGCAATCCTAACCAACCTTATTCGAGGATGAATGTCCCCAAGGGAGAGATATTGTGAGACCCTGAGAATCCAAACCGATAGTAGAACCATGATTCAAGCTCATGAGGAATAAATTTTTAGTGATTTAGTAGTTTAATGATCAAGTTTGATGTATATTAAGGCCTCAAATACGTCCTAGCTATTAGATGAATCAAAACATCACTTACCGATATAATTCTTGAGAAGGATATTGCCATTGTCAACTTCAAACAAGCATATCTTCCATTCTACAAAGAATATTTCATCTAAAGACCCACCAAAAGATACATAATTGAATTATCTTTTCAACGATACCAATTTTTCCAAAATCCAATGACGGAGTAAAATGTTATGGCCGTTTTACAGTGAGCTATCTGGGCTACCAAAGTGCGGCGGGAAGGCCGACGAACCGTCGCGCCTGCGATGGACCATTGCCCAAACCATCGTAACTGAGGTATTAAGACTATTTTATGGCAAAAAATCTATGGGTTGAAGGTATGGTCCATCCCCAAGGTGACGGTTCGTCACCCAAACCGTCGCGGACCAAATTTAGCAATTTTAAGCCATTTTTAAAAGGATTTTGGGGTCTTTTTCCACCCTTTTTAAAACCAAATTGCATCAAATCAAATCACACAACTCCTCATTGATTCATAACTTCAAAATTAGGGTTTCTTTCAATATCAATGCCCAAGAACAAGTTTCACGCCCTTCTTCAAGAAAAGTCAAGAATCAAAACATCACCATTCAAGAACCTTCGGAAAAAGTTATTCTCTTTCAAGATTCAAGATTTTGAGGTATGTTAGATGTTGATTCATGGGTTCCTTCCACCCATGAAGCTCAAGAATACTTTTTAAAGTGCAAAGATTGTGTATTTATGATTTTCATGATTATGATTGAATTGAAGTTCATGTTTATGTTATTGTTGAGTTTTGATTCATGTTTTAGATTTCAAATTCCAAGAGTTAATCTTAGTAGGTGATGATTGGTATGATGTTCATGATAAACCATTCAAATTGCATGTTGATTGATGTAGCCATGTTATTTAGATATATTTTTGGTTGTATAACCAAAGCATGCTCCCTATATGTTTGATTAAATGCCTAGGTGAATGAAGTAGTGCCATTATAGAATGTTAATATGAAATTCCCCTTTGTGTACAAGTTAATGTATGTTAAGTGTTTGTGAAAGGCTTTGGTGAATGAATTATGAGACATTATTATGCATGCCTATACATTTACAAGTTTATGACCTCAAATACTTGAAAGGATGCTTCAGTGATTGTATTGCGAATGGTAGACGATTGCCATGTTATTCAAGAATTGTTATGATTTACTTTTATGCTATCGAGTCCTGGGGGTATTTAATACCGCACAATTTAGCTATATGCCTAGAGCCAGTGTCAGTTATAGTACTCTCAGTCAAGTCACGATCAGTAGTATTCTCAGTCAGTTACAGTATTCGGTAGAACTCAGTCAGCTTCATGAGTTAGAAAAGTTCAGTAATCTCAGTAACATCCCAGTCCAATTCAGTAATCAATTCAGAACTCAGTAGCATTCAGTCAGCTAATAGAACTCAGTAGTATTCTACCAGTCAATGGAACTCAGTGAACTCATCTCAACTCAGATAATCAGTATGATCAGTAATATATTCAGCTCAGTTTATTACAGTCTAAGAATCATATCAGCGTCTATCAGTTGGGAGTAAAATTCAGCTCTGAGAGAGGGCAGGGATGACAGCTTCCCCATTAGTTAGGCAGAGTCGTTAGTAGCAGTCCCTGTACTCCAGAACTGCATTGCCAACACAGAATGAGGAGTCACCTATTAGATTAAGGCTTGACTACCTCCTAGGAGTCACCCATTAGATTAGGCTTGACTCCGCCCAGGTGTAACCCGTTATATTAGGCTTGGTATCCTGGTCTCAGAAGTTGTCTTTACCCGTGGCACGGTACTGACACCCTTCTAGATGGGGTTACAGTTTGGACCCCACTAGTTTAGATTCAGGGCATGTTGGTTAGATGACTACCTCCCACAGTTTTAGTTTTAGTCTCAGTATTCAGAATAGAATTCAGATCTATAATACAAAAATCAAGACTGTTATATAGAGTCACTCAAGATTGTAAGGAACTTAGAAAGTTCCATAGATGTAGAGATCACTAGCTATTTAGGCCTGATCTCAGCTTCAGTCAATCAGTATCAGTATTAGTAGATCTATAGATCACCCGCTAGGTAGGTCGGATCTCAGGTATCAGTATTAGTAGACTCAGTTATCAGAAGTCTAGTTATTAGAATTCAGTATCCAGTGTTACTACGATTTCAGTTATAGTTTATGCACTTATGCATGTATCCTCATTTAGTAGTCTCATGTTATCCAGTCAGTATTGTTCATGCATACTTTTCTACTTTTCTCTAGCATACCAGTACATTCTCACGTACTGACACATACTTTTCTCTTGCACTAGGATGTCTTATACCATAGGTTCAGAAATACGGGATCCAAAGCACCCTTAGCAGGTCAGATTAAGCTAGCAGCAGTAGACTTAGCAGTAAGTCCTCATCATTCGAGGGTGTTTCTTGTTTTATTTTTTCTATTAGATTAGCATTTCAGTAGATGGAGTTAGTTGGGGGATTGTCCCATCAACTCCACAGTTCAGATAGTTTAGAGGCTTTTCAGACTAAATGTTCAGACAGACTAGAGTATTTTTAGAAAGTTATTTTAATTTTGGTAATGTTAAACATTGTTCAATTTTATTTCATATATTTGAACCTTATGACAAGTTTCTGTCAGTTTTTCATATTTTTTTAGTATGTTATTTAGTGCTCAGTTACAGATATCAGTCAAGGGTTAGCTTGTGATCCTTCAAGATTATAAGCACCGTGTAGCATTCGGGGTACCAGACTTGGGGCGTTACAAACTTGGTATCAGAGCCTAAGGTTCAATAGTGTCCTAGGATGTCTAAAAAGCCGCATCTAGTAGAGTCTTGTGCATGGGTGTGTTGCGCTCCACATTTATGTACATGAGGATATGAGATGTTTTGGGAATAGTTTTCCTTCTTTCAGTATTCATGTCATCCGAGTGGGCAACACCCAAATAGGCTTTGTGCACTTCAGTCCAGATAAGATCAGGAAAGTTCCCCTAACATAGATTCGGGTACGTTATGATTCTTTCATCTATATGTTATTATTTGTTATATCATTTGCTCCCATTTCTGCTTAAGTTTTCAGCATGAGTCGGTCAGTAAAGCCAGTAATTCAGTTTAGCAGTCAAGCGATCAAATTTGTAAGGTTTATTTTCCCCATCTTTCTATCTAGTCATATTATCAAGAATCTTAGGAATATAACTATTCCTAGATAGAGCATCCTAGTAGTTGTGAGTTCATCTCAATTCGTGAATCATGCATTAGTTTCAGATCTCCAATGTTCAATCACGATCCAGTTTGTAGGATCCTTGTGCATCGCCTCAACTTTCCCCAATATCTCAGTCAGGTAAGCATTCATAAAGGTACATCGTGTCCCAAGGGGTAGATACCCTATAATTCCCCACTACTTTCATATCCTTAAATTTATTCAGTTTCATGCTCCTTACAAACTTAGTATTAGTTATCATTGCTTAAGTCAGTCATGCATTCACGAGTCATTTATTCATTCGATAGATATGTATGCTCAGTGTAAGAACTCAGTCCTGTATCCCATGCATCAGATATCCATATCCAGTGTATAAACTCAGTCTATCAGTAATCCTAACCAACCTCATTCTAGGACGAATGTTCCCAAGGGAGAGATATTGTGAGACCCCAAGAATCCCAACCGATAGTAGATCCATGCTTCAAGCTCATGAGGAATAAATTTTTAGTGATTTGGTAGTTTTATGATCGAGTTTGATGTATATTAATGCCTCAAATACGTCCTAGCTATTAGCCGAATCAAAACATCCCTTACCGATTGAATTCTTGAGAAGGATATTGCCATAGTCAACTTAAAATGATCATATCTTACATTATACAAAGAATTTTTCATCTAATGACCCACCAACAGATATATAATTGAATTATCTTTCCAACTATACCAATTTCTCCAAAATCCGATGTCGGAGTAAAAAGTTATAGCCGTTTTACAGTGAGCTGTCTGGGCTGCCAAAGTGCGACGGGAAGGCCGATGAACAGTCGCGCCTGCGATGGACCGTCACCTAAACCATTGCAGTTGAGGCAGTAAGCCTGTTTTGCTGGCCAAAAAACGATGGGTTGAAGGGACGGTCCATCCCCATGGCAACAGTTCATCGCCAAAACCATCGCGTACCTCCATTTAGCAAATTTAAACCTTTTTTAAAAGGATTTTTGGATCTTTTTCCACCCTTTTTAAAACCTAATTGCATCAAATAAAAGAACACAACTCCTCATTCATCCATAACATCAAAATTAGGGTTTTTTTCAAGAACAAGATTCATACCCTTCTTCAAGAAAACTTAAGAATCAATACGTCACCATTCAAGAACCTTCGAGAAAAGTTATTCTTTTACAAGATTCAAGATTTTGAGGTATGTTAGATGTTAATTCATGGGTTCCTTCCACCCATGAAGCTCAAGACTCCTTGTTAAAGTGCAAAGATTGTGTAGTTATGATTTTCATAATTATGATTGAATTGAAGTTCATGTTTATGTTATTATTGGGTTTTGATTCATGTTTTAGATTTCAAACTCCAAGAGTTAACCCTAGTAGGTGATGATTGGTATGATGTTCATGATAAATCCTTCAAATTGCATGTTGATTGATTTAGCCATGTTATTTAGATGTATTGTATGTTGTATAACCAAAGCATGCTCCCTATAAGTTTGATTAAATACCTAGGTGAATAAAGTAGTGCCATTATATCATGTTAATATGAAATTCCCCTTTGTGTACAAGTTAATGTATGTTAAGTGTTTGTTGAAAGGCTTTGGAGAATGAATTATGAGACATTAGTATGAATGCCTATACATTTATAATTTTATGACCTCAAATACTTAAAAGGAAGCTTCAGTGATTGTATTGCGAATGGTAGACGATTGCCATGTTATTCAAGAATTTTTATGCTTTAATTTTATTCTATCGAGTCCTGGGGGTATTTAATACCCGACAATTTAGCTGTGTGCCTAGATCCAGTGACAGTTATAGTACTCTCAGTCAAGTCATGATCTGTAGTATTTGGTAGAACTCATTCAGCTTCATGTCTTAGGATAGTTCAGTAATCTCAGTAATATCCCAGTCCAATTCAGTAATCAATTCAGAACACAATAGCATTCAATTAGATAATAGAACTCAGTAGTATTCTACCAGTCAATGGAACTCAGTGAACTCATCTCAACTCAGATAATTAGCACGATCAGTAATAGATTTAGCTCAGTTTAGTACAGTCTAAGAATCAGATCAGTGTCTATTCAGTTGGGAGTAGAGTTTAGCACCGAGCGAGGGCAGGGATAACAGCTTTCCTGTTAGTTAGGCAGAGTCATTAGTAACAGTCCCTGTTCTCCAGAACTGTGTAGCCAACGCAAGATAAGGATTCACCTATTAGATTAAGGCCTGACTACCTCCCAGGAGTTACCCATTATATTGGGCTTGGCTCCGCCCAAGTGTTACCCATTAGATTAGGCTTGGTATACTGGTCTTAGAAGTTATCTTTACCTGTGGCATGGTACTTACACCCTTTTGGCTGGGTTACATGTTGGACCCCACTAGTTTAGATTCGGGGCATATCGGTTAGATGACTACCTCCCTCAATCTCAGTTTCAGTCTCAGTATCCCGAATAGAACTCAGATTAGTATTATGGAAATCAAGAATGTTAGATACATTTATTCTCACTTGTAAAGAACATATAAAGTTCCATAGATACAGATATCACCCGCTAGCTAGGCCTGATCTTAGCTTCAGTCAATTAGTATCAGTATTAGTAGATCCAGAGATCACCCGTTGGGTAGGCCGGATCTCAGGTATCAGTATTAGTAGACTCAGTTATCAAAAGTCCAGTTATTAGAATTTAGTATCCAGTGTTACTACGATTTAAGTTATATTTTATGCACTCATGTATTTATCCTCATTCAGTAATCTCATGTTATCCAGTCAGTTTTGTTCATACATGTAAACCCTTGCATTCAGCCTTACCTCATCTAGCTTACAAGTATATTCTCATGTACTGATGCATACTTTTCTCTTGCACTATGGTGTAGTATACCATAGTTTCAGAAGCACGGGATCTAGGGCACCCTTAGCAGGTCAGATTCAGCTAGCAGTAGTAGACTTAATAGTGAGTCCTTATTATTCGATTATGTTCCTTATTTTATTATTGCATTAGATTTAGAAATTCAGTTGATGGAGTTAGTTGGGGTATTTTCCTATCAAGTCCACTGTTCAGTTAGTTTAGAGGTTTTTCAGACAAAATGTTCAGATAGACTAGAGTATATTTTGACAGTTATTTTAATTTTAGTATTGTTAAACATTGTTTGGTTTTATTTCAGATATTTGAACCTTATGGAAAGTTCTTGCAAGTTTTTTGCTTTTATTTTAGTATGTTATTCAGTGCTCAGTTACAGATATCAGTCAAGGGTTAGCTTGTGATCCTTCATTATTATGGGCACCGTGTAGTGTCTGGGGTACCATACTCGGGGCGTTACAAATTACATGATGCAAGTTAGATTTGAATGTAAAGTATGTTGATTATGTACTACTTTTGAGATTTCTAGGCTCATTTATATGAATCTAGTGCGATGTTTGCTTAATTCTAAATTCATGATATTGTTTGGTTTAGAGTCTATAGGGATCCTACTTTATTGAGCATGTGCTAGATGTTATGTAAGTCTTTTTTTGTATATTCCTTGTTGCATATTGATGTCTAGAACTTGACCGATGTATGTGCAAAGCAAAATAAAGAGTGTTGGGTTTGGGAAATGATATAGGCATTTCTTTGATAGTCATGTTCAAATCCTATTTTATCTACCCTTGTACATAATCTTAGTTAGCCCCGTTGAGCCTTTATCCTATTCCTTAGTAGCCTCATATGTAGCCTATTCCTTTTCTTTGATTGATCATAATTTGATCCAAAACTCCTAAGCACTTTAGTTGAAAATTTTATAAGGTTAAGTAGTGTAAAATTTAAGAAGGGAAGAGGTGAAAGTAAAGCAACAATGTAGTAGCTATTGGTGTGAAAAAGTGAATGAGTTGTGGGTGGGAGTAATGCAATGAAAAGAGAAGATTGATCAAAATTGAATCATGTGTAGATAGAAAATACTCCCTTCTTAATATATGTGAACTAGCATAAAGAGATGGGACAAAACACAAGAAAAGAGTGAAGATAGAGGTGGTGAAAGTTTGGATTGTTTAGAGAACAGTTCAATACATAATGTGATGTATTAAAGCACTTAAGGAAGATAGTCACTATTACTGACCAGAATAGTTCCTACCCATCCCTTAGCCAACATTATAACCCATAAAGTCCTACTTAATCTTGAACCTTAACATTCTGATATTAGTGCAGTACTACGATGTGGGCAATCCTATGGTTCATCTTTGTGACGTGATAATTCCTTGTGTGAGTGGTCGCAATTTGATTCTTTTTCCCATTCTTGAGATGAACTGTATCTCTGATAGTGAACATGGTTAACTCTCTTGTAATGAGGGTGTATGTTTGATGATAGTTAGGTGACTTGTATGATCTATTTGAGTGAGTAATATGCACAAGTTTTCCATCTTGGTAGAGTCAATTCTTGCAGTTAAGATGTTTTGAAGTAGTGTTCATAAGTTTTCAAAGTACAAGGCATGCTTGTTGTGGAACTAGCAATTCATATAGTCATCGTAGTTTTAGACTGAGTGTCTTACTCGTAGGATTAATATTGGAGTCTTACTTATATATGGTTCTTAATGAAAATATTTGAGGAAGAACAAGGATTTAAGTGTGAGATGATGATCTTAGGTGGATTTATGCACCTTAGTGTCATTATCTACACTTGTTTAGCCCATTTTGAGGATTTGTTGTGTGCTTAATGAGTTATTAATAAGTTAATGATATAATTGAGCATATATGTGTTAAATTACATGTTTTTAATTTTAAAGGTGTGTTTAAAACAATTAGCGAATCAATTTGGTCACATAGACTTTAGATGAGAATACTAGTGTTACTAGCTTAAGCTATGTGTTGTTCTAGTGTATCTTGGTGGATTCTATTGATATTATAGAATACCATGATGTTAATATAAATTTTGGGAAGATTAAAAATTTGAAAGTGAAGTGGAAATAAACCCAAGAAGCAAGTAAATCAAAGGTAAAAGGAAGGAGTTCAAGATGTCGAAATCTGACCTTTCTGAGCACATGGGCGTGTAACGCCCTTAGACCTCCGAGATAAGGGTGTTCGACGAACTTAGACACTAAATAAATGTATCCAAAACAGTTTTAATTATTTTTAAGTGTGTTACACTCCCCAAAAAGAGGAGCAACATTGGCGTGATACGCCCAAGGTCACAAAACGGACAACTTTTGTCCTAGTATAAATAGAACACTTCTATCTTGTTGTACACAACTTGGATGACTTTTGAGGCTTGAAATACACTTGAGGAGTCTTATTTTAGGATTTTTAATCTTTCCTTTAGTTTACTTTTCATTTATATGCATGAATTTCTAAATTTTGATTCGTTGTAAGACCATGAGAGTCTAAACACCCTTTTCTAGGATTAAGACCAAGAACATGATTGCTTATTCTTTCAATTGAGTGTGTTTAGGTTTAATATCATTGTTTGGTTGTTCATATTGTTACTATTTTATGGGTTAGTGACCCTTAGGATAAACTTAAATTTCGATTGTGAGCCCGGAAGGAAGAATAATACACTAGATCATGGGATATATGGAGTTGGATCTTACACGTTTAAGGGATTGAAGATAAGATGTCACGACCCGATTTCTCAAGTCACAATGGCGCCTACCTTATCTCCCAGTAGGCAAGCCAAGCCATATACCGGAATAATAGGTAATGGACAAACAGGTAGAAATAAGAAAAGATCACGTATAATGATAGAAATAGTAATTACAAGCAATAAATAAAAATGAAACATATACTGTATATTAACACGAGAGAAGGAAAAAGGACCAAATACACAAACGAATCCCTCCCAAGACCTGGTGAGGTAGGTGCTAGAGCCACTACTAAAAGATACCAGAGTACTAGATAAAATAAAAAAAATACACCATATATACAAGCATTCTCGAGTACAAAAGACTAAACTAGAGTAGATACAAAAGGATCAGCCTCGGACGACAATAAGCTCAACCTGCTCTGAATCAACACTAAAAGGTAGGAATCACATCAATGTCGGCTGCTAATACTCGGATCTGCATCAGGAAAAAGATGTAGAAGTGTAGTATGAGTACCAAAGAAATAGGTACTAGTAGGTATCATCGGCCGACTGAGCTCAATACAAAAAAAGTATTGCTACAATGCGAGGGTGTAATCTAATTTAATAATAAATAGGGATAGAAAGGTAACAACTACTAAGCTACGCAAATGCTTTAAAGGAATAAATATAAGCAATACAAAAAATAAGTAATGCAGTAATAATAGAAAAATCAAACATAACCTAACTGGACCCCCATAAGCCCGCTAGGCACACTGAAGAAGACAATTAACCAAATCATACCCCATAAGCTGGTGGAACACACAAAAAGTAATGAAAATAAACATAACTAATCTGTAACTGAACTGATCCCAGGAAATCATAGTAGTCATCCAGATGTGCATCGAACTTGTACTGAAACCAATGGGTAGTAACAAGAGGCCAGACACAGGACTCAAACCGGTAGTGATGGATAAAAACAAGAGGACATGTGCCAGATTCGAACAAGACATAGTGGGTAATAACGAGAGGCCACATATATAATATACAATAGAACTGATAATTCGATGCCAGACTTGAACCGGAACTCAGAGGAACCACAACCATAATCAGATGCTCGACTCGAACCGAAACTCAAAGGAACCACAACCATTACCAGATATCAGACTCGAACAGAAACTCCTAGTAACCATACCCAACTGTAATATTAAAAATCCATATCATACTATAACAATGTCAATGTGGTACCAAAATTCACAATCAATGAAGTATATACTGAACCTGAAAAGGAGTTAAAACACGTCTAATTACCATATGCATGTCTGAATTTAAAAGGGGCAAATTCAATGTCTTGCAATTTAATTTCATGTTCTAAAGTGATAGATGCTATTCATATTGAAGGATAAAGTACCAAAATTTACTAGAACAGGGTTCTAATCCAGATAAATAAAGCATGTTATATATATAAAATGATACGCAACTACAAATACTTATCCAAAACTAATATTATAATACACAATTTTAATAAATAAGCTCAATCTAAAGATAGAGTAAGCCTAGCCTACCTAAACGCTAAGACTAAAAACTTCTCTAAAAAAAACTCCAAATGGTGCCCCACTAAAACCCAAACTTAATTTACTTGATGTAGATAATTGTTTTCCTTTTTCGGGATCAAATATTGACTAAAAGAAAAACTCCATCCGCCAAAACTTCTTTAAAATGTATTATAACCGTGTGGTTAGCACATTAGGAAAAAAGACGAAAAGAAAATAGTTGTAACATAAAACTTTTCTGAAATCAAAATGGGAAACCCAAGATCTTCAAGTTTAAATATATAAATAATAAGTGATGCCATCTAGAATACCATTTTGGCTTGTTCCTTGATTAATTAATGTTGAAGTGTTGAAGTCAGCAGTAACATATGGCAATTAAATTAAGGTTGTTGTACTACCTCACTTCCATGTGGCACTGAGGTGTCAACACTATATTTATACCCATCTCTTAACATGTGCACTCGGATATTGCATGGGTTCATGATAAAATAAATATAATATTTTGAATATATTATAATTAATAAAAAGTTCTTTCTAATAAAACCTCTATTGTATAATAATAATATCTTAATATATCTAGATTTACTATCTCCGTATAGAATATTAATAGACTATTAAAAGATATTATATGGTAATATAAATATATCATAATTAAAGAATTTTTATACCAGTTAATAATAACATTCTAGAAGGATAATTAATTATATTTCTTACAAATGCTAATTTAAAGAAAGTATTCAACAATATATTTGGTATCAATAAAATTCTCAAACGAACCGCTCGAAAATCAAACTATCAGTCCCAACAAGTCATAAATAACTTGGGGAAGTTTTATAACGATCTAGACACCGAAAATGTATGAAAATAAAGAAAACTGATCGTGGGGGTCATTACAACATCCACTACTAAAAGGACTTTCGTCCGCGAAAATAAAGGATAAAGAAATACCTGAAGGCTCAAATGGGTAGGGATACTGGGCGCGCATATCACGCTCGATCTTTCAAGTAGCCTCTTTAACTGAATGGTGATGCCACTGAATCTTAACTACCGGAATGTTCCTAGAGCGCAACCGCCTGACATCTCTCGCCAAAATAGACATTGGCTCCTCTACAAATGCCAACCTCTCGTCCAACTGAATCGAGTCCCACCTAAGCACATGCGACTCATCGGGAATATATTGTTGCTACATAGATACATAAAACACTGGGTGAATGGCTGAGAAGGTAGGTGGCAATGCCAACACATAATCTACCTCTCCAATTGTCTGCAAGATCTTGAAAGGTCTAATATATCTGGGGCTAAGCCTGCCCCTCCTCCCAAACCTCATAACGCCCTTCATGGGCGATACTCGTAGGAAGACCCTATCACCAACTCTGAATCTCAATAGATGACATCTGTGATTAGTATAACTCCTCTGTCTACTCTAGGCTTCTCGTAGCCTATCTTGAATCGCTTGAACGTAGTCCAAAAAATCAAGAAGAAAATCTGTGCCACGAGGCCTAGCATCAGAAGTCTCAAACCAATAATTAGGAGATCGACACCGCCAACCATACAATGCCTTAAATGGGGCCATCTAAATACTCTCGTGAAAGCTGTTATTAAATGCAAACTCTGTCAAGGTAGAAACTGGTCCCACTGACCTCCAAAATCCAACACACAAGCGTATAGCATGTCCTCTAAAACCTGGATAGTCCGCTCTGACTTCCCATCAGTCTGGGGATGCAAGGTTGTGCTAAGGTCAACCTAGGTTCCCAACTCCTCCTGAAATGTCCTCCAAAAGCTAGAAGTGAACTGATAGCCTCGGTCAAAATTAATGGACAGAGAGACCCCATGTAGGCGAACCACCTCCTGAATGTAAACACAGGCTAACCTCTCAGTACTATAGGAAAATCAAACGGGATAAAATGTGTAGACTAAGTCAATCGATCCACGATGACCCAAATGTTGTTAAAACCATGGGAAGTGCGAGCCAATCCACCTACGAAATCCATAGTAACTTGCTCTCATTTCCACTTGAGAATAGGTAGTTGCTGAAGTAATCCACCAGGTATATGATGCTCGGCCTTTACCTGCTGACAACAAAGACATCGAGCCACAAACCCTGCTATATCTCTCTGCATATCACTACACCAGTAATGCTGCCTCAAATCCCTATACATCTTAGCAGTCTTAGAATGAATAAAGTATCTAGATTTTTTAGCCTCACGAAGAATCATCTGGATCAAATCTTTAACCCTTGGAACACAAATACGACTGTCAAACCTTAAGACACCCTCAGAATATAGGGTATCCCTCCTAGAGTCACCCCTCAACACCAGTTATCAAATGCTACAATGTCTACTATCCTCAAACTAACAACCCCAAATCTTCTTCAACAAGGTAGATCTGGCCTCAACACTAAAAATGATCCTTCAAGGGTCAGAAATATCCAAACGAACCATCAAGTTAGCTAAGGACTGGATTTCCAAAGCCAACGGTCGCTAAGAAGCTAAATGAAAGCTAAGCTACTCACTAACTTCTGGCTCAAGGTGTCTGCTACCACATTTGCCCTGCCCGAATGGTAGAGAATAAAGATATCATAGTCCTCCAGCAACTCAATCCACCTGCACTGCCTTGAATTACGCTCCTTCTAGGTCATGATGTATTGAAGACTGCAGTGATCAGTAAATATCTCACAACAAATCCCATACAAATAATATCTCTAAATCCTAAGTGCAAATACTACCATTGCCAACTCTAAGTCATAAGTGGGGTAGTTAAGATCATGCACCTTCAACTACCTTGATACATATGATATAACATGGCCATTCTACATCAAAACACACCTCAAACAAACACCAGACACATTGCAATAGACAGTAAAACCCTTGTTTTTAAATGAAAGAGTCAGAATAGGAGCAGAAGTAAGTAAATCCTTGAGCTTCATAAAGCTCGCCTCATAACTCGTAGGCCACTGAAATGGAACCTCCTTCCTGGTCAATCTAGTCATAGGGGATGCAATAGAATAAAAACCCTCAACAAACCGCCTATAGTAACCTGTCAACCCAATAAAACTGCGAACCTCAAAAGGTGATGTAGGACTAGACTAACTATGAATAGCCTCAATTTTTACATGGTCCACTATAATACCGTCCTTGGGCACTACGTGCCCCAAGAAAGCTACAGACTCAAGACAAAACATGTACTTTGAGAACTTGGCATAAAATCGGTGATCTCTCAATATACAGAGCACAGTCCTCTAATGTTGCTCTTGTTCCTTCCTACTCCTCGGGTATAGTAGAATGTCATTAATAAATACTATCACGAAGGAGTCTAAATATGGCTTGAACACATGAGTCATCAGAACCATAAAAGTTGTTGTGGCATTGGTCAGCCTAAAAGGCATCACCAAAAACTCATAGTGTCCGGAACGAGTCTTGAAGGTGTCTTAGGGATGTCTTCGGCCCTAACTCTCAACTGATGGTAACTAGACCTCAAATCTATCTTAGAAAAAACTATCTCACCCTGAAGATAATCAAAGAAGTCATCAATACGAGGCATAGGATACTTATTCTTCACCGTCACCCTATTCAACTGCCTTTATTCTATATATATATATATATATATATATATATATGCATAGAGCCATATTTCTTCTTCACAAATAGAATTAGAGTACCCTAAGGAGATACACTCGATATAATAAAAACCTTACCCAGAAGATCCTAAAGCTAAGTATTCAACTCCTTCAACTCAGCAGGAGCCATATGATATGGAGCCACAGAAATAGGTTATGTTCCTGACTCGAGGTCAATGATAAACTTTGTATCACACTTGGGAGGAAAGCCAGGTAGGTCGGTCAGAAATACATCAGAAAACTCGCAAACAACAAGGACGGAGTCAAGCGGTGGACTCTCAACACTAACATCCCAAATATATGCAAAAAATTACTCACAACCCCTCGATATCAGTATCCTACACCTAATATATGAAATAATCTCCGTCAGCGTGTGGATAATAAAACCATATCACACAACTGGGGTACTCCAGGCAAGGTTAAAGTACTGATCTTAGCAAAATAATCCAAGATCGCACGGTAAGGAGATAGCTAATCTATGTCTAGAATCACATCAAAATCTACCGTATCTAGGATAATGAGGTCAATTCGAGTATCAAACTCCCAAACCATCACCAAGCAAGATCTATAAACCCAATTCACTACTAAAAAATCACTTATGGGGCTAGCTATATGTAATGGCATAGATAAAGACTCCGAACATAAACCCAACAGCGATTCATAATAAGCAGAAACATATGAAAATATGGAACCTGGATCAAACAAAGCAGAAGCTGGCTGATGGCATATAGATATCATACTTGTGATCATAACATCCGAAGCCTCAGCCTCTGGTCTACCTGGTACAGCATACAAATGACCTTGTCCACTACTAGACTGGGTGCCTATCCGACCACTTTCCCTACTTCCCTGCTGACCATATCTAGAACCTCGGGGACTACCCCAACGAACCTATACACCACCCCTACCTAGCGGTAGCACTGATCTAATCAGCTAGGCAGTTAGAACTAAAGGCTTAACCATCCTATGCTGAGGACACTCACGAGCAAAGTGACCAATAACCCTACAGTCATAACATGCCTCGAGCACCTTGCTCTATCTAGAAGGTCCAGCGGATCTGGAATTACCACCTCGACTTGATGATCCTGATTGAACACCCATATACGGTTGGCTGCTACTCTGGCCACTAGAACTACTATAGATGGGTTGACCCCTGTCTGATATCTAAAGTGATACCTAAATTGGCTGATGAGTTTAACCCTAATACTGAGAAGGCTACTTCTAGAGGTACCTATCATGAAATCCTCAGCCTATGAACTGTGAACCGTTATAGCCGCCCTGGTAACATGGTCTATTATCGCTAACCTTTGTGCCTAATAATCTATCTCCCCTATAGAATAAATATGCTCAACTATCTCAGAGAATGACTTTCCTGATGTCACCAAACTATATGAAGCCCTACAAAGCGATAATCTCAATCCCCTAATGAAGCATCAAATTTGCTCATACTTTATAGGTAAAATCACAGTGGCGTGTCTAGCTAGCTTATGAAATCTCTCCTCATACTCAGCTGCAGTTATAGAACCCTTTATTAATGTTGTAAACTCATCTCAAAGATGCTTGCGCATGCTGCGAGGTATATACTTTCCTAAGAAAACCTCGGAGAATTGAGTCCAAGTCACTATTGGAGATCCAGCTGGTGTGGAATCAAGATAACCTCTCCACTACCTACTTACTGTAGTGTCGAATTGATAAGAAACAAAGTCCACTCCTTGTGCCTCAACAAACCCCAAATTCCGCAGTCGCTCCTCGTAACTAGATAGGAACTCATTAGCATCCTCTTCTGGTGCCCGGTAAACCTGGGTGGAGTCAATCTCAAAAATCATCCCAGTATATTTTGCTCCTCTTAAGACATAACTAGCTAGGATACTACCAACTATGGGACTACTGGTGCTGGAGGAACCTCCACCCTAGGTGCCGCTGTCGCAGGTTGTGTCCCTAAATCAACACCACTCTGTGTTGTTGGATGAGCTCCCTCGGTTGGTGGACTGCCAAATAACCCCAATAACTATACCAATGTATCTCAAAGAATCAAAAAGTATATAAAGTCGGGTGGAGCTTGGGCTACTCCCTAGCCTACCTGCATGTAACACCCCGCATTTTTCTAGCATAATCTAAGTCCCGATACATAAGCATTCATATATAAAAAAATTTAAACGCACAGTATTTTTCAATTTAAAGACTGTCATTGCGTAGGAAATTGAATTAGCTTCCTAAGGGTATAAAATTCACTAAAATCAGATGATCGGGTAAGAAGTTATGGCGATTTTAAGTTTCAGTCATTAAACACCGTCATTTTAACCTTGAGCATAGCGCGGAGCAGGCCAATCTCCCATTTGACAAATTTCAGTGAGGGTCCACGATTCTAGCACATCGCACCATAGGCCAACTTGACATTTGTCCATTTCTAGTGTCGAAGCGCGATACCACCGTGTCGCGATGAACTTTCAGGTCCCAATCCATGAAGGACCGCAATTTTCTCGCATCGCGCCACAGACCAGTATCCCAGTTGTCCGATTTTAGTGACACTGCGCGATAGCGCCGCATCGTGCCAGCCCAAAAATTTGAGATTTTCAGTCAGTTCTGAGTTTTTAATTCCAAGGGCTTTTAAGTATTTTTTTCCCTTGTCCCAGTCAGCCCCAAACATGAAACTAAGTCCCTAATAATCTAATTGGGCATTCTTCTAATCAATTTCTCCCCAAAATCAAGAACATTCTCTCAAGTAGCAAAACCTTCACCTTCAAGAATCAAGGTCAAATCTCAAGAACTCTCCATCAATCCTTCCAAATTCATCATCCCAGGTATGTTAAATGTTCATCCATGGGTTCCTTTAACCCATGGAATTGAAGTATCCGATTTTAATTATAAGGTTATCATATTTTCAAGATTCATGATATTTAATTGTGATTTTAAACCATGTCTCCATGAACTTCCATGAATATTGATTTTATACCATGTTACCATAAAATTATTATTATTATTAAATCTTCCATGTTTTAATACTATGATTTACTAAATTAAACTATGATTTAATGCTATTATGATGAATTTATGCTATATTTATATGTTTTAGAACATTCCTATGATTGTTTTTCCACCATGAACTACAAGTGTTTGATAAAATGCCAATAAGAGTAAATGTTATATGAAAGCCTTCATGTCATGTCCCCCATGTTTATGTGTCATATTAATATCATTGTTTTGAGTCTTGGGGGTATTAAATACCCAAAAACCATAGTTTTTTTATTTGTATAGTCTCAGTACATTACAGAATAGTCTTCAGGTTATACTATAAGCATTATTAGAATAGTCAGATATCAGTCATTAAACTCAGAATAGTTTAGTATCTCAGTGTCATTCAGTTGGGAGTAGGATTTAGCACCGAGCGAGTGTAGGGATGGCAGCTTCCCCGTTAGATAGGCAGAGTCGTTAGTAGCAGTCCCTATACTCCAAAACTAAATAGCCAGCGTAGGATATGAGTAGTCACCCATCAAATTAGGCTTGACTATCTCCCAGGGGTAACCCTTCAGTTCTGTCTTGACACCCTTAGTCCTTTGGACATTATATTAGTTTAGTAGATCCACACAGACAACGTTAGTACCCATGGCATTGTATTAATACCCTTCCAACTGGGATTACATGTTGGACCCCGATTAGCTCAGATTGGGGAATGTCGGTTAGATGATACCTCCTACAGTCTCAGATACAGTCTTCATTACAGTCCCGATGTAGTTATTCAGTCTTAGTATTGTTTGATCAAGGCATACAGATATCAGTATATTTTTTAGTACTTGAGAATACAGATTTTACTCAATCCATGTTATATGTCTGGTCATGCATCTTCAGTGTCTATAGATTTTCACGTATTTTTAGATTCTCTTGCATACACAATATTTACATGTTTCACATATCTCCAGTGCCTACAGTTTTTTTGTTCTCTATTTCGTATCTCATGTTTTACAAGTATATTCAGATAGTTTATTATTTCTATTCATGAAACCATGTTTAGTAGCCTACCTCATTTAGCATACTAGTATATTTAAAGTACTGATTGCATACCTTTCTTTTGCGCTATGATGTGTTATATCATAGGTGTTGATTCTCTGTTCCTAACTCGTGAGTAGACTTATCAGATTCTCAGCAGTAGTAGTGGTGAGTCCTTATACTTTGAGAACAGGCCTACTTTATTTTATATCTCAGTTAGTAGTTAGTTGGAGTTAGTTGGGTCCTGTCCCATCAACTCATATTCAGTCAGTTAGTTATAGAGGTTTTTTAGACATTAGAGTCAGTTATTCAGTATTCAAATATTACCGTTAGTGATCCAGTTTATCTTTATTTTATCAAATTCAGTTAGTTGTTTCTATAGACTCATATTTTAGTTATTAAAACCTTATGGCATGTTAGTATTCTTCTATATTTATGATCATGTTATTCAGTGCTCACAGCAAGTACCAGCTCTTAGGTTAGCTTTTGATCCCTCAGGACTGTAAGCACCTTGTAACGAATAGGGGGTAGTCTCAGGTCATTACAAACTTGGTATCAAAGCCTAAGGTTTTAAAGAGTCCTAGGAAGTCTGAAAGCCGCGTCGAGTAGAGTATTGTGTATGGGTGTGTAGAGTGCCACACTTATGGACGAGAGGCTACAAGGCGTTTAGGAAAAGTTTCCCTTCTTTCCGTATTCATGTCTTGCGAGTGATCTTGAGCTCAAGTTATATTCCCTGTCTAATCCATTTCCTCCTTCCATTTACAGAACATGCCTCCCAAGAAGAATGGAAGAAGAACAGAAACTCAACCAACCTCTCAGCCCATCCAGGTAGATTCTCTGGACAAGCATGTCTCTCACACAGAATTCAGGGTTGCGTTCACTACTCCAGCAAACTCCATAGCAGTATAGAATAAATGGCCAACTGCTATTCCAGCTAATCTAGTGGACAATACTACTGCAACTAAAATTTGGGACTTTACTCGGATGAATCCTCCTTCTTTCACAGTATCCAAGTCTAAATAAGATCCATAAAAATTCTTAGATATGGTTCAGAAGGTAACGGATGCTATGGGGGTGACATCTAGTCAGAGTGATGAGTTGGCTATATATCAATTGTGGGATATAGCCCATACTTGGTTTAAGCAGTGGAAAGTTGATAAAGTTGTTGATGCAGGGCCTATAGAATGGGAAGAGTTTGCCACGGCTTTCCTAGACAAATTCTTTTCATTAGAGTTGAGGGAGGTCAAAGTGTTAGAATTTATTAATCTAAGGCAAGGCAGCATGAGTGTGAGAGAGTATTCTCTCAAGTTCACTCAGTTAGCTAGATATGCTCCTCATGTGGTGGCGGACAGTAGGTCCAAGATGAGTAAATTTGTGTCTGGCATATCTGATAGTATGGTCAAGAAGTGTAGGACCGCAATGCTGATTAGTGAGATGGACTTATCTAGATTGATGGTCCATGCTCAACAGATAGAGAAGAAGAAGATTAAGGAGAGGGAGATAGGAAATAATAGAGCTAGAACAGTTAATTTTAACTTCAGTCAGCTGAAGCCAGAAGGTGGTAACCATTCTCAATTTTATCAGAGGTCTTCAGCCCCCGTACCCTCTTCAGCCAGTACCCCAGTACCCAAATTCAGAAATGATAATAGGGATAGGGCATAAGGCTCTAAGTCCTAGGTCAGTTTTAGCAGTGCTCATACCAATCCTTTATGTCAGAAATATGGCAAACACCATCAGGGTGAGAGTTAACCGGGTAGTGATGTGTGCTTCGGGTATGGCAAGCCAGGCCATGAAATTTGGAAGTATTAGGTAGTTTCTCAGAAAGGTAGGGATATGCGCCAATAAGCCCAGTCCCATCAGCCATCCATTCTATCCGGCCGCCTAAATCTGCAGAGTGTCGTTTCCAGTGCTACCAGTGGTCAGCATCATAATAGATTATATGTTCTTCAGTCCCGCCAAGATCAGGAAAATTCTCCTGACGTAATTACTGGTACGTTGCAAGACTTTTACTTACATGTTTATGCTTTACTAGACCCTGGAGCTTCTCTTTCTTTCGTAACTCCATATATAGCTGTCAATTTTAGAGTCAGTCCCGAAACTCTAGCAGAGCCCTTTTCAGTGTCTACCCCAGTAAGTGTTTCCATTATAGCCAGGCAGGTATACAGGAATTGTCCGATTACAATATCTCAGAAAGTTACCTCAGTTGATCTCGTAGAGTTAGAGATGATGGATTTTGACATTATTCTCAGCATGGATTGGCTCCAATTATGTTATGACTCAGTTGACTATAGAAAAAGAATAGTTCATTTTCAGTTCCCAAATGAACTAGTCCTTGAATGGAGGGGTAGTACTACAGCTCTTAGGGGTCAGTTGATTTCGTACCTTAGAGACAGAAAGATGATATCCAAGGGGTGTGTCTACCATCTCGTGCAAGTCAAAGATTTTAGCTCAGAAACTCCTACTCTTGAGTCAGTCCCAGTATTAAATTAATTCTTAGATGTGTTTTCTGAAGATCTTCCTAGAGTTTCTCCCGAAAGGGAAATCGACTTCGAAATAAACCTTCTCCCAGATACTCAGCCTTTATCTATCCCGCCATACAGATTTTCTCCAGCTGAACTCAAATAACTGAAAGAACAGTTAAAGGATCTCCTATATAAGGGATTCATCAGACCCAACATCTCCCTATGGGGCACACCTGTTCTATTCGTGCGTAAGAAAGACGGTTCCCTTAGAATGTGAATAGACTACCATCAGTTAAACAAGGTCATAGTCAAGAATAAATATCCACTTCCTAGAATTTATGACTTGTTTCACCAACTTTAGGGTGCTAGTTACTTTCCCAAGATAGACCTCAGATCAGGCTATCATCATCTTAGAGTCAAAGAATGTGATATTCTAAAAACTACTTTCCAAACTTGGTATGGTCACTTCGAATTTCTAGTCATGTTCTTTAGTCTTACAAATACCCCAGCAACCTTCATGGACTTGATGGACTAAGTATTCAAGCAGTACTTGGACATGTTCGTCATAGTCTTTATTGATGACATTCCTATCTATTCTCGTTGCGAAAGCGATCATGTAGACCACCTCAGCATAGTACTTCAAACTCTTAGAGCTCATCAGTTGTTTGCTAAATTCAGTAAGTGTGAATTTTGGCTAAGATCAGTAGCTTTCCTTGGCCATATCATTTCTGGTGATGGCATTAGGGTTGATCCTCAAAAGACCAAGGCTGTGAGAAATTGGCCTAAATCCATCTCTTCATTATATATGAGGAGCTTCTTAGGTTTAACTGGATATTACCATAGGTTTGTTTAAGGGTTTTCTTCTATTGCCTCCCCCATATCCATATTGACTCAGAAGAAAGTTAAGTTTCAGTGGTAAGATTCTTGCGAGAAGAGTTTTCAGGAGCTGAAGACTCGACTCACCTCAGCCCCAGTCTTGACTCTACCAAAAAGTTCAGATGGTTTTGTTGTGTACTGTGATGCATCTAGAGTAGGTTTGGGTTGTGTCCTCATGCAGAGAGGTAAGGTCATAGCCTATGCCTCCAGACATGTTAAACCTTATGAGAAGAATTATCCGACTCATGATCTTAAGCTAGCAGCTGTAGTTTTTGCCTTAAAGATTTGGAGGCATTACTTGTATAGGGTGTATGTAGATGTGTTCACAGATCAAAAAAGCCTCCAGTATGTGTTCTCTCAGAAAGATTTTAATTTGCGTCAGAGAAGATGGTTAGAGTTATTAAAGGATTATGACATAAGTGTTCTGTCTCATTTGGGCAAGGCCAATGTAGTGGTTGATGCTCTCAGTAGATTGTCTATAGGTAGTGTAACTCATGTGGAGGATGGTAAGAAGAAGTTATCCCAGGAAGTTCATCAGCTCACCCGACTAGGTATCCGTTTACTCGATTCAGCAGAAGGTAGTGTATGGGTGAAGAGTAGCTCAAAGTTATCTCTAGTTTCCAAGGTGACAAAAGGGCAGGATAGAGATCCCAGTCTAGTTCAGTTAAAGGAATCAGTTAGACATCAAAAGGTGGAGGTTTTCTCTCAAGAGGGAGATGGTGTCTTGAGTTGTCAGAGTATATTGTGTTTGCCTGGTGTAGATGATTTGAGGCAACAATTGCAAAAGCGCATGGTTCGCGTTACTCTATTCATTCAGGGGCCACTAAGATGTACCGTGATTTGCAGTAAATCTATTGGTGGAGTGGGATGAAGAGAGATATTGCAGAATTTATAGCTAAGTGCTCTATATGTCAGCAAGTTAAGATTGAGCACCAGAATCCTAGTGGGTCCATGCAGGAGTTCAGTATTCCCATGTGGAAATGGGAAAAAGTGTGCATGGATTTTGTGATAGGTTTACCTCGTACTCATTGTCAGCATGATTCTATTTGGATTATCATAGATAGGATAACCAAATCATCTTATTTCTTGCCAGTCCATACCTTTTATTTAGCTGAGGACTATGCCAATATCTATCTCAGAGAGTTGGTTAGGTTGTATGGTGTTCTTTTATCTATTATCTCAGATAGAGGTACCTAGTTTACCTCTCATTTCTAGAAAGCGTTCTAAAAAGGTCTTGGAACCCAAGTCCACCTCAGTACACCCTTCCACCCTCAAACAGACGATTAAGTAGAAAGGACCATTTAGGCTCTTGAGGATATGCTGAGAAGTGCGTTGTTGATTTAAAAGGTAGTTGGGATGACTATTTTTCTTTGATTGAATTCGCATACAATAACAGCTATCATTCCAGTATCCGTATGGCTCCATTTGAGGCTCTCTATGGTAGGAGATGTAGATCTCTAATTGGTTGGTTTGAAGTAGGTGAGGTTGTAGTAGTAGGGCCTGACTTGGTGTTTGATGTGTTAGAAAAGGTTCAGTTGATCAGAGAAAGGCTTAGGGCTACCCAGAGCCGACAGAAATCGTATGCATACATAAGGAGAAAGGATCTTGTGTTTGAGGTCAGTGATTTTGTGTACCTAAAAATCTCTTCCATGAAGGGAGTGAAGAGATTCAGCAATAAGGGGAAACTCAGTCCCCGATATGTCGGTCCCTTCAAAATCCTCAGACATTTTGGAAAGGTAGCTTACGAGCTAGAGTTGCCTTCAGATTTAGCCTCAGTACACTCAGTGTTCCATGTCTCATTATTGAAAAAGTGTATTGGTGATCCAGCTGTAGTTGTTTCCTTAGAGAGTGTAGATATTCAGAGCAGTATTTTCTTTGAGGAATTTCCAGTCGAAATTCTCGATCATCAATTTCGTAGACTAAGGAACAAAGAAGTTCCACTAGTAAAAGTTCTTTGGCGAAATCAGTCCGTTGAGGGAGCCACTTGGGAAGCAAAGGCAGATATACGGACCAAGTACCCTCATCTTTTCTCTGAGGGTCCAGATTCAGTATAATGTTCTTAAGATCCTTCTCTATCATGCTCAATTTCAGCCGCCCGTCATGTTCATATCAGTCATGCATTCATGAATCAGTTCAGTCATGCATTCCATGCATCAGACATGCATATTCAGTGTGTAAGCTCAGTCCAACAGTTTCCTCAGCTTAACCAGTTTCATTCGGGGATGAATGATCCCAAGGGGGAGATATTGTAACACCCCGTGTTTTCCTAGCATAATCTAAGTCCTGATACATAAGTATTCATATATAAAAGTTTTGAAACGCTTATTATTTTTTAGTTTAGAGCCTTCCATTGTGTAAGAAATTGAATTAGCTTTCTAACGGTATAAAATTCATCAAAATCCGATAACCGGGTAAGAGGTTATGGCGATTTTAAGTTTTAGTCATTAAACTCCATTATTTTAACCTTGAGCGAATCGCGGAGTAGGACAATCTCCCATTTGACAAATTTCAGTGAGGGTCCACGATTCTGGTGCATCGCTCCATAGGCCAACTTGACATTTGTACATTTCCAATGTCGAAGCGCGATACCATTGCATCGCGGTGAGCTTCTAGGTCCCAATAAGTGAAGGACCGCAATTTCCCTACATCGTGCCATAGACCAGTTTCTCAGTTGTCCGATTCCAATGACACAGCGCGATAGCACCGCGTCGCGCCAGCCCAGAAAATTTGGATTTTCAGTCAGTTCTGAGTTTTTAATTCCAAGGGCTTTTAAGTATTTTTCCCTTGTCCCCGTCATCCCCAAACACGAAATTAAGTCCCTAATAACCTAATTGGGCATCATTCTAATCAATTTTTTCCCAAAATCAAGAACATTCTCTTAAGTAACAAAACCCTAACCTTCAAGAATCAAGGTCAAATCTCAAGAACTCTCCATCAATCCTTCCAAGTTCATCATCCCGGGTATGCTAACTATTCATCCATGGGTTCCTTTCACCCAAGGAGTCCAAGTATCCGATTTTAATTATAAAGTTATCATCTTTTCAAGATTCATGATATTTAATTGTGATTTTAAACCATGAGTCTCCATGAACTTCCATGAATATTGATTTTAAACCATGTTACCATGAAATTATTGTTATTATTCAATCTTCCATGTTTTAGTACTATGATTTACTGAATTAAACTATGATTTAATGCTATTATGATGAATTCATGCTATTTCTATATGTTTTAAAACATTTCTATGATTGTTTTTCCACCATGAACTACAAGTGTTTGATAAAATACCTATATGAGTAAATGTTTTATGAAAGCCTTCATGTCATATCCCCCAAGTTTGGGTGTCATATTAATATCATTATTTTGAGTCCTGGGGGTATTAAATACCCGAAAACCATAGCTTCTTTATTTTTCTAGTCTCAGTACATTACAGAATAATCTTCAGATTATACTATGAGCATTATCAGAATAGTCAGATATCATACATTAAACTCAGAACAGTCAAGTATCTCAGTGTCATTCAGTTGGGAGTAGGATTTATCACCGAGCGAGTGTAGGGATGGCGGCTTCCCCATCAGATAGGAAGAGTCATTAGTAGTAGTCCTTATACTCCAGAACTAAATAGCCAGCATAGGATATGAGTAGTCACCCATCAGATTAGGCTTCACTATCCCGTAGGGGTCACCCATTAGTTCAGGCTTGACACCCTTAGTACTTTGGACATTATATCAGTTTAGTGGATCCACACAGCCAGCGTTAGTACCCATGGCACGGTATTAATACCCTTCCAACTGAGGTTACAAGTTGGACCCCTATTAGCTCTGATTGGGGAATGTGGATTAGATGATATCTCCCACAGTCTCAGTTACAGTCCCAATGCAGTTATTCAGTCTTAGTGTTGTTTGATCATGGCATACAAATATCAGTATATTTTTCAGTACTTCAGAATACAAATTTTACTCAGTCCATGTTATATGTCTGGTCATGCATCTTCAGTGTCTACAGATTTTCACGTATTTTTAGATTTTCTTGCATACAGAATATTTACATATTTCACGTATCTCTAGTGCCTACAGTTTTCATGTTCTCTATTTAGTAACTCATGCTTTACAAGTATATTTAAATAGTTTATTATTCCTATTCATGAAACCATGCATATCAGCCTACCTTATTTAGCATACCAGTACATTCAATATACTGATCGTATACCTTTTTTTTGCACTATGATGTATCATATCATAGGCGTTGTCGCACAGTTCCCAACTCATGAGTAAACTTATCAGATTATCAGCAGTAGTAGTGGTGAGTCCTCATACTTCGAGGACAGGCTTACTTTATTTCATGTCTCAGTTAGTAGTTAGTTGGAGTTAGTTGGGGCCTGTCCCATCAACTCATATTCAGTCAATCAGTTATAGAGGCTTTTCAGACATTAGAGTCAGTTATTCAGTATTCAAATATTACAGTTAGTGATCCAGTTTATCTTTATTTTATCAGATTCAGTCAGTTGTTTCCATAGACTCATTTTTCAGTTATTAAAACCTTATAGCATGTCAGTATTCTTTCGCATTTATGATCATGTTATTCAGTGTTCATAGCAGGTACCAAGTCATGGGTAAGCTTGTGATCCCACGGTACTGTTAGCACCGTGTAACGACTAGGGGGTAGTCTCGAGTCGTTACACTATTAATGTGGTGGGATACCTGGAGCTCTCTCAATCTCGGGAGCTATGATAGGATCAGGTAATAGATCCCTGTCCTGATCTCAAATAGAGGTTGCTGCTCTATCTTACTCCTGGCCTCTAGGTCGACCTCGACCCCAAGCTAGAACTCTAGTAGTGGGCTCGAGGTCTCGATCCCCGACTCTCAAACCTGGCATCCTATCCATCTATGTAAAGAGTGAACCAATAAAAATTAAAACCAACCTAGACCCCACGCACAAAAATAAATCAAGAAAATGATAATTTCCCTTAAAAATGCTCTGTAGCATCCCGCAGATAGGATACAGACATCTCCGTACCGATCCGTAGGACTCTACTAAACATCGTATCCTATACCAACAATACCAGTGAAACCTAAGCTCTGATACAAAGTTTTCACGACCTGATTTGTCAAGTCATGATGGTGCCTACCTTATCCCCCAGTAGGCAAGCCAAGTCATAGCCCAGAATAATAGGTAATGGACTAACTGGCAAAAATCAGAAAAAATTGTATATAATGATAGCAATAGTAATAACAAGCGACAAATAGAAAGTAAACACATACCATATATTTAAACGAGGAAAGGAAAAAGGACCAAATACACAAATGAATCCCTCCCAAGACCTGGTAAGGTCGGTACTAGAGCCACTATTAAAAGATATCAGAGTACTGTATAAAATCCAAAATATACACCATATATACAAGCCCGAAACTCGGAGGAACCACAAACATAATCAGATGCCGGACTCGAACCGGAACTCAAAGGAACCACAACCATAATAAGATGCCGGACTCAAACCGAAACTCATAGTAACAATACCCAACTGTAATATTAAAAATCCATATCATAACATAACAATGTCAACGTGGTATCAAAATTCACAATCAATGAAGTATATACTGTACCTAAAAAGGAGTTAAAATACGTCTAATTACCATACGCATGTCTTAATTTAAAAGGGGAAAATTCAAGGTTTTGCAATTTAATTCTAAATTTTAAAGTGATAGATGCTATATCATATTGAAGAATAAAATACCAGAATTTAGTAGAATGAGGTTCTAGTCCGGATAGATAAGGCATGTTATATATATATCAAATGATACACAACTACAAGTACTTATCCAAAACTAGCATAATAGTACACAATTTCAGTAAATAAGCTCAATCTAAAGATAGGGTAAGCCTAGCCTACTTGAACACCAAAGCTAAAAACTTCTCCAAAAAGCCTCCAATGGTGCCCCACTAAAATCCAAACTTAATTTACTTGTAGATAATTGCTTTCCTTTTTCGGGATCAGATTTTGACTAAAAGAAAAAGTTCATCCGCCAAAACTTCTTTAAAATGTATTATAACCGTGTGTTTAGCACATCAGGAAAAGAGACGAAAAGAAAATAATTGTAACATAAAACTTTTCTGAAATCTAAATGGAAAACCCAAGATCTTCAAGTGTAAATATATATATTATAAATGATGCCATCTAGAATACCATTTTGGTTTGTTCCTTGATTAATTAATGTTAAAGTGTTGAAGTCGGCAGTAACATGTGGCAATTAAATTAAGGTTGTTGTACTACCTCACTTTCATGTGCCAGTGAGGTGTCAACACTATATTTATACCCATCTCTTAATATATGCACTCAAATATTGCATAGGTTCGTGGTAACATAAATATAATATTTTGAATATATTTTTAATTAATAAAAAAATTATTCTAATAAAATCTCTATTGTATAATAATAATATCTTAATATATCTAGATTTACTATTTTCGCATAAAATATTAATAGACTATAAAAAAGCTATTATAAAGTAATATAAATATATTATAACTAAAGAATTTTTATACAAGTTAAAAACATTCTAGAAGGATAATAAATTATATTTCCTCCAAATGATAATTTAAATTAAGTATTCTACAATATATTTGGTATCAATAAAATTCTCAAACGAACCACCCAAAAATAAAATCATCAGTCCCAATAAGTCATAAATAACTTGAGGCAGTTTTAGAAAGATCTAGACACCAAAAATGTATGAAAATACAGAAAAATGACCATGAGGGTCATTACATAAGATTTATGTTTAGGATAGGAATATACCTAATTCTCCCTATTTGGTTCATATATGGGATGAAATATAAATGCATTTATCTTAGTTCTCACATTCCTTCTCAATGATGTAGTTGTGGGGCTAAGTTAGATAGACGATTAGAGGCTCAAAAGATCATAGTCATGCTATCACCCCCGTGAATCCACAACCAAGATAATCAACTAAACTAATGAGATTGTATGGCTAAGTAGGATTGTTCGTAATGCCTTGACCCTGGATTTCTCCCCATCACTATCTCCAACACTTTAAATTATCGCATTATTTACGGTTACTTTTAATTCTCAAATTTCAAACTATTATAGAAATGAAGTTTTGATGATTGATGTATGTGAATGAAATATGTTATTCATGTTGGTCCACACATGTGAAGAAAATAGGAGTGACGGGCAAGGCTGGTGATAAAATAATGATTAAAGTCAGAAGTGGATAAGCAAGCAAATTCAGATATGCTTTTAACATTTATCACATGCAAAAAAAGGGTTGAGAAGAAGATAAACATAATACTTGAAGATGAGCTGATAAGGGAATCCTACCTAGACAAGGAGACATAATACAACAAAGAGTGTAAATAAATAGAGTCCTATTAAAGAAAGAAGTTTACATCATCTGAAGTACTTCATCAGAGTTGTATTAAATAGAAGAAACAATATTCAAAGATTCTCACTGAAGCACTGATAAGAAAAGCACAAATCAGCAAATTAGTTCAACAGCTTAAAGAAGTCATAAGAAGAACCTGTTCCTTTACTTAGAGTTAAAGAGTCATAGACTTTGTGTAATAGGTTGGTTCTAGAGTTGTAATGAGCTTTAATTCTAGTCTCAGTGAACTATAAACTAAGTTAGGACTTGTTTCTTCAAGTTGGAAAACTCGAAGACTTGGGAACACTTATCTTGGGAAGATTTATGTCATTGTAGAAATAGGAGTTAGAGTTGAATTCCTAGTTTACAAGTGTCTTATAATTTATTGATTGTTGAGGCTCAAGAGTTTTAGTGAAGTTGGGGTTAAATCCTGTAGAGGTACATGTCGTGGTTTTTTACACCTCTTTGAGCCGGGTGTTTTCAACATAAAAATACTATTTCCTTACTTACTCTGCATAAGTGAACCATGTTAGCTTACTTGTTTCACGGATAGGTAACTAATAGAGTAAACCAGCTAAATCAGTACTGTATGCACTCTAACAAGTGGTATCAAAGTGAGGTTGTCTTAAATAAGGTTAGCACCTAAGAAAATATCACTATGATGAATTCCGCACCGCCTACTAGTCACAGTGAAGCTCAATCAACCATTGGACCTCTACTCTTTGATGGTTCTTACTTTATCTAGTGGAAAGCCAGGATGGAAATGTTCATTCAAGGGGAAGACTACAGGCTATGGGACGGGATCACTGATAGCCCTACTATTCCAATGAAGCTAGTTGATGGTGAACAGGTCAAGAAAGTGAGAAGTGAATTTACTGTTGATGACTTGATAGCATTAAATAAAAATGTTAAGGCTAAGAACATCTTGATCTGTGAACTAGGTCCAGCTGAGTACAACAGAGTATCAAACTGTACCACTTCTAAGCAAATCTGGGATACCCTGGTCAATGTGCATGAGGGCACCTCTTAAGTAAGGAAGTTCAGAATTGCCCTTCTCTTTACTGAATATGAGGCTTTCAAGATGAAGAAAAATTAATCACTACATGAAATGATGACAAGACTCACTGCTTAAACAAATTAATTGACCTCCTTGGGAAAAGGTATTCCTGTTGAGGAACAAATTGAAAGGGTGTTGAAGGTATTGCCTGAGTATTAATGGGATGTTAAGGTCACTGCCATTAGGGAGGAAAAGGATCTTACTGAAATGACACTGGATGAACTGGTAGGTAATCTCAAGACTTATGAGATGCAAATTGATAGAATCAAGAAATAAGTGGTAGCTCCTGAGAAAACCTTAGCTTTGAAGGTATCAGACAGTGATGAAGAAGTTGAACTTGATGAAGAACAAGTAGACTTCGTAACTAAGAACTTTAGCAAATTTTTCAAAAAGAAAAAGGGAACAGGTAGCAAGAAATGTTCAAATGACAATCCTAATGGATTCTACAAGTGTGGTAAGAGTGATCATTAGATCAGGGACTATCTAGTCTAGGAAATAGAATGGAGAAAGGAAAGAGTTGAAGAAGAATTAAAAGAAAGGGCCAAAAAGAAGGAAGAATATGGTCTGGTTGCCACTTGGGGATCCGATTTAGATGAGTCAGATGATGAAGAAATTGATGAAACTACACTGATGGCTATTGGAGAATCAGACATGGAAGAAAAATATGGTACTTCTGTGGTAAGTATTCTTGAGCTTAAAGAAAAATTGCATTTATTTTTTAAAAAAAAACTTGTGTCCTTGATGAGTGCTCTAATTGATGATTTTCAAGAATTGACTTTTGATAGGGATGATTTGTTCAATAGTCTTGCAAGCCTCAAATTTGATTTCATTGATTTAGAAGCTTGCAAGAATACTATTGAAAATGAAAACAACACTCTGAAGGAACATGTTGTACAACACAATTCTGCTAATGTTACACTCAAAACTGAAGTCCTAAAACTGACACTCATTGAAAAGGAAAAAAAGGGTAAAAGCAAGGAACAAGAAAATGTTGAACTAGAGTAAATCAAGTACAAACATGAGTGGAGTGATGCAAAAGAAATGATGAACAACTTGAGCCAAGAAATCACTAAACTAAAGCTTGATCTTGAAAGAGCAAATAGGTGGACATATTCCTCAAAAATTGTTCACAAACTGAGTGAGAAAAGTCACAGTGAAAAACTGGACTGGGTTTTTACACTAGCCTAGATACTACTCAAGACTTGTGCTATACTTGTGGTAATTCTAGACATACAACTACTAAATGTCCTGTTGCTACAAAAATCAGATCTAGGAGTATAAATCTAGCAAATAAACTAACTCAGAAAAATAAATTTGTGTCAAGGAATAGGTTGCATAACCTGTTACCTGCATGGACCAGAAAAAACCTGATTCATCTGTTTTCTCATAAAAAAGAGCCCAAGCTTGTCTGGGTTCCTAAATCTAACCCCTAATTTACTTTTGAATATGAGAGTGAAAGGAAGAGAAAAACATTGGTACTTGGATAGTGTTTGCTCAAGACACATAACTGGTGATAAGGAAAAAAAATTGTCACCCTCCAAAATAAGTGGGGATGGAGTTCCTTTTGGTGATGGCAAAAAGGAAATCATTACTGGAGTTGGAAAGATTGGTATATTTGAATCAAGGGAATTAGAGGATATCTACCTTATGAAGAGATTGAAGTATAACCTGCTTAGCATATCAAAACTGTGTGATAAAGGTAGCAAAGTTGTTTTTACTTCTGTAGGAGTCAAAGTCAAAATGATGGGCACTAAGGAGGTTATGCTCACTTCAAGAAGATACAGGAATGTGTACAAAGCTGACATAATGACAATGCCAGGAGCAAAGCTGACTTGTTTGAGTGTTATAGAAAATGATCCCCTCTTTTGGCCCAGGAGACTTGGACATGCAAGTATGAAATAACTAAATAAACTTTCTTTCAAAGATATGGTATTGGGGTTGTCCAAAACCAAGTTCAAGGAAGAAAAGGTTTACAGTGCATGAGTAAGGGGGAAGCAGGTAAAATTTTCTTTCAAATCAAAGAACCATGTCAGCACAAACAAGTGCCTTGACTTGATCCATATTGATTTGTGTGGATCAATGAGACTTCAAAGCAGAGGTGGAAAAAGGTATGTTTTTGAGATTGTTGATGATTATTCCAGATTTACCTGGACATTGTTTATAGCTTCCAAAAAATATGCCTTTGATGTCTTTACTATATTCATCAAGAAAATTAAAAAGAAATTGGGCACTTCCCTAATTTCCATAAAATATAACCATGGTACAGAATTTGAAAATGCCAAGTTTTTAGAATTCTATTCTGCAAATGGTATATATCACAATTTCTCTTCTCCCTGAACACCTCAACAAAATAGAGTAGTAGAGAGGAAAAATAGAACTTTGGAAAATATGGATAGAACAATGATACTTGCAGAAAATCTTACTAAAAAACTTTGGGCTGAGGCAATCAGTAGTGCTGCATATATCAGCAATAGATGCATGATTAGACCTTTTCTAGAGAAGACTCCCTATGAATACTAAAAGGAAGAAAACCAAAAATTTCTCATTTTAGAACCTTTGGTTGTAAATGTTTCATTCATATTAATGGGGAAAATCAGTTGAGAAAATTTGATGCTAAGAGTGATGAGGGAATCTTCCTAGGATATTCATATCATAGTAAGGCATATAGGTTTCTAAAAAATAGAACAAATTATGTTGAAGAAAGTGTGCATGTAGTATTTGATGAATCTTGTGCTAAGACTAACTTGCAGGAAGAAAGTTATTCTGAGGAACAGGTTGCTCAACATGGTCCAACAACTAAAGGTACCAAACATGGAGGCGACTCTACAGGAGGAACTGATTCTGGAGGAACACTGACAGGGGAAACTGAATCACTAACTACCCCAGCTCAAAATAATTTCAGTAATCCTAGTAGCTCACAAGAATTGGTCCCAAAAGGATACAAGTTTAAGGATCCTATCCTATTGAAAATGTGCTCACTGATATCACTTTTGGGATCACTACAAGGTCTGAGTTAAGGAGCATGTGTGCTTTCAAAGCATTTCTGTTAGAAATTGAACCAAAGAAGGTGAATGAGGAACTTCTTGATGCCGATTGAATCATATCCATACAAGAGGAGTTAAATTAGTTTGAAAGAAGCAAGGTGTGGCACTTAGTTCCTCCTCCAAAAGATAGAACAATGATTGAAACTAAGTAGGTGTGTAGAAACAAGGTTGATGAACATGAAACAATTACAAGAAACAAGGCAATATTGGTGGTCCAAGGATACAATCAAGAAGAAGGCATAGATTTTGATGACACCTTTGCTCCTGTATCTAGAATTGAAGCAATAAGGCTTCTTGTAGCTTTTGCCGCTTATATGGAATTCATTCTCTATCAAATAGATGTTAAGAGTATAATTTTGAATGAAATTCTTAAAGAAGAGGTGTATTTCAAACAACCTCCAGGTTTTAAGAGTAAGGAGCTTCTTGATTATGTGTACAGGCTTGACAAGACCTTGTATAAACTAAAACAAGCTCCAAGAGCTTGGTATGAAAGATTGTCAAAATTTCTTTTGTAGCATGGTCATACTAAAGGTAAAATTGACAACACTCTTTTCTTATAGACTAATGGAAAGGATTTGTTGGTTGAACAGGTATATATTGATGATATTATCTTTGGCTCCGCAAATATGATCATGACATATGACTTTGCAAAATTCATGAGTTATGAATTTGAAATGAGCATGATGAGGGAGCTAAACTTTTTCTTAGGATTGTAAATCAAACAAAAAGCCTTTGGAACCATGATTCATCAACAAAAATATGTCAAGGAACTTCTTAAAAGATTTTTCATGGAAGAAGCAAAAGAGATCAGTACGCCAATAGCCACTTCCATAAAGCTAGATATGGATGAAACAGGTCTTGATGTGGAGCAAAAATTATATAAAGGGATGATAGAATCATTACTTTATCTCACAACAAGAAGACCTAATACTGTGTTCAGTGAAAGATTATATGTAAGGTTCCAAGTAAATCCTAAAGAATCTCATTTGAAATTTGTGAAGAGAATCTTTCAATATCTTAAAGGAATAAGTGATCTTGGCATGTGGTATCCTAAAGGTAGTAATTTTAACTTGGTGGGTTATTCTGATGTAGACTATGCAGGATATTTGGTGGACAGGAAGGGCACCATAGGCATAACATACTTCCTTGGATCATGTTTAATTAACTGGTCCACTAACAAACAAAACTCAGTAGCTCTATCTACTGCTGAGGCTGAGTATGTTGTTGTTGGATCTTGTTGTGCTCAGTTGTTATAGATTAAACAACAACTCATGGATTTTGGTGTGGATGTTGTATGTGTTCCTATCTTTTGTGATAATAAAAGTGCCATTAATATTGCAAAGAATCCTGTCCAACATAAAAGAACTAAACATATTGATATTAGACATCACTTTCTTAGAGATAATATTGAAAAGGGTCTTATATCAATCCTTTTCTATTCTACTGAAGATCAAATTGTTGATATATTCACTAAGGCGTTAAGAAGGGAACACTTTGAAAAGAATATGTTAGCCCTGAGGATGATTAGGATTGCATAAATCTCCCTCAATGATTGACTAGAAAAGTTGATGTGCTCTTGAGTCTTGTTGATTAATCCAGTCTTACACATATAGTTATGTGTTTAGATTCCAAAATTTTGAGTGACCTAACTTTCATGTATTTATTTTTTACAGTGATGCTGGAACACTTAAGAAATTTTATTCACAATTTTAAAGAGTTAAGGTATTATTATTAGTTTACCTTAAAAATGTATAAAAAGAAACAGGTTTGCTCTTATGGTCCTTTAATTTTTCTAAACCACCAAAAACCCTAAGAGTCCAACCTTTTCAAAAAGCTGCCACAACAATCCAATCACCACTGTAACTCTTCATCATTATCACTGATACACATCAAATCCATTCCCTTTACATTTCAACTTCCTCTCCTCTTCTTATATATTCGTTTCTTTCTTCTTCTTTCCTCACTCATTCACCATCCCAAAAGCAAGAACAACTTCATGGTCCTTTTTTACCATGGCATCCTCTTCTTCTACTCTATCATCTGACTCTTCTGTCTCTTATTCCATAGATATTATTCTTCGTACCACCGCTAACACAACACCTTCCATTCCACCTATCATTCCAATCAAATCGTTTGATTTCACGACCTAGACAAATTTCAAAAACCCTTTTTCTCAAGTTTCTTCCAGTTCTCAGTCTTTTCCCAACCCAACTTTACTACCTTCTATTACTCTCCAAATTATCGACCCTAATGTTATTCCAATTGCTAACTTGATTGATCAAAAATTGCAATCTCACCCAAAGAGAAAACATTCCTCCACTCTCATTGTTGTTGAGGACCAGGATCTTGCTGAGCCTCGTACTATTGCGCCCACTCCTAGAACTCCTCACACTCATCGAAATAAATAACAGGGAGAGACTTCTCTAGTTGAAGCACTTCGGGCTAGCAAGAGGAAACGTGTGTACACACTTGTTCCTTTTTCTCCATCTTCCTCTCAAGATGTGTTACTTCACTCTGTGTGTAAAGGCAAGAGAGTGAAACATACTATTCTCAAACCTTCCACCTTTTGTACACCCTCTGCTCCGCTAAAGTCCACTCTTTATTGAAAATCTTTATCATCTTCAAAACCAACTCTTTCAAAACCCTCTACTCATTCCAAGAAATAGGTCACCAAACCTATTCTTTCTAACTCCTCTGATTTTGAGTCACTTCCTGATGCTCCTACTGAGCTAGATCCTGAATTTGAGCTTGATAAAATGGCTGCAAATCTAGACTCCCCTATTGGATAATATTTTGCACTTTCAAAAGAACAAATTGACTAGAGGACGTGTTGTTAGTGGTTTTGGGGGTCTGAGATGGGAGTATTGTTAACCAAATTAGAGGCCCAGGGGTGGTCACTTGTTCCTTCAAGGTGATATTCAAAGAAAATTTGGGAAAGCTGAGGTCTATGAATTTTATACTAATGGGGTTGCTATTAGAGAGATGTTTTCTACCACTGTCAGAGGGGTCACTATCAATCTTATTACTACTGATATTGCTAGGATTCTGAATATTCCTATGAGGGGTTGGGGTCACTATGTCAATTTCACTTGGCCTCTCCTTGATAATATTGCCTCTGCTCTTGAAATCTCTAGGAAGTTTTCTGGTAATCCTTATCTACAAAATCATCATAGGGTTCTTAAGCGTGAGATGATTCCTCTTCATAAACTCTTCTTTGATGTTGCTCATAAGATGATTACTCCTAGAAAGGAATGAATGACAGTGGCAAATTTTCTTGATCTCACTCACATGGAATTTCTTGACACAGAAGTGTAAATAGACCTGCCTAAGATTATTCTACAACACATGCAAAGGGTTATTCTTAAAGATATCAATGGTCATGCCCTCCCATATGAATTTTGGTTTGCTCTCATAGTTGAAGATTTTAGAGTGCCTGTTCAAGTTTATTCTCTACAGACCACCTAAGATGTTATAGGACTGTGAACTATATGGCACTACCTATTTCAATAAGGGGTGCTGATAATCCTATGCAACGATTGAACAATGCTCTTGCTGATAAAACTGTTGAGTTGGAGGTTGTTCAAGTTGAACTGAAGGCTGCTCAGGTGGCTTATGATGCTGAAAAACTAGAACTTCTTGCTCAGATTTCTTCTCTTCAATCTACCATTGAGAGTGAAAGATCTGTAAATACTAAAATCATCCGGAAATTGACTACCCTTATTCCCTCTGCTTACTCCTCTTAGTTCTTTTCTTAGTACCTTAGAATTATTTTTTTTGCCTGTTTCTTCTTTATTAGTTTTTGGTACTATTAATTATGTATTTCTCCTACATGAAATGGACTTAATTGTTTCTTGTGTTTTGCTCTTGTTCATCTTAATGCATGATGGTACTTTACTCTGAATTTTGATTGTCTTAGTGATAGCCCCAGTGGCCATGGATTATTAAACATTATTTTCATTTCTTTAGGCCTTGCTTTTCGATGATGTCAAAAGAGGGAAGAATAGATTGTGCAATGTTTATAACTCAAATGTCTAACCTGTTTCATTCTAGTATCCTTGTGTTTAAATCCTTTATTGAGTATGTCGAGAATTTAAGAGAAATATTATTCTTTTGTGATGCTGTGAAACATGTATTGGTTTTTCATCATCAAAGGGGGGGAATTTGTTAGAGAAATGAAGTTTTGATGATTGACGTATGTGAATGAAACATATTATTCATGTTGGTCCATACATGTAAAGCAAATGGAAGTGACGGGCAAGGCTGGTGATAAAATAATGGTTGAAGTCAAAAGTAGATAAGCAAGCAAATTCAGATATGCTTTCAACATTTATCACGTGCAAAAAAAAGAGGTTTAGAAGAAGATAAACACAACACTTGAAAATGAGCTGATAAGGGAATCCTACCTAGACAAGAAGACATAATACAACAAGGAGTGTAACTAACTGATAGATTCCTATTGAAGAAAAAAGTTTACATCATCTGAAGGACTTTATCAGAGTTGGCTTAAATAGAAGAAACAACCTTCAAAGAGTCTCACTGATGCACTGATAAGCAAAGCACCAATCAGCAAATTAGTTCAATAGCTTGAAGAAGTTATAAGAAGAACCTATTTCTTTACTTAGAGTTAAAAAGTCATAGACTTTGTGTAATAGGTTGGTTCTAGAGTTGTAATGAGCTTTAATTCTAGTCTCAGTGAAGTATAAACTGAGTTAGGATTTTTGTCTTCAAGTTGGGGAATTCGAAGACTTGGGAACACTTATCTTGGAAAGATTTGTGTCATTGTAGAAATAGGAGTTAGAGTTTAATTCCTAGTTTACAAGTGTCTTGTAATTTGTTGATTGTTGAGGCTTAAGCATTTTAGTGAAGTTGGGGTTAAATCTTGCAGAGGTACAGGTCGTGGTTTTTTACACCTCTTCAAGCCAGATGTTTTCCACGTAAAAATAATGTCTCCTTACTTACTCTGCATAAGTGAACCACATTAACTTACTTGTTTCACTGATAGGTGACTAATAGAGTAAAACAGCTAAATCAGTAGGGTACGCACTTTAACACGAACGTTATTGGTTACATTTGACTTGTTTAATATTAGTAGAGAAGCTAGAATTGGATAGTTGTTAAACCACGTCCCTATGGGATCAATACTTGGTGGTGCAGATAGTGTGGATAACTTATCATAGCTCTTGATAATGCTATGTCATAGCATTCCTTAGTTAGTTGTTTTAACCTTATTAATTCTTCCATATTATTTTTAAGGTATACTATATGTTCCATATTACTAGTTTTTATGTAGTCAAGTAGATTCTTTTTCTTATTTGCTCCATATCTTTTCTCCAATATTCTAAGTATTCGTAGTTTATCATTTTATCCTATAGTAGTTGTAATTTTACAAAATTCTGTGTAATAACTTATTCTAATCGTACTATATTTGATATGTAATTCTATGTTATCTATGTGATTCATTAACATTTGTTGTTCATGTATAGTATTATATAAACTATCATTTGTATCTCCTTTTTCTAAGGTTAATTTTATTCTAAGTAATTTTTCTTCTAATTATCTTTTTTCTCTTTTAAGCTGATTCCTGTAATTAATTTCTTCATATAGCCAACTTTGTTTTTCTCTAACTCTTCAAATATATTCTATCATTTTTTAATCTGTATAATATCCGTCTAAATAATAACTATCTAAATATGAGCAGTAGCTATCATTATATAAGTGTAAGTTTTCTATAGAACTTAATAACTCTTCATTAAAATGAAATACCTTTTCGTATATAATTTTTCTTATATCTACTATTTTTATATCTTTAAGTATATACAAAACAAGTATTTTAAATTTATCTATCATCTCATCAGATAAATAAATATTCATTCTTCATATGATGATATTTTCAAAATATTCCCTATCATATACATAACAAAATATGGTCATCTTAGATCACTATATACTAGATTATTCTTAAATAATATATTTTTTGGTCACTATTAGCATGGTAATCTGGATACTTTTTCCCTAAACAGCACCTCTACTCTAGTTACTCCCCTATCATGGCTTTTTTGCCTCACCGGTTTCACCTTTAGGATGGCATAGTTCTTGGGAATTTTTCTCCTTTTCCACTTTGCTAATAAACTTCTTAACATGTTGTTCTTCAAATAATTCTACTTTAAAGTAACTAATATGAGTTTATTTTATTATATCATGATTGTCAGGAATTTATGAATTTAGCTATTCATAATTATAAATGAAAATACCTATTCTGGTAGGTTTGATAAATCTGTGCTTTGCTCATCCATAGATTAGTGTAAAACTGAATATCTTTATTGATTATATGAGAGAATATTTTTTGTATAAAAGAAGGCTTGCTCTCCGTAGAAAGACTTGTCTTAACTTAGCAAATGCTTCTGCTATTTATAACCGAAAAAAGAGAAAACATGTATACTATGATACTATTCCTACTTTACACTTGTTATCTTTGCAAAGGACTTTACAAAAAATCTTAAAACTATTCTACAAAAAGACAAAATTAATAAAGACTAAAGCTATACAATAATGGCACTTTGCCAAAGAAAAGTCAAAAAGCTTATCAATAACTAATAAATGCTATAATTTACGTATCTAAAGTCAAGAAAACTATTCACATGTCACTTTCTTTTATAACTCTTCTTTCATAACTTTTACAATCTTGTCTCTTTTCTTTCATCTTTATTTCTCCACTGGTCTGTTGCTATCTTTCTATCTTCCAGCTGGCGTCCTTATCTTCTTTTATTCTAGTTGAACTTCAGGGGTCACATTATTTTCTCCATGGCATTTTGAGCATTGGTGGTCTGAATATTTGTGTCCTATTAATTTGCAATATCTGGCTAATAATTCTCCTTAAATAAATTCTTTTTTAATTGCCCTTGTAGATGGTTGTTTTTCTGGATTGAGCAACGTCATAATCCATGTTTAACTTCTTCCATATCAGACTGTCGTAGATCCCTTGAATTTGAATAGATCATTAATTGGTCTCTCGAATAGTAGCTCCATATGGGATTTCCATTGAGATAATTGTTTTCTAGTTCTTGAATAATTGTAGCTATTTCTATAGTTCGCTTATTTGCATAAAAATCAGGTATCTCAACTTTAGGTATCTCTGGCTGTTGAACAATATCTTCCGGTATAATCATATCTCTGGTTAATCCTATTTTTGCAACTTGTATAACTGGTTTAATTTTGTCATATAATATCTTCCGGTATAATCATATCTCTGGTTAATCCTATTTTTGCAACTTGTATAACTGGTTTAACTTGATCTATGTTATTTTGTTATTTTTTATAAAGTTTTATACTGCACTAGCAGAGATATTATATGACGAAATTAAACCAGTTATACAAGTTGTAAAATTAGGATTAACCAGAGATATGATCATACCGGAAGATATTGTTCAACATCCATAGATACCTAAAGTTGAGATACCTGATTTTTATGTAAATAAGCGAACTATAGGAATAGCTACAATTATTCATGTACTAGCAAACAATTATCTCAATTGAAATACCATATGGAGCTACTATTCGAGAGACCAATTAATGATATATTCAAATTCAAGAGAGCTGCGACATTCTAATATGGAAGAAGTTAAACAGTGGATTATGACGTTGCTCAATCCAGAAAAACAATCATCTACAAGGGCAATTAAAAATGAATTTATTTCAGAAGAATTATTAACTAGATATTACAATTTAATAGGACACAAATATCCAGACCACCAATGCTCAAAATGTCATGGAGAAAATAATGTGATCCCTGAAGTTCAACTAGAATAAAAGAAGATAAGGACGCCAGCTGGAAGATAGAAAGATAGCAACGGAGCAATGGAGAAATAAAGACAAAAGAAAAGAGACAAGATAGTAAAAGTTATGAAAGAAGAGTTATAAAAGAAAGTTACATATGAATAGTTTTCTTGACTTTAGATACATAAATTATAGCATTTATTAGTTTTTGATAAGCTTTTTGACTTTTCTTTGGCAAAGTGTCATTATTGTATAGCTTTAGTCTTTATTAATTTTGTCTTTTTGTAGAATAGTCTAAAGATTTTTTGTAAATTCTTTTGTAAAGGTAACAAGTGTAAAGTAGGAACAGTATAATAGTATACGCATTTTCTATAAAAGAATAACCAAAGGAAATTTATTTTTTATAAAGTTTTATAATGCACCAGCAGAAATATTATATGACGAGATCAAACCAGTTATACAAATTGTAAAAATAGGATTAACCAGAGTTATGATTATACCAAAAGATATTGTCCAGCAGCCAGAGATACCTAAAATCGAGATACCTGATTTTTATACAAATAAACAACTTATTGGAATAGCTACGTTTGTTCAAGAATTAGCAAATAATTATATCAATGGAAACCCCATATGGAATACTTATGAAAGAGAATTTAATTGAATATTTTAGAACAAAAGATACAAAATATTTAGAATACCTTCAAAATAATATACAAGAATTACAAAGACTAAGAGAAAAAACTAAAGAATATTACAGTAAAGCATTTTATCAAATATCATTTAATCACCCCCCAACATATGAACAACAATAAAACTAAAATAAATAAATTAAAAATAAAAATGTTTAGAAAAGTTAAGAAACATCCACGCACAAATAAAAATAGATCCATTAGAGTTATAATAGATCTATTTATGTTATCCGCACTCCCCAACACTTGGTATCAGAGTCTATGTTGTTTAAAGTTACAGAAGTAGTATATATGTTGATTTATTTGATTAATTTATTAATTAAGATAAAATTAGATTTAGATATCCACCAAAATATTATAAATATTTCTTAGATGAATAACGAAAAAAATTACAAACATATAAAGAATTAAAATAAATAATATCTGAAAAACGTAAAGAATTAAAAATAAGGATAGAAAGACTACAGTATAACATAGTTGTCGGAGTTAGTAAAAACTCAATAAATGCACAAAAGGAAGAAATATAAAATTTAGAATCAACAATAGATAGTCTAGAATATATATATCAACATAACCTATATATATTTAAATAAAATGAACAAAGAAGAATTTATAATAGATGAAAAAACATATGAAAATCCCAAAGGATTAAATATAAAAATAATATTCTCTAACTTAGGAAGAAAATATAAGAAAATAGGTGAACATTTATATTTAATGTTAGAAAAAGAAGAATTAAAATTAGAAGATAAGTTGGCAGTCATGGTAAGAATAGAAAGAGAAAACGAAGAAATAGATGGAAAAAAAGAAATAGATAAAACAAAACAACAAACCACAGAAGAAATACGAAAAATAGAAGAAACTAAAAATAATAGGATTGCTGAATTAGAAAAAGAACTACAAAAACTAAAAGACCTGTATGAAAAAAGACAGAAAGAAAAAAGAAGAAAAAGATAAAGAACAAAAATTATTAAACGAGATAAATCAATTTAAAGAAAAATTAGAAATAAAAAATAAAGAATCAGAAACCAGTGAATTAGAAATAAATACAATAAATGCTGAAGAAACCGATAATTCTGATTCGGAAGGTAGTGAAACATATACAGAAATTCTAGAAAACATTGGAAAACTAAAAATTAATGAAAAACAAGAAGTAATTAATAAAGAAAACTTAGAAAATACAAACACAGAAATAAATACTCTTAATAAAAAAGACGATGAAAACATAATACCTAGTACATCAGAAATAAGAAAACCTACATATTATTATAAAGATAAGTTTAAAAAATATAACCTAATAAATGAATATAACAAATGGACACCAAAATAAATAATTAATAAAAATTATTACTTTTTAGATTTAGACTGTGTAATAGGCACAAATAAAACAATACAATTACGGGCAGGATATATGTCAAAACAATTATTAGATAATAATATAGATACAACAAATACACCAGAATATATAGAAAGGACATTAATAGGAACAGTAAAATTATGGTTTTTGAACCTAGTCGAAGCAATTAAAAAGTATTAAGATCTGATAATAAAACAGAAGGAACATCAACAACTACTAAAATATCACCAACAGAAATATTGAAAAAATATGGAGTAGCTATAAGAGATGAATTTAGCAGTATAAAAACAGAAGAAGAAGAAGAACAACAAAATAAAGAAAAAGATATGAATAGAAATTTAATGTTAAAATTAAAAATACGTAATATGTGAAATATAGATGAATATGCGTGCGCATTTAAAGAATACTACTATAAGGGTACATATAATACAGAAGAAAGTAAAGAAATAAGAAGATTATATTTTAGCAAATTACCTGAACCATTTAGTTCAAAAATCATAAAAAGTTGGGATGAAGTAAAAATAGTAGATACCCTAGGAGCAAGAATAAATTTTTTACAACAATGGTATAGAAATCTATGTCAAAAATATAGAGAATAAATAAAAATAAAAAAAATATTAATAAAAAATTTAGCATGTTGCAAAGATAAAATAGCACCTCAATTTGAATGTGAAGAAAGATATTATAAGGAAAGAAAAAGACATAAGAAATATAAGAAATACAAAAAATCAAAATATAAATATAAGAAACCAAGAAAAAATATTATGTAAAAAATTATAAATATAAAAGATCATATAGGAAAAAGAAATCTATAAAAGAATGTACTTGTTATAATTGTGGAAAACTAGAACATTTAGCTAGAAATTGTAAAATGCCTAAAAATCCAAAAAAGAAAAAAATATCAGAAATAAAGATAGAAAATACAGAATATATGCAAATAGATTATATAGATTACGAATTAGAAAGTGAAGATAGTATATATGAAATTTCGGAGAATGAAACAGATAATGAAAAAGATAGTGATTTAGATGAATCAAATGACCGAAGAAGAAATAAAAATGAACCAAATAACTGAAGAAGATATAAAAATAATAACAAAGAAAGAATATTTAAATAAAGAAGGAACAGATCAAAAAATAATATTTGATAATAATATATTTGACGAAATAAAAGGAAAAGAGTTAGACCTAAGTGTAGAAAAAATGTTCAAAATACCAACAATAAAAAATATATTTAGTAGAAAAAAAGAAGAATGCTACGTAGTAAGCCAAAAGGAACATGTAATAGACCGTAGATATGCATAAGGTAGAGCTAGTATACCACTAGTAACAAAAAGAATAATTAATAAAGAAATAAATGATATAAAAAGTAAAGACCCAATCAAATATGTATACCTTGGAGGAACAGAGATATTAATAAAAGCATGTTTTAGAGAAGGAATAGATACACCAATAGAATTATATTTAGCAGATGATAGATTTATAAAACCTATAGAAAAACGTATAATAACTGCCATAAAAGGAAATTTAATATACCAAAATTTTAAATTTATAATAAGTGTGAATTATTCAGTAGCAATAATAGATAAAAATATAGATAAATCATTAGTATTATATTGGAAAATAACAGGAATAGAACTAACCCCAGGAAGTAAAATAGTTACAGCAAGATGTAAAAATCTATACGTATTAACAACAAAATATAAAATAAATGGAAAAAATAAAATTAATAAAATACAAATAGAAAGCCCTTTCGAACAATTTGTAAAAACAATTGATAATAATGATTATTGTTACAAAGACATAGATATAGAAGAAGATTTTAGAAATAATAAATGACAGAATAAGTACAACAAAAAGAATAGCTCATGAAAAAACAAAATCAACAAGCACATCAAAAAGAAAAATTTATGAAACAATTTCAACAGTTAATTTAAATCAATATTACATAACAGGAACAATAAATGAAAAAGAATATTTAATACTCTTAAACACAAGACAAGAAGAAAATTATATAGCAAAATATCTAGTAAAAAGTGAAGAAATAAAATCTAATAGTAATATATGCCCAGATCTACCAAGGAGTCTAATAAACATTAAGGATACGACAGAAAAAGAAATAATAATAGGAGTAAGAAAAATATAAATAGAATTTGAAATAAATGAAGAAATGCAAAAATCAGACATAATATTAGGAATAAAATGGTTAGAACAAGTAAAACCATACAATATAGACCATACAAAATTATCTATAACATATAATAAAGAAAGATTATTCATAAAAAGAGCTTTGACATGATATGAAAATACATGTACTTGTAAAAATAATAGTAGAAGGATATTATATTAGGTATTATACACCTATGATAGATACAGGAGTAGAAGCAAACTTATGTAGATACAACTGTTTACCAGAAAGTAAATGGGATAACTAAAAATACCAATAGTAGTCAAAGGATTTAATAATGAAGGAAGTTTAATTACATATAAAGCTAAAAATGTAAAAATACAGATATGGGATAAAATAATAACGATATAAGAAATCTATAATTATGAACTAACATCAAAAGATATGCTTTTAGGAATGCCATTTTTAGATAAATTATATCCACATATAATAACTAAAACAGATTGGTGGTTTACAACACCATGTAAACAAAAAGTAAGAGCAAAAAGAGTTATTAATAAAATTAAAAAAAAAACTGATTGGATAAAAGAAAGTGAAAAAATTACACAAAAGTTAGAAAATATAAAAAAATATAGAAGACACAGTAGAACTAGCTGTATTTTTGATAAATAAAAAAAAAACTATATTTTGAATAGATAAGGTAAAAATAATAAAGAAAAGATTAAGACAATTATATAGTGAAGATCCATTAAAAGGATGGGAAAAACATAAAACTACTATTGAATTAATAGATAAAAATAGTATAACTCCTCAAAAACCGTTAACATATAATTTTGACGATTTAACAAAATTTAAAATACATATAGATGAATTATTAGAAAAACAGTATATACAAAGAAGCAATAGTAAACATAATAGCCCAGCATTTATAGTAAATAAACATAATGGACAAAAAAGAGGAAAAGTAGAATGGTGATTGACTATAGAAATTTAAATGCAAAAACTATGACATACAATTATCCAATACCAAATAAGCTATTAAAAATAAGACAAATACAAGGATATAACTACTTTAGTAAATTTGATTGTAAATCAGGATTTTACCACTTAAAGTTAGATAAAAATTCTAAGGAATTAATCGCATTTACGGTACCACAAGGATTTTATGAATGGAACGTATTACCATTTGGATATAAAAATTCACCAGGTAGATACCAACACTTTATGGATAGTTATTTTAAACAATTACCTAATTGTATAGTATACGTAGATGATATACTACTATATACAAAAACTAAAGAGGAACATTTAAAATTATTAGAACAATTTACAGATATAATAGAAAAATTGGGAATAAGTTTAAGTGCAAAGAAAACCGAAATTATGAAAAAACAGATAGAGTTTTTAGGAATACATATATATATAAAAGTGGAGTAAAAATGCAACAACATATAGTACAAGAAATAATAAATTCAAAAGAAGAATTAGATACAAAAAAAAAATTACAATCATTTTTAGGATTATTAAACCAAGTAAGAGAATATATACTAAAATTAGCAGAAAACCTAAAGCCATTGCAGAAAAAATTAAAAAAGGATATAGAATATAATTACAATGAAGAAAATAAAAAAAACAAGTTCAGAAAATTAAAATACTTTGTAAAGAGTTACCAAAATTACAATTTCCAGACGAAAATAAAAAATATATATATAGTAAAAACAAATGCTAGTGAATATAGTTATGGAGGAGTACTTAAATATAGATATGAAGAAGAAAAATTTGAACATCATTGTAGATACTACTCAGGTACATTTAATGAAACAGAAATAAAATGGGAAATAAATAGAAAAGAATTATGTTCATTATATAAATGTTTATTAGCATTTGAGCCATATATTGTATATAACAAGTTTATTGTACGAATAGATAATACACAAGTACGCTGGTGGTTAACAAAGAAAATACAAAATTCAGTTACAATGAAAGAGATTCGGAGACTAGTATTAAATATATTGAATTTTACATTTACAATTGAAGTAATTAGTACTAACAAAAATGTTATTGCAGATTACATGTCAAGACAAAGCTACACAGACTGATATAATAGAAGATGATGCTTTAGAAAAAATACTCAAAACCCTAACTACACTTTCAATAAAAGTGGACAGTATGGGTAAAGAAATAGAAAAGCTAAAGACTAATAAAGTTAAACTGAAGTCTAAAGCTATGAATCAGCTCACTCAGCAGTGTGCAGAGCTATGTCGATCGGAAGACATCAAAATTTCATAGATAAAAGGAGACGTTGGGACACTCCATAAAACCCATAACGTTTATCAATCTGCAGTTGTAGGTACAAGCAAAGGAGTTACTGGACAAAGATATCAGAACATGAACATGAATAAGATATTTGAAAAATCATTTATACCAAAAACACAAAAAGACCCCTTGTACATACCCCCACAAATTACCACATATCGAGAAAGTTTGAACCAAGATAAAAAAGCCTATAACCACCTAACCCGAGCATACATAGAAAATATCCACAAAATACAGACTTATCTAAATCTTAAACCCAGAACCACAGATATCCAAGAACCAAACACAAACTATATAACCCAAAAATTACAAGGTTACAATAAGTTAATCGCACTACCGAAAACCAACCCAAGCTTAGTTAAAACTTGTTTCAGTTATGGATTATTAAATACCGTATATACCCATGAAGGAAATGAACTAACAGATATACCAAAATTATATAGAGCATTCACCACTTATAAAAGAATAACCAAAGGAAATTTATTTTTTATAAAGTTTTATACTGCACCAATAGAGATATTATATGACGAGATCAAACTAGTTATACAAATTATAAAAATAGGATTAATCAGAGATATGATTATACCGAAAGATATTGTCCAGCAGCCAGAGATACCTAAAATCAAGATACCTGATTTTTATGCAAATAAACGACTTATTGGAATAGCTACGATTGTTCAAGAATTAGCAAATAATTATTTCAATGGAAACTTAATATGGATCTATTATTCAAGAGATCATCAAATGATTTATTCAAATTCAAGAGAGCTACGACAAACAGATATGGAAGATGCTAGACAATAGATTCTGACATTGCTCAACCTAGAGAAACAACCAACTGCAAGAGCAATTAAGAAGGGATTTATTTCAGAAGAATTATTAACAAGATATTGCAAGATAATTGGATACAAATATCCAGACCATCAATGTTCGAGATGTAATGGAGAAGATAATATTATCCCGAAAGTTCAACTAGAATGAAAGGAGATAAGAACACCAGCTCGAAGATAGAAAAAAAGATAAGAAGCAACGGAGTAATAAATGAATAAAGACAAAATACAAGATAATAAAAGATAGAAAGTTACATGTATAGTCTTGAAATTTTGTTACGTAAATTATTTTTGACTTTTTTGCCAAAGTGCTATTATTGGTTTTTTGTTTTTTAGTCTTAAGACTTTTTCTTTTGTAAAGTTACTTTAGATAGGACCTAATTTTTTGTCTTTTTATACTTTAAAGTCTAATCTAGTTTAGTCTAGTTCTTTTCTACTTTTGTAAAGGAAGACTTTTTTGTAAAAAGTAGGAATAGTATCGTTTACATGTAAAACGTGTAAAGTAGGAATAGTTCTTTTCCTCTTATTAATATGTAATCCATTCGGCAAGATAAAGACAAGGCTTTCATGTGTTGAAAGTAAGCCTTCCTTCTTGTACACAAAAAACTTTTTGAATATTAAATAAAAAAACAGATATATTTCTAAGGAAAAGCTATGGATAAACAAAGCCCAGAATTATCAAACCTACCAGAACAGGTATATTTATTTATGATTATTAATAGCTAAATTCATAAATTCCTGACAATCATGATATGATAAAATAAGTTCATGATAGTTACTTTATAGAAGAATAGCATGTTAAGAAGTTTATTAGCAAAGTGGAAAAGGAGAAAAATCTCTAAGAACTATGCCATCCTAAAGGTGAAACCGGTGAGGCAAGAAAGCCATGATAGGAGAGTAGCCAGAGTAGAGGCGCTGTTTAAGAGAAAAGTATCCAGATTATCATTCTAATAGTGACCGAAAAACATGTTATTTAAGAATAATTTAGTATATAGTAATCTAAAATGATCATATTTTGTTATGTGTATGATTGAAGAAAATATTTTGAAAAAAGCATAATATGAAAAATGAATACTTATTTATCTGACGAAATGGTCGATAAATTTAAAATACTTGGTTTGTATGTACTTAGAGATATAGAAATTGTAGATATAAGAAAAATGATATTGGAAAAAATATTTGATAAATATTTTAAGACTAGAATAAATTACATACCACAGCTACCTACTTACTCTTACAAATATCTACATGCCAAACCTACACATCAACCATGATAAATTACGTATATTTAGAATATTGGAAAATGAACATGAAAAATATACAATTAATAGAAAGACTAATGAAAACAAATTTAGAAAAATGTATGAGAACTAAAAATACAAAATATATGGAATTCCTTAATGAAAATGTACAAGAATTATTAAGATTAAAAAAAACAACCAGTAAATATTATGATAAAACATTTAATAAACCATAAATTACTAAAATCCAATTCCAAGTTATCCAACTTATTCGTAGAAATCTAAGCATCATATGAACAATATGACAAGCTATATATCTGATGAAATTAAGATACTTGTTTTATATATCATTAAAGACTTAGAAATAGAAGACATAAAGAAAATAATATGGGAAAAAACATTTCATGAAGAATCATTAAGTCTAGAATGGTTAGAAGATATGCATGATTTTAGTTTATATTATTCAGATAATTATTACTCAGATAATAATAGTTATTATTCAGATGGATATTATACAGATTAAAAATGTTAGAATATATTAAAAGAGTTAGAGAAAAACAAAGTTGGCTATATGAAGAAATTAATTATAGAAACCATCTTAGTAAAGAAAGAAAAAAATTAAAAGAAACATTAATTCGGATAGATAAAACCATGAAAAAACTATAATTAAAACACAATTTAGAATATGATTTAGACAGAATTATTCATAGAATAAAAAGATAGGATAATTAACGAAATAGATAATCTAAAATTTAATATCAGATATAGTACAATTAGAATAAATTATTACAAATAAATCTGCAGTATTACAACTACTTTAGGATAAAATGATAAACTATGAATATTTAAACTATTTGAGACAAGATATGGAAGAAATAAGATTAACAGAAATACTTATGAAAGAGAATTTAATTCATCCTGATTTAATTTAAGTGGTAATAAACATTAAGGATACGACAAAAAAATAAATAATAATAGGAGTAAGAAAAATAAAAATAGACTTTGAAATAAAGGAAGAAATGCAAAAATCAGACATAATATTAGGAATAAAATGGTTAGAACAAGTAAAACCATACAATATAGAACACACACAATTATCTATAACATATAATAAAGAAAGATTATTCATAAAAAGAGCTTTGACATGATATGAAAATACATGTACTTGTAAAAATAATAGTATAAGAATATTATAATAGGTATTATACACCTATGATAGATACAGGAGCAGAAGCAAACTTATGTAGATACAACTGTTGATCAGAAAGTAAATGGGATAAACTAAAAACACCAATAGTAATCAAAGGATTTAATAATGAAGGAAGTTTAATTACATACAAATCTAAAAATGTGAAAATACAGATATGGGATAAAATAATAACGATAGAAGAAATCTATAATTATGAACTAACATCAAAAGATATGCTTTTAGGAATGCCATTTTTAGATAAATTATACCCACATATAATAACTAAAACAGATTGGTGTTTTACAACACCATGTAAACAAAAAGTAAGAGCAAAAAGAGTTATTAATAAAATAAGAAAAAAAACGGATTGGATAAAAGGAAGTGAAAAAATTACGCAAAAGTTAGAAAATATAAAAAATACAGAAGACACAGTAGAACTAGTTGTATTTTCAATAAATAAAAAAGAAATAACTATATTTTCAATAGATAAGGTAGAAATAATAAAGGAAAGATTAAGACAATTATACACTGAAGATCCATTAAAAGGATGGAAAAAATATAAAACTACTATAAAAATTGAATTAATAGATAAAAATAGTATAATAACTCAAAAACCATTAACATATAATTTTGATTATTTAAAATAATTTAAAATGCATATAGATGAATTATTAGAAAAACAGTATATACAAAGAAGTAATAGTAGACATAATAGCCCAGCGTTTATAGTAAATAAACATAGTGAACAAAAAAGAGGAAAAAGTAGAATGGTGATTGACTATAGAAATTTAAATGCAAAAACTATGACATACAATTATCCAATACCAAATAAGATATTAAAAATAAGACAAATACAAGGATATAACTTGGCATATATTACTATTAGATTTTATTTCTTCACTTTGTACTAGATATTTTGCAATATAATTTTCTTCTTGTCCCGTGTTTAAGAGTATTAAATATTCTTTTTCATTTATTGTTGTTGTTATGTAATATTGATTTAAATTAATTGTTGAAGTTGTTTCATAACTTGTTCTTTTTTATGAGCTTGTTGATTCTGGTTTTTCATGAGCTATTCTTTTTGTTGTACTTATTCTATCATTTATTATTTCTAAATCTTCTTCTATATCTATGTCTTTGTAACTATAATCATTATTATCAATTATTTTTACAAATTGTTCGAAAGGGATTTCTATTTGTATTTTATTAATTTTATTTTTCCCGTTATTTTATGTTTTGTTGTTAATACGTATAGATTTTTGCATCTTGCTCTAAATATTTTACTTCCTGGGGTTAGTTCTATTCCTGTTATTTTCCAATATAATACTAATGATTTATCTATATTTTTATCTGTTATTGCTACTGAATAATTCACACTTATTATAAATTAAAAATTTTGGTATATTAAATTTCCTTTTATGACAGTTATTATACTTTTTTCTATAGGTTTTATAATTCTATCATTTGCTAAATATAATTCTATTGGTGTATCTATTCCTTCTCTAAAACATGTTTTTATCAACATCTCTGTTACTCCAAGGTATACATATTTTATTGGGTCTTTACTTTTTATATTGTTTATTTCTTTATTAATTATTCTTTTTGTTACTAGTGGTATACTAGCTCTACCTTTTGCATATCTACAGTCTATTACATGTTCCTTTTGGCTTACTACGTAGTATTCTTCCTTTTTTCTGCTAAATATATTTTTTATTGTTTGTATTTTGAACATGTTTTCTATACTTAGGTCTAAATCTTTTCCTTTTATTTCGTCAAATATATTATTATCAAATATTATTTTTTGATCTGTTCCTTCTTCATTTAAATATTCTTCCTTTGTTATTATTTTTATATCTTCTTCAGTTATTTGGTTAATTTTTATTTCTTCTTCAGTCATTTGATTCATCTAAATCACTATCTATTTCATTCTCCGAAATTTCATATATACTATCTTCACTTTCTAATTTGTAATCTATATAATCTATTTGCATATATTCTTTATTTTCTATCTTTATTTCTGGCATTTGTTTCTTTTTTTGGATTTTTACGCATTTTACAATCTCTAGCTAAATATCTTAATTTTCCACACTTATAACAAGTACATTCTTTTATAGATTTCTTTTTCCTATATGGTCTTTTATGTTTATAATTTTTTACATAATATCTTTTTCTTGGTTTCTTATATTTATATTTTGATTTTTTGTATTTCTTATATTTCTTATGTTTTTTCTTTTCTTATAATATCTTTCTTCACATCCAAATTGAGGTGCTATTTTATCTTTGCAACATGCTAAATTTCTTATTAATGTTTTTTCCATTTTTATTTCTTCTCTATATTTTTCACATAGATTTCTATACCATTGTTGTAAAATTTTATTTTTGCTCCTAGGGTATCTACAATTTTTGCTTCATTCCAACTCTTTATTATTTTTGAACTAAATGGTTCAGGTAATTTGCTAAAATATAATGTTCTTATTTCTTTACTTTCTTCTATATTATGTGTTCCCTTATAGTAGTATTCTTTAAATGCGCTCGTATATTCATCTATATAGCACATATTACATATTTCTAATTTTAACATTATATTCCTATTCGTATCTTTTTCTTTATTTTGTTCTACTTCTTCTGTTGTTATACTGCTAAATTCATCTCTTATAGCTACTTCATATTTTTTCAATATTTCTGTTGGTGATATTTTAGTAATTGTTGATGTTCCTTCGATTTTATTATCAGATCTTAATACTTTTTTACTTGTTTCGGCTAAGTTTAAAAACCATAATTTTATTGTTCCTATTAATGTCCTTTCTATATATTCTGGTGTATTTGTTGTATCTATATTATTATCTAATAATTGTTTTGACATGTATCCTGCCCATAATTGTATTGTTTTATTTGTGTCTATTACACAGTCTAAATCTAAAAAGTTATAATTTTTATTAATTATTTGTTTTGGTGTCCATTTGTTAAATTCATTTTTAGGTTATATTTTTTAAACTTATCTTTTTAATAATATGTAGATTTTCTTATTTCTGGTGTACTAGGTGTTATGTTTTCATCGTCTTCTTTATTAAGAGTATTTATTTCTATGTTTGTATTTTCTAAGTTTTCTTTATTAATTACTTCTTGTTTTTCATTAATTAAGTGGTTTTCCTATGTTTTCTAGAATTTCTGTATATGTTTCACTACCTTCCGAATCATAATTATTTATTTCTTCAGCATCTATTGTATTTATTTCTAATTCACTGGTTTCTGATTCTTTATTTTCTATTTTTTTTTAAATTGATTTATCTCGTTTAATAATTTTTGTTCTTTATCTTTTTCTTTTTTTTCTTTCTATCTTTTTTCAAACAGGTCTTTTAGAATTTGTAGTTCTTTTTCTAATTCAGCAATCCTATTATTTTTAGTTTCTTCTATTTTTTGCATTTCTTCTGTAATTTGTTGTTTTATTTTATCTATTTCTTTTTTCCTATCTATTTCTTCGTTTTCTCTTTCTATTCTTACCATGGCTGCCAACTTATCTTCTAATTTTAATTATTCTTTTTCTAACATTAAATATAAATACGTTCTTATATCTTTTTCCTAAATTAGAGAATACTATTTTTATTTTTAATCCTTCGTGATTTTCATATATTTTTTCATCTATTATAAATTCTTCTTTGTTCATTTTATTTAAATGTATATAGGTTATGTTGATATACATTTTTTCTAGACTATCTATTGTTGATTCTAAATTTGATATTTCTTCTTTTTGTGAATTTATTGAGTTTTTACTAACTCCGACAACTATGTTATACTGTAGTCTTTCTATCCTTATTTTTAATTCTTTACATTTTTCAGATATTATTTGTTTTAATTCTTTATATTTTTGTATTTTTTGTTCGTTATTCATCTAAGAAATATTTATAATATTTTGGTGGATATCTAAATCTAATTTTATCATAATTAATAAATTAATCAAATAAATCCAAATATATACTACTTCCGTAACTTTAAATAACATAAGCTCTGATACCAAGTGTTGGAGGGTGTGGATAATATAAATAGATCTATTATAACTCTAATGGATCTATTTCTATTTGTGCGTGGATGTTTCTTAACTTTTCTAAACAATTTTATTTTTAATTTATTTATTTTAGTTTTATTGTTGTTCATATGTTGGGGGGTGATGAAATGGTATTTGATTAAATGGTTTACTGTAATATTCTTTTATTTTTTCTCTTAGTCTTTGTAATTCTTGTATATTATTTTGAAGGTATTCTAACTATTCTATATCTTTTGTTCTAAAATATTCAATTAAATTCTCTTTCATAAGTATTTCTGTTAATCTTATTTCTTCCATATCTTGTCTCCAATATTTTAAATATTCATAGTTTATCATTTTATCCTAAAGTAGTTGTAATAGTACAAATTTCTTTGTCATAAAATTTAGGTTATCTATTTCGTTAATTATCCTGTCTTTTTTTTCTATGAATAATTCTATGTCTAAATCATATTCTAAACTATCTTTTAATTATAGTTGTTTCATGGTTTTATCTATCCAAATTAATCTTTCTTTTAATTGTTTTCTTCCTTTTCTAAGTTGGTTTCTATAATTAATTTCTTCGTATAGCCAACTTTGTTTTTCTCTAACTCTTTTAATATATTATAACATTTTAAATCTGTATAATATCCATCTGAATAATAAGTATTATTATCTGAGTAATAACTATCTGAATAATATAAACTAAGATCATGCATATCTTCTAACCATTCTAGACTTAATGATTCTTCATGAAATATTTTTTCCCAAATTATTTTCTTTATGTCTTCTATTTCTAAGTCTTTAATGATATATAAAACAAGTATCTTAATTTCACCAGATATATAGCTTGTCATATTGTTCAATTGATGCTTAGGTTTCTACGAATAACTTCGATAACTTGGAATTGGATTTTAGTAATTTATGGTTTATTAAATGCTTTATCATAATATTTACTGTTTGTTTTAATCTTAATAATTCTTGTATATTTTCATTAAGGAATTCCATATATTTTGTATCTTTAGTTCTCATATATTTTTCTAGACTTGTTTTCATTAGTCTTTCTATTAATTGTATATTTTTCATGTCATTTTTCCAATATTCTAAATATACGTAATTTATCATGGTTGATGTGTAGGTTTGGCATGTAGATATTTGTAAGAGTAAGTAAGTAGGTGTGGTATGTAATTTATTCTAGCATAAAATATTTATTAAATATTTTTTCCAATATGATTTTTCTTATATCTACAATTTCTATATCCCTAAGTACATACAAAACAAGTATTTTAAATTTATCTACCATTTCGTCAGATAAATAAGTATTCATTTTTTATATGATGTTTTTTTCAAAATATTCCCTTCAATCATACACATAAAAAAATATGATCATTTTCGATTAATATATACTATATTATTCTTAAATAACATGTTCTTCGGTCACTATTAGCATGGTAATCTGGATACTTTTCCCTTAAACAGCACCTCTACTCTGGCTACTTCCCTATCACGACTTTCTTGTCTCACCGGTTTCACCTTTAGGATGGCATAGTTCTTAGGGATTTTTCTCCTTTTCCACTTTGCTAATAAACTTCTTAACATGTTATTCTTCGAATAATTCTACTATAAAGTAACTGGCATGAACTTATATTATCATATCATGATTGTCAGGAATTTATGAATTTAGCTATTCATAATCGTAAATAAATATACCTGTTCTAGTAGGTTAGATAATTCTGGGCTTTGTTTATCCATAGCTTTTCCTTAGAAATATATCTATTTTTTATTAAATAGTCAAAAAGTTTTTTGTGTACAAGAAGAAAGGTTTGCTTTCAACACATGAAAGTCTTGCCTTTATCTTGCCAAATGACTTACATATTTATATGAGGAAAAGAACTATTCCTACTTTATACGTTTTACATGTAAACTATACTATTCCTACTTTTTACAAAATAATCTTCCTTTTCAAAAGTAGAAAAGGACTAGACTAAACTAGACTAGACTTTAAAGTATAAAAAGACAAAAAACTAGGTCCTATCTAAAGTAACTTTACAAAAGAAAAAATCTTAAGACTAAAAAACAAAAAACCAATAATGGCACCTTGGCCAAAAAGTCAAAAATAATTTACGTAACAAAATTTCAAGACTATACATGTCACTTTCTATCTTTTATTGTCTTTTCTTTGATCTTTATTCCTTCATTACTCCGTTGCTTCTTATCTTTTTTCTATCTTCCAGCTGGTGTTCTTATCTCCTTTTATTCTAGTTGAACTTTCGGGATAATATTATCTTCTCCATTACATCTCGAACATTGATGGTTTGGATATTTGTGTCCAATTATCTTGTAATATCTTGTTAATAATTCTTCTGAAATAAATTCCTTCTTAATTGCTCTTGCAGTTGGTTGTTTCTCTGGGTTGAGTAATGTCAGAATCCATTGTCTAGTATCTTCCATATCTGTTTGTCGTAGTTCTCTTGAATTTGAATAAATCATTTGATGATCTCTTGAATAATAGCTCCATATTGGGTTTCCATTGATATAATTATTTGCTAATTCTTGAACAATCGCAGCTATTCCAATAAGTCGCTTATTTGCATAAAAATTAGGTATCTCGATTTTAGGTATCTCTGGCAGCTGGACAATATCTTCCGGTATAATCATATCTCTGGTTAATCCTATTGTTGTAACCTTGTAATTTTTGGGTTATATAGTTTGTGTTTGGTTCTTGGATATCTGTGGCTCTGGGTTTAAGGTTTAGATAAGTCTATTTTTTGTGGATATTTTCTATGTATGCTCGGGTTATGTGGTTATAAGATTTTTTATCTTGGTTCAAACTTTCTTGATATGTGGTAATTTATGGGGGTATGTACAAGGGGTCTTTTTGTGATTTTGGTATAAATGGTTTTTCAAATGTCTTATTCATGTTCATGTTCTGATATCTTTTTCCACTAACTCCTTTGCTTGTACCTGCAATTGTAGATTGATAAACGTTATGGGTTTTATGGAGTGTCCCAACGTCTCCTTTTAGCTCTGGAATTTTGATGTCTTCCGATCGACATAGCTCTGCACACTGCTGAGTTAGCTGATTCATAGCTTTAGACTTTAGTTTAACTTTATTAGTCTTTAGCTTTTCTATTTTATTACTCATACTATCCACTTTCATTGAAAGTGTAGTTAGGGCTTTGAGTATTTTTTCTAAAGCATCATCTTCTATTATATCAGTCTGTGTAGCTTTGTCTTGATATGTAATCTGCAATAACATTTTTGTTAGTACTAATTACTTCAATTGTAAATGTAAAATTTAATATATTTATTACTAGTCTCCGAATCTCTTTCGTTGTAACTGAATTTTGTATTTTGTTTGTTAACCACCAGCATACCTGTGTATTATCTGTTCATACAATAAACTTGTTATATACAATATATGGCTCAAATGCAAATAAACATTTATATAATGAACATAATTCTTTTCTATTTATTTCCTAGTTTATTTCTGTTTCATTAAACCTACCTGAGTAGTATCTACAATGATGTTCAAATTTTTCTTCTTCATATCTATATTTAAGTACTCCTCCATAACTATATTCACTAGCATCTGCTTCTACTATATATATAAATTTTTTATTTTCGTCTGGGAATTGTAATTTTGGTAACTCTTTACAAAGTATTTTTATTTTCTGAACTTGTTTTTTATCTTCTTCGTTGTAATTATATTCTATATCCTTTTTAAACTTTTTTCTGTAGTGACTTTAGATTTTCTGCTAATTTTGGTATATATTCTCTTACTTGGTTTACTAATCCTAAAAATGATTGTAATTTCTTTTTTGTATCTAATTCTTCTTTTGAATTTATTATTTTTTATGATATATGCTGTTGCATTTTTACTCCACTTTTATCTATTTGTATTCCTAAAAAATCTATCTGGTTTTTCATAATTTCGGGTTTCTTTTCACTTAAACTTATTCCCAATTTTTCTATTATATCTGTAAATTGTTCTAATAATTTTAAATGTCCTCTTTAGTTTTTCTATATATTAGTATATCATCCATGTATATTATACAATAGGTAATTGTTTAAAATAACTATCCATAAAGTGTTGGTATCTACCTGGTGCATTTTTATATCCAAATGGTAATACGTTTCATTCATAAAATTCTTGTGGTACCGTAAATGCGGTTAATTCCTTTGAATTTTCATCTAACTTTAAGTGGTAAAATCCTGATTTACAATCAAATTTACTAAAGTGGTAACTCTTTTCCTTTTATTTTGTCAAATATATTATTATCAAATATTATTTTTTGATCTGTTCCTTCTTCATTTAAATATTCTTCCTTTATTATTATTTTTATATCTTCTTCAGTTATTTGATTCATTTTTATTTCTTCTGTAGTCATTTGATTTATCTAAATCACTATCCATTTTATTATCTGTTTCATTCTCTGAAATTTCATATATACTATCTTCACTTTCTAATTCGTAATCTATATAATCTATTTGCATATATTCTGTATTTTCTATATTTATTTCTTTTTTGGATTTTTAGGCATTTTACAATCTCCGGCTAAATGTCCTAGTTTTCCACAATTATAACAAGTACATTCTTTTATAGATTTCTTTTTCCTATATGGTCTTTTATGTTTATAATTTTTTACATAATATCTTTTTCTTGGTTTCTTATATTTATATTTTGATTTTTTGTATTTCTTATATTTCTTATGTCAACAGTTAATTTAAATCAATATTTCATAACAGGAACAATAAATGAAACAAATATTTAATACTCTTAAACACAGAACAATAAGAAAATTATATAGCAAAATATCTAGTAAAAAGTGGACATCAAAATTCCAGAGCTAAAAGGAGACGTTGAGACACTCCATAAAACCCATAACGTTTATCAATCTACAATTGCAGGTACAAGCAAAGGAGTTAGTAGACAAAGATATCAGAACATGAACATGAATAAGATATTTGAAAAACCATTTATACCAAAAACACAAAAAGATCCCTTGTACATAGCCCCACAAATTACCACATATCAAGAAAGTTTGAACCAAGATAAAGCAAATACACCAGAATATATAGAAAATACATTAATAAGAACAACAAAATTATGGTTTTTAAATCTAGCCGAAGAAAGTAAAAAAGTATTAAGATTTGATAATAAAACAGAAGAAACATCAACAACTAGGTTAATCCTATTTTTACAATTTGTATAACAGATTTTGCTAAGTTAAGGAAAGTATTTCTACGGAGATCAAGCCTTCTTGTATACAAAAAATATTCTCTGATATAATCAATAAAGATATTAAGTTTTACACTAAGCTATAGATGAGCAAAGCAAAGATTTATCAAATCTAACAGAACAAGTATTTTCATTTATAATTATGAATAGCTAAATTCATAAATTCCTGACAATCATGATATAATAAAATAAGGTCATATTAGTTACTTTATAGTGGAATTATTCGAAGAATAGCATGTTAAGAAGTTTATTAGCAAAGTGAAAAAGGAGAAAAATTCCCAAGAACTATATCATCCTAAAGGTGAAACCGGTGAGACAAAGAAGCCGTGACAGGGGAGTAACCAGAGTAGAGGCGTTGTTTAGGGAAAAAGTATCCAGATTACCATGCTAATAGTGACCGAAAAACATGTTATTTAAGAATAATCTAGTATATAGCGATCTAAGATGACCATATTTTGTTATGTATATCATTGGAGGGAATATTTTGAAAATAGCATCATATGAAGAATGAATATTTACTTATCATATGAAGAATGAATATTTACTTATCTGATGAGATGATAGATGAATTTAAAATACTTGTTTTGTATATACGTAAGGATATAGAAATAGTAGATATAAGAAAAAATTATACATGAAAAGGTATTTCATTTTAATGAAGAGTTATTAAGTTCTATAGAAAACTTACACTTATATAATGATAGCTACTGCTAATATTTAGATAGTTATTATTAAGACGGATATTATACAGATTAAAAAATGATAGAATATATTAAAAGAGTTAGAGAAAAACAAAGTTGGCTATATGAAGAAATTAATTACAGGAATCATCTTAAAAAGAAAAAAAAGACAATTAGAAGAAAAATTACTTAGAATAAAATTAACCTTAGAAAAAGGAGATATAAATGATAGTTTATATAATACTATACATGAACAACAAATGTTAATGAATCAAATAGATAGCATAGAATTACATATCAAATATAGTACGATTAGAATAAGTTATTACACAAAAAATTGTAAAATTACAACTACTATAAGATAAAATGATAAACTACGAATACTTAGAATATTGGAGAAAAGATATGGAGCAAATAAGAAAAAGAATCTACTTGACTACATAAAAACTAGAAATATGGAACATCTAGTATACCTTAAAAATAATAGAGAAGAATTAATAAGGTTAAAACAAATAACTAAGGAATGCTATAACATAGCATTATCAAGAGCTATGATAAGTTATCCACACTATCCACAATGTAGAGTATAATTACAACGAAGAAGATAAAAAACAAGTTCAGAAAATAAAAATACTTTGTAAAGAATTACCAAAATTACAATTTCCAGACGAAAATAAATTTTTTACATATATAGTAGAAACAAATGCAAGTGAATATAATTATGGAGGAGTACTTAAATATAGATATGAAGAAGAAAAATTAGAACATCATTGTAGATTCTACTCAGGAACGTTTAATGAAACAGAAATAAATAGAAAAGAATTATGTTCATTATATAAATGTTTATTAGCATTTGAGCCATATATTGTATATAACAAGTTTATTGTACAAACAGATAATACACAGGTATGATGGTGGTTAACAAGAAAAAAACAAAATTCAGTTACAACGAAGGAAATTCGGAGATTAGTATTGAATATATTAAATTTTACATTTACAATTGAAGTAACAAGTACTAACAAAAATGTTATTGCAGATTACATATCAAGACAAAGCTACACAGACTGATATAATAGAAGATGATGCTTTAGAAAAGATACTCAAAATCCTAACTACACTTTCACTGAAAGTAGACACTATGGGTAATGAAATAGAAAAGCTAAAGACTAATGAAGTCAAACTGAATTCTGACGCTATGACTCAGATAATTCAACAGTGTGCAGAGCTATGTCGATCGGAAGACAATAAAATTCCAGAGATAAAGGAAGACTTTGGGACACTCCATAAAACCCATAATGTTTATCAATCTACAACTGCAGGTACAAGCAAAGGAGTTAGTGTACAATGATATCAGAACATGAACATGAACAAGATATTTGAAAAATCATTTATACCAAAAACATAAAAAGACCCCTTGTTCATACCCCCACAAACTACCACATATCAAGAAAGTTTAAACCAAGATAAAAAAGCCTATAACCATATAACTCGAGCATACATAGAAAATATCCACAAAATACAGACTCACCTAAACCTTAGACCCATAGCCACAAATATCCAAGAACCAAACACAGACTATATAAAGAAAAAACTATAAGGTTACAACCAGTTAATCGCATTACCAAAAACTAACCCAAATTTAGTTAAAACCTGTTTCAGTTATGGACTATTAAATACCATATATACCCAAGAAGTAGATGAACTAATAGCTATACCAGAATTATATAGAGCATTCGCCATTTATAAGAAAATAACCAAAGGAAATTTATTTTTTATAAAGTTTTATACTGCACCAGCACAGATATTATGTGACGAAATTAAACCAGTTATACAAGTTGTAAAAATAGGATTAACCAGAGATATGATTATACCGGAAGATATTGTTCAATAGCCAGAGATACCTAAAGTTGAGATGCTTGATTTTTATGCAAATAAGCGAACTATAGGAATAACTACAATTATTCAAGAACTAAAAAACAATTATCTCAATGGAAATCCCATATGGAGCTACTATTCGAGAGACCAATTAATGATCTATTCATATTCAAGGAGCTACGCCAGTCTGCTATGGAAGAAGTTAACCAATGGATTATGACATTGCTCAATCCAGAAAAACAACCATCTACAAAGGCAATTAAAAAGGAATTTATTTTAGAAGAATTATTAAGCAGATATTGCAAATTAATAGGACACAAATATCCAGACCACCAATGCTCAAAATGCCATGGAGAAAATAACATGATCCCTGAAGTTCAACTAGACTAAAAGAAGATAAGGACGCCAGCTGAAAGATAGAAAGATAGCAATGGAGCAATGGAGAAATAAAGAAAAAAAGAAAAGAGACAAGATAGTAAAAGTTATGAAAGAAGATTTATAACAGAAAGTGATATGTGAATAGTTTTCTTGACTTTAGATACATAAATTATAGCATTTATTAGTTTTTGATAAGCTTTTTGACTTTTCTTTGGCAAAGTGCCATTATTGTATAGCTTTAGTCTTTATTAATTTTTTCTTTTTGCAGAATAGTCTTAAGATTTTTTGTAAAGTCTTTTGTAAAGATAACAAGTGTAAAGTAGGAACAGTATAATAGTATACGCGTTTTCTCCTTTTTAGGTTATATATAGCAGAAGCATTTGCTAAGTTAAGGCAAGTCTTTCTACGGAGATCAAGTCTTCTTGTATACAAAAAATATTCTCTGATATAATCAATAAAGATATTCAGTTTTACACTAAGCTATAGATGAGCAAAGCACAAATTTATCAAACCTACCAGAACAGGTATTGTCATTTATAATTATGAATAGCTAAATTCATAAATTCCTGACAATCATGATATAATAAAATAAGGTCATATTAGTTACTTTATAGTAGAATTATTCGAAGAATAGCATGTTAAGAAGTTTATTAGCAAAGTGAAAAAGAAGAAAAATTCCCAAGAACTATGCCAACCTAAACGTGAAACCGGTGAGGCAAAGAAGCCGTGATTGGGGAGTAACCAGAGTAGAGGCGCTGTTAAGGGAAAAAGCATCCAGATTACCATGCTAATAGTGATCGAAAAATATGTTATTTAAGAATAATCAAGTATATAGTGATCTAAGATGACCATATTTTGTTATGTATATGATTGGAGGGAATATTTTTAAAATAGCATCATATGAAGAATGAATATTTACTTATCTGATGAGATGATAGATAAATTTAAAATACTTGTTTTGTATATACATAATGATATAGAAATAGTAGATATAAGAAAAATTATATACGAAAAGGTACTTCATTTTAATGAAGAGTTATTAAGTTCTATAAAAAACGTACACTTATATAATGATAGCTTCTGCTCATATTTAGATAGTTATTATTCAGACGGATATTATACAGATTAAAAAATGATAGAATATATTAGAAAAGTTAGAGAAAAACAAAGTTGGCTATATGAATAAATTAATTACAGGAATCAGCTTAAAAGAAAAAAAAAAGTCAATTAGAAGAAAAATTACTTAGAATAAAAATAACCTTAGAAAAAGAAGATATAAATGATAGTTTATATAATACTATACATGAACAACAAATGTTAATGAATCACAAAGATAACATAGAATTACATATCAAATATAGTACGATTAGAATAAGTTATTACACAGAAATTTGGAAAATTACAACTACAACAGGATAAAATGATAAACTACGAATACTTAGAATATTGGAGAAAGGATATGGAGGAAATAAGAGAAAGAATCTACTGGACTACATAAAAACTATAAATATGGAACATATAGTATACCTTAAAAATTATATAGAAGAATTAATAAGGTTAAAACAAATAACTAAGGAATGCTATGACATAGCATTATCAAGAGCTATGGTAAGTTATCCACACTATCCGCAATGTAGAGTATAATTACAACGAAGAAGATAAAAAACAAGTTCAGAAAATAAAAATACTTTGTAAAGAATTACAAAAATTACAATTTAGAGACGAAAATAAACAATTTACATATATAGTAGAAGTAGATGCAAATGAATATAATTATGGAAGAGTACTTAAATATAGATATGAAGAAGAAAAATTAGAACATCATTGTAGATACTACTCAGGAACGTTTAATGAAATAGAAATAAAATGGGAAATAAATAGAAAAGAATTATGTTCATTGTAAAAACGTTTATTAGCATTTGAGCCATATATTGTATATAACAAGTTTATTGTATGAACAGATAATACACAGGTACGATGGTGGTTAACAAGAAAAATGCAAAATTCAATTACAACGAAGGAAATTTTGAGATTAGTATTGAATATATTAAATTTTACGTTTACAATTGAAGTAATCAGTACAAACAAAATTTTTATTGCAGATTACATATTAAGACAAAGATACACAGACTGATATAATAGAAGATGATGTTTTAGAAAAGATACTCAAAATCCTAACTACACTTTCACTGAAAGTGGACATTATGGGTAATGAAATAGACAAGCTAAAGACTAATGAAGTCAAACTGAAGTTTGAAGCTATGACTCAGATAACTCAGTAGTTGTAGAGCTATGTCGATCGGAAGACAGTAAAATTCCAGAGATAAAAAGAGACATTGGGACACTCCATAAAACCCATAACGTTTATCAATCTACAACTGCAGGTTCAAGCAAAGGAGTTAGTTGACAAAGATATTAGAACATGAACATGAACAAGATATTTGAAAAACCATTTATATCAAAAACACAAAAAGACCCCTTGTTCATACCCCCACAAACTACCACATACCGAGAAAGTTTAAACCAAGATAAAAAAGCCTATAACCATATAACTCGAGCATACATAGAAAATATCCACAAAATACATACTCACCTAAACCTTAGACCCAGAGCCACAAATATCCAAGAACCAAACACAGACTATATAACCCAAAAACTACAAGGTTACAACAAGTTAATCGCATTACCAAAAACTAACCTAAATTTAGTTAAAACCTATTTCAGTTATGGACTATTAAATACCATATATACCCAAGAAAGAGATGAACTAACAGCTATATCAGAATTACATAGAGCATTCGCCACTTATAAGAAAATAACCAAAGGAAATCTATTTTTAATAAAGTTTTATACTGCACAAGCAGAGATATTATATGACGAAATTAAACCAGTTATACAAGTTGTAAAAATGGGATTAACCAGAGATATTATTATACCGGAAGATATTGTTCAACAACCAGATATACCTAAAGTTGAGATACCTGATTTTTATGCAAATAAGCTAACTATAGGAATAACTACAATTATTCAATAACTAGCAAACAATTATCTCAATGGAAATCCCATATGGAGCTACTATTCGAGAGACCAATTAATGATTTATTCAAATTCAAGGGAGCTATGACAGTCTGATATGGATGAAGTTAAACAATGGATTATGACGCTGCTCAATCCAGAAAATTAACCATCTACAAGGGCAATCAAAAAGGAATTTATTTCTGAAGAATTATTAACAAGATATTGCAAATTAATAGGACACAAATATCCAGACCACCAATGCTCAAAATGCCATGGAGAAAATAATGTGATCCCTAAAGTTCAACTATTATAAAAGAAGATAAGGACGCCAGCTGAAAGATAGAAAGATAGCAACGGAGCAATGGAGAAATAAAGACAAAAGAAAGTAAAAGTTATGAAAGAAGAGTTATAAAAGAAAGTGACATGTGAATAGTTTTCTTAACTTTAGATACGTAAATTATAGCATTTATTAGTTTTTGATAAGCTTTTTTGACTTTTCTTTGGCAAAGTGTCATTATTGTATAGCTTTAGTGGTTATTAATTTTGTCTTTTTGTAGAATAGTCTTAAGATTTTTTGTAAAGTCATTTGTAAAGATAACAAGTGTAAAGTAGGAACAATATAATAGTATATGCGTTTTCTCCTTTTTAGGTTATAAATAGCAGAAGCATTTGCTAAGTTAAGGCAAGTCTTTCTACGGAGAGCAAGCCTTCTTGTATACAAAAAATATTCTCTCATATAATCAATAAAGATATTCAGTTTTACACTAAGCTATGGATGAGCAAAGCACAAATTTATCAATCCTACCAGAACAGGTATTTTCATTTATAATTATGAATAGCTAAATTCATAAATTCTTGAAAATCATTATATAATAAAATAAGGTCCTATTAGTTACTTTATAGTAGAATTATTCGAAGAATAGCATGTTAAGAAGTTTATTAGAAAAGTGGAAAATGAGAAAAATTCTCAAGCACTATGCCATCCTAAAGGTGAAACCGGTGAGGCAAAGAAGCCGTGATAGGGGAGTAACCAGAGTAGAGGTGCTGTTTAGGGAAACAATATCTAGATTACCTTGCTAATAGTGACCGAAAACATGTTATTTAAGAATAATCTAGTATATAGTGATCTAAGATGACCATATTTTGTTATGTATATGATTGGAGGGAATATTTTGAAAATCGCATCATATGAAGAATGAATATTTACTTATCTGATGAGATGATCCATAAATTTAAAATACTTGTTTTGTATATACTTAAGGATATAGAAATAGTAGATATAAGAAAAATTATATGCGAAAGGTATCTCATTTTAATGAAGAGTTATTAAGTTCTATAGAAAACTTACACTTAATTAATGATAGCTACTGGTCATATTTAGATAGTTATTATTCAGACGGATATTATACAGATTAAAAATGTTAAAATATATTTAAAGAGTTAGAGAAAAACAAAGTTGGCTATATGAAGAAATTAATTACAAGAATCAATTTAAAAGAGAGAAAAAACAATTAGAAGAAAAATTACTTAGAATAAAATTAATCTTAGAAAAAGGAGATACAAATGATAGTATATATAATACTATACATGAACAACAAATGTTAATGAATCACATAGATAACATAGAATTACATATCAAATATAGTACGATTAGAATAAGTTATTACACAGAAATTTGTAAAATTACAACTACTATAGGATAAAATGATAAACTATGAATACTTAGAATATTGGAGAAAAGATATGGAGAAAATAAGAAAAAGAATCCACTTTACTATATAAAAACTAGTGTAAACACCTAATTTTTGACCAATCATAACGTTTCTATACCATTTTAATGTTCAATTTTTTTTTAGGTCTAAATTAGATATTTTAAGTTCATCCTATTTTACAAGGTTTGGTTTAAAAGTTTTGAAAACTACAAAAATATAGTCACATTTTTAACTAAGTTTTTATTTTATTGTTTATTTATTTATTTATTTATTTTTAGAAAAAAAAATCTAAATTATATTTGTTTTCTTTTTTCAACTTTTAATAAAGAATTTAGTGATATTAATATTTCTTAATCATATTTCTAAGACTATCTTGATAACTGATTTTGTATTTTATAAGTTTTGAATATATTTTATTTAAAATACTAATTAAAAGAAAAAAAAAAGGAAAATTTTATCCTAAACTACGCATTCCCATAACCAACACCCATTACCCCATTTTCCTAGAATCCTCTCCTCCATGCACGCACACGTATCACAACTCCCTCACCCAACACTCTATTATATTATACACACACGGAAGAAGCAAGGGAGGACGAAGGGGACTTGAAAAAAAAACAGAGAAAGAGAAAAAAAAAAAGCAAATCAACACTTAGTTAAATAAAAAGACAAGGGAAAACATATATACAAAGGGAAAGGAAAACCAAAGAAAAAGAGAAAAATAGTTCGAGGTCTTCGTTGAGTTTTCGGTGACGACTTTCTTCTTTCAATATTTAATTTAGTTCTTCACACAGGTTCTTCTTTAATTACATACTTTTTTTATATAAGTTTTCATGTGAATCTAAATACAAACAAAGTTCTTCATATGATTTCGTGTATTATTTATAAGGCATAGTTGATCATTTATATGAGATCTTGTAATGAATTTATATATCTAGTGGTTTGCGAATTCATAAGCATGTGTGCATGTTTGTCAAGTTGGTCGTTTGTTTTTAAAAAAAAACTTCATGGCGTGTATATTAGTTGTTTTATATATCTTTCACAGTACATATGTATATGAAATTATGAATTTGCATGCATGTTCAAGTGAAGTGCATGTTCTTTGTTTTGGATTATATATATTTGTCAAGAAAAGAGATAGAGAAAAGAAGACACATATACATACACGTCAACTACATTACACACACGACACTCCTATATAACACAAACCCACACATAAAACTTCAACTCGAAAAGATAGGACATGAATAAGGAAAACAACATAGAAAGAGACGGACAAGAAGTAAAACAATAGAAAAAAATGATTTTTTTTTTAAAAAGGCAAAGTTAGTGTTTTTTTTCTGGAAATTATTTTCCTCAATCTTGGTCAACTAACGTCTTAAAAGATGGAGCTATTGTTTGCTTTCTCTTTTACCATTTGGGTAGTTAGTAGCATACATAACGTATTTGTTAATATATAATAGACAAATGTTAGGATCCATTTGGAGGAGTGTGTAAGAATTGTTAATTATCAAAATTAATCTAGTGATGGAATTGATTGTGAGCTGTGGTCGGAAATGGAACATTGAAGTTCTGTTGGACTCGGATTTGTAATTTTCATTTTTTTTCATTCTTTTATAAGTTTATTAGTACTTGTTTATTCTAATTTTTTCAAAGGCTAGTCTCGGAACCTTGAGTCTAATAAGACTTTAACACATAATTTAGCATATTAACTTAATAGAATGATTTTAAGAGAATAAGATACGATTCTGTTCAAATTCCTTTGTCGTTGATAAAAGAAGAAAAAACAACTTTGAAAAGCAAGAAAGATAAGTTATAATTTGTAAAAGAATGATATAGGTTATTAATCATTAGAAAATTTAAGGTTAATATACAAGTGAAAATTAACGATGAAGTTGGAAAGTCCTGCTACCGACCATTCGTTATAATAAATTAGCCTACCGTTTAAAGTCGATTGAATTGGGTTGGGTAGATTTTAAACCTATTAGGTGCTTATTTAGACTAGGAAAATGGGGACGACTCATAAATGCCTCAAAGGCACGAGAAATGTATCAAAACTTGTGGTATGATCGGAAAGTACTGCTACTGGCAAGCCACGCATTAATATAATTAAATAATTTAAAATGAATTTAAAGTAAGATGTAAGTAACTTTTAGGCTAAAAAATATTATGTATCCAAGAGATTAATTTAAGCCAGACGTAAGTCATTAAAGCGACCGTGCTAGAACCACGGGACTCGAGGGGTGCCTAACACCTTTTCCTCGGTCAACAGAATTCCTTATCCGGATTTTAGATCGCAGAGCAAAAATAAAGAGTCATTTCCTTTTGAATAGAGATTCAATAAGGTGACTTGGAACACCCAAACTCAATTCCAAGTGGTGACTCTATAAATAAAATAATCCCTACTCAAAACATCACTTTAATTGGAAAACCCCATTTTCTCTAAAACCAACTTCTTAGCGGGGTTAGGGCGGTAAAAATAGGGGTGTGACAACTAGAAATATGGAACATATAGTATACCTTAGAAATAATATAGATGAATTAATAAGGTTAAAACATATAACTGAGGAATGCTATGACATAGCATTATCAAGAGCTATGATAAGTTATCCACACTATCCGCACCCCCCTACAATTGGTATCAAAACCATGTTGTTTAAAAAATGTACAAGTAGCTATGTGTTAACTATGAGAAATGTTAGAAATGTTAACTTAATCGTTAATATTATTAATTACGTGATCTTGTTAACTATGTTGTTATTTATTTGTTAAATATGAGAAGACCATTTAAAAATACACAAGCTTTTAGAGAAATTAAAAGAATTTTAACTAGTTACTACCCAGAATATAAGAAGTTAAATAAAACAAAAGAAAACCCCCACAGATTAACTTACTTAATTACCTTAATATCTAACAATGAGGCAAAATTAATAATTCATTTGAAATCTAGAAGAATGGGATACATACCACCTAATTATGATAAAATCAGATTTCGGTATCCACCAAAATATTGAAAATATTGTACAGATGAATAAATCACAAAAATATAAAGAACTAAAACAAATAATATCTGAAAAACGAAAAGAATTAAAAATAAGAAAAGAAAGACTATAATATAACATGATTGTTGGAGTATGCCAAAAATCAATAAAAGGATAAAAGGAAGAAATATCATATTTAGAATCACAAATAGATAATCTAGAATACATATATCAACATGATTTATATACCATGAAATAGATAAAATGAATAAAGAAGAATTCATAATAGATAAAAATATATATGAAAATCACGAAGGATTAAAAATAAGAATAGTATTTTCTAATTTAGGAAGAAGATATAAGAAAATAGGTGAACATTTATATTTAATGTTAGAAAAAGAAGAATTAAAATTAGAAGATAAATTAATAGCTATGGTAAGAATAGCAAGAGAAAATGAAGAAATAGACAGGAAAAAAGAAATAGATAAAATAAAACAACATACTACAGAAAAAATACAAAAAATAGAAGAAACTAAAAATAATAGGATTGCTGAATTAGAAAACGAACTACAAATGCTAAAAAATTTGTATGAAAAAAAACAAAAAGAAAAAGAAGAAAAGGATAAAGAACAAAAATTATTAATTGAGATAAATCAATTTAAAGAAAAATTAGAAAATAAAGAATTAGAAACTAATGAAGCAGAAATAAATACAGTAAAAGATGAAGAAACAGATAATTATGATTCGGAAGATAGTGAAACATATACAGAAATCTTAACAAATACAGAAAATCTAGAAATTAATGAAAAACAAGAAGTAATTAATAAAGAAAACTTAGAAAATACAAACACGGAAATAAACACTCATGATAAAAAAGACGATGAAAATATAATACCTAGTACATTAGAAATAAGAAAACCTACATATTATTATAAAGATAGGTTTAAAAGATATAATCTAAAGGATGAATATAACAAATGGACACCAAAACAAATAATTAATAAAAATTATAACTTCTTAGACTTAGACTGTGTAATAGATGTAGATAAAATGATACAATTATGGATAGGATATATAACAAAATAATTATTAGATAATGGTATAAATACAACAGATACACCAAAATATATAGGAAGAACACTAATAGGAACAACAAAATTATGGTTTTTAAATTTAACTGAAGAAAGTAAAAAAGTATTAAGGGCAAATAAAAAACAGAAGGAACAACAGTAATTAAACTAACACCTATAGACATATTGAAAAAATATGAAATAGCTATAAGAGATGAATTTAGCAGTATGGCAACAGAAGAAGAAGAAGAAGAAGAACAAAACAAAGAAAAAGATACAAATAGGAATTTAATGTTAAAACTAGCAATATGTAATATGTGCTATATAGATGAATATACGTGTGCATTTAAAGAATACTACTATAAGGGAACATACAATACAGAAGAAAGTAAAGAAGTAAGAAGATTATATTTTAGTAATTTACCTGAACCATTTAGTTCAAAAATAATAAAGAGTTGGGATGAAGCAAAAATAGTAGATACCCTAGGAGCAAAAATAAAATTTCTACACCAATGGTATAGGAATATATGTGAAAAATACAGAGAAGAAATAAAAATGAAAAAAACATTAATAAGAAATTTAGCATGTTACAAGGATAAAATAACACCTCAATTTGGAAGTGATGAAAAATATTATAAGAAAAGAAAAAGACACAAGAAATATAAGAAATACAAAAAATCAAAATATAAGTATAAGAAACCAAGAAAAAGATATTATGTAAAAAATTATAAATATAAAAGTCCATATAGGAGAATGAACTTGGTATAATTGTGGAAAACTAGGACATTTAGCTAGAGATTAGAAAATGCCTAAAGACCCAAAAAAGAAACAAATATCAGAAATAAAGACAGAAAATGCAGAATATGTGCAAATAGATTATATAGATTACGAATTAGAAAGTGACGATAGTATATATGAAATTTTGGAAAATGAAACAGATAATGAAATAGACAGTAAATCAGATGAATCAAATGACTGAAGAAGATATAAAAGTAATAACAAAGGATAAATATTTAAATGAAGAAGGAACAGATCAGAAAATAATATTTGACAATAATATATTTGACGAAATAAAAGGAAAAGAATTAGATTTAAGAGTAGAAAAAATATTTAAAATACCAACAATAAAAAACATATTTAATAGACGAAAAGAAGAATACTACGTAGTAAGCCAAAAACAACATGTAATAGACTGTAGATATACAAATGGTAGAGCTAGTATACCACTAGTAACCAAAAGAATAATTAATAAAGAAATAAATGATATAAAAAGTAAAAACCCAATAAAATACGTACACCCTGGAGGAACGGAAATATTAATAAAAGCATGTTTTAGAGAAGGAATAGAAACACCAATAGAATTATATTTAGCAGATGATAGAATTATAAAACCAACAGAAAGAAGTATAATAACTGCTATAAGAGGAAATTTAATATACCAAAAATTTAAATTTATAATAAGTGTGAATTATGTAGTAGCAATAACAGATAAAAACATAGATAAATCATTAGTATCATATTGGAAAATATCAGGAATAGAACTAACCCCAGAAAGTAAAATATTTACAGCAAGATGAAAAATCTATATGTATTAACAACAAAACATAAAATAATGGGAAAAAATAAAATAAATAAAATACAAATAGAAAGTCCTTTTGAACAATTTGTAAAAACAATTGATAACAATGATTATAGTTACAAAGATATAGATACAGAAGAAGATTTAGAAATAATAAATGATAGAATAAACACAACAAAAAAAATAGGTTTTGAAAAACCAGAATCATCAGGATCATCGAAAAGAACAAAATATGAAATAACTTCAACAGTTAATTTAACTCATTATTATATAACGGGAACAATAAATGAAAAAAAATATTTAATACTCCTAAATAAAGGACAAAAGAAAATCATATAGCAAAATACCTAGTGAAAAATGAAAAAATAAAATCTAATTGTAATATATGCCCAAATCTACCAAGAAGTTTAATATCTATTAAAGATTCAGCAGAAAAGGAAATGATAATAGGAGTTAGAAAAATAAAAATAGAATTTGAAATAAAGGAAGATATCCAAAAATCAAACATAATATTAGGCATAAAATAGTTAGAAAAAGTAAAACTCGACAATATAGAACATACACAATTAACCATAACCTACAATAAGGAAAGATTATTAATAAAAAGAGATTTAACATGAAAATATATGTACTTATGAAGATAATAGTAGAAGGATATTATAATAGATATTATACACCTATGATAGATACAGGAGCAGAAGCCAACTTATGTAGATATAATGGTTTACCAGAAGACAAATGGGATAAGCTAAAAATACCAATAGTAGTCAAAGGATTTAATAATGAAGGAAGCTTAATTACCTATAAAGCTAGAAATATAAAAATACAAGTATGGGATAAGATATTAACAATAGAAGAGATCTATAATTATGAACTAACATCAAAAGATATGCTTTTAGGAATGCTGTTTTTAGATAAACTATACCCACATATAATAACTAAAACACACTGGTGGTTTACAACACCATGTAAACAAAAGGTAAGAGAAAAAAGAGTTATTAATAAAATAAGAAAGAAAACTGATTGGATAAAAGGAAGTAAAAAAATCACCCAAAAATTAGAAAATATAAAAAATACTGAAGACACAATAGAACTAGTTATATTTTCAATAAATAAAGAAGAAATAACTATATTTTCAATAGATAAGGTAGAAATAATATAGAAAAAATTAAGACAACTATATAGTGAAGATCCATTAGAAGGATGGGAAAAACATAAGACTACTGTAAGAATTTAGCTAATAGATAAAAATAGTATAATAACCCAAAAACCATTAACATATAACTTTGATGATTTAAAAGAATTCGAAATGCATATAGATGAATTATTAGAAAGACAATATATACAAAAAAGTAATAGTAAACACAATAGCCCAGCATTTATAGTAAATAAATATAGTGAACAAAAAAGAGAAAAAAGTAAAATGGTTATTGATTATAGAAACCTAAATGCAAAAACTATGACATATAATTATCCAATACCAAATAAGATATTAAAAACAAGACAGATACAAGGATATAATTATTTTAGTAAGTTCGATTGTAAATCAGGATTTTATCATTTAAAGTTAGAAGAAGAATCTAAAAAATTAACTAACATTACAGTTTCACAAGGATTTTACGAATGGAATGTATTACCATTTGGATATAAAAATGCACTAGGTAAATATCAATATTTTATGGATAACTATTAGAAAACAGTTACCTAATTGTATAGTATACATAGCCGATATATTATTATATACAAAAACTAAAGAGGAACATTTAAAATTACTAGAACAATTTGCAGGTATAATAGAAAATTCAGGAATAAGTCTAAGTAAAAAGAAAGGAAAAATAATGAAAAACCAGATAGAATTTTTAGGAATACAAATAGATAAAAGTGGAGTAAAAATGCAACAACATATAGTACAAAAAATAATAAATTCAAAAGAAGAATTAGATATATAAAAAAAATTACAATAATTTTTAGGATTAGTAAACCAAGTAAGAGAATATATACCAAAATTAGCAGAAAACCTAAAGCCATTACAACAAAAAATAAAAAAGGATGTAGAGTATAATTACAATGAAGAAGATAAAAAAACAAGTTCAGAAAAAAAAAGAATTACCAAAATTACAATCTTCAGACGAAAATAAAAAATTTACATATATAGTAGAAGAAGATGCAAGTGAATATAATTATGGAGGAGTACTTAAATATAGATATGCAGAAGAAAAATTAGAACATCATTGTAGATACTACTCAGGAACGTTTAATGAAACAAAAATAAAAATGGAAATAAATAGAAAAGAATTATGTTCATTATATAAATGTTTATTAGCATTTGAGCCATATATTGTATATAACAAGTTTATTGTACAAACAGATAATACACAGGTACGATGGTGGTTAACAAGAAAAATACAAAATTCAGTTACAACGAAGAAAATTCGGAGATTAGTATTGAATATATTAAACTTTACATTTACAATTGAAGTAATCAGTACTAACAAAAATGTTATTGCAGATTACATATCAAGACAAAGCTACACAGACTGATATAATAGAAGATGATGCTTTAGAAAAGATACTCAAAACCCTAACTACACTTTCCCTGAAAGTGGACAGTATGGGTAATGAAATAGAAAAGCTAAAGACTAATGAAGTTAAACTGACGTCTGAAGCTATGACTCAGATAACTCAACAGTGTGCAGAGCTATGTCGATCGGAAGACAATAAAATTCCAGAGATAAAAGGAGACGTTGGGATACTCCATAAAACCCATAATGTTTATCAATCTATAATTGCAGGTACAAGCAAAGGATTTAGTGGAAAAAGATATCAGAACATGAAAAAGATATTTGAAAAACCATTTATATCAAAACACATAGAAAGACCCCTTGTTCATACCCCCACTAACTACCACATATCAAGAAAGTTTAAACCAAGATAAAAAAGCCTATAACCATATAACTCGAACATACATAGAAAATATCCATAAAATACAGAGTCACCTAAACCTTAGACCCAGAGCCACAAATATCTAAGAATCAAACACAAACTATATAACCCAAAAACTACAAGGTTACAACAAGTTAATCGCATTACCAAAAACTAACCCATATTTAGTTAAAACCTATTTCAGTTATGGACTATTAAATACCATATATACCCAAGAAGGAGATGAACTAACAGCTATACCAAAATTATATAGAGCATTCGCCACTTATAAGAAAATAACCAAAGGAAATCTATTTTTTATAAAGTTTTATACTGCACCAGCAGAGATAATATATGACAAAATTAAACCAGTTATACAAGTTGTAAAAATAGGATTAACCAGAGATATGATTATACCGGATGATATTGTTCAACAGCCAGAGATACCTAAAGTTGAGATACCTGATTTTTATGCAAATAAGCAAACTATAGGAATAACTACAATTATTCAAGAACTACCAAACAATTATCTCAATGGAAATCCCATATGGAGCTACTATTCGAGAGACCAATTAATGATCTATTCAAATTCAAGGGAGCTACGGCAGTCTGATATAGAGGAAGTTAAACAATGGATTATGTCGTTGCTCAATCCAGAAAAACAACCATCTACAAGGGCAATTAAAAAGGAATTTATTTCCGAAGAATTATTAACCTGATGTTGCAAATTATTAGGACACAAATATCCAGACCACTAATGCTCAAAATTCCATGGAGAAAATAATGTGATCCCTGATGTTCAACTAGAATAAAAGAAGATAAGGACGCCAGCTGGAAGATAGAAAGATAACAACAGAGCAATGGAGAAATAAAGAAAAAAGAAAAGAGACAAGATAGTAAAAGTTATGAAAGAAGAGTTATTAAAGAAAGTGACATGTGAATAGTATTCTTGACTTTAGATATGTAAATTATAGCATTTATTAGTTTTTGATAAGCTTTTTGACTTTTCTTTGGTAAAGTGCCATTATTGTATAACTTTAGTCTTTATTAATTTTGTCTTTTTGTAGAATAGTCTTAAGATTTTTTGTAAAGTCTTTTGTAAAGATAACAAGTGTAAAGTAGGAACGGTATATTAGTATACACGTTGTCTCTTTTTTAGGTTATAAATAGCAGAAACATTTGTAAAGTTAAGGCAAGTCTTTCTATGGAGAGCAAGCCTTCTTGTATACAAAAAATATTCTCTCATATAATCAATAAAGATATTTAGTTTTAAGCTAAGCTATGGATGAGCAAAGCACAGATTTATCAAACCTACCAGAATAGGTATTTTCATTTATAATTATGAATAGCTAAATTCATAAATTCCTGACAATCATGATATAATAAAATAAGCTCATATTAGTTACTTAATAGTAGAATTATTCAAAGAATAGCATGTTAAGAAGTTTATTAGCAAAGTGGAAAAGGAGAAAAATTCCCAAGAACTATGCCATCCTAAAAGTGAAACCGGTGAGACAAAGAAGCCGTGATAGGGGAGTAACCAGAGTAGAGACGCTGTTTAGGGAAAAAGTATCCAGATTATCATGCTAATAGTGACCGAAAAATATGTTATTTAAGAATAATCTAGTATATAGTGATCTAAGATGACCATATTTTTTATGTATATGATTGGAGGGAATGTTTTGAAAATAGCATCATATGAAGAATGAATATTTACTTATCTGATGAGATGATAGATAAATTTAAAATACTTGTTTTGTATATACTTAAGGATATAGAAATAGTAGATATAAGAAAAATTATATATGAAAAGGTATTTCATTTTAATGAAGAGTTTTTAAGTTCTACAGAAAACTTACACTTATATAATGATAGCTACTGCTCATATTTAGATAGTTATTATTTAGACGGATATTATACAGATTAAAAAATTATAGAATATATTAGAAGAGTTAGAGAAACACAAAGTTGGCTATATGAAGAAATTAATTACAAGAGTCAGCTTAAAAGAGAAAAAAAAACAATTAGAAGAAAAATTACTTAGAATAAAATTAACTTTAGAAAAAGGAGATACAAATGATAGTTTATATAATACTATACATGAACAACTAATGTTAATGAATCACATAGATAACATAGAATTACATATCAAATATAGTACGATTAGAATAAGTTATTACACAGAAATTTGTAAAATTACAACTACTATAGGATAAAATGATAAACTACGAATACTTAGAATATTGGAGAAAAGATATGGAGCTTATTAATATTTCCGTTCCTCCAAGGTGTACGTATTTTATTGGGTCTTTACTTTTTATATCATTTATTTCTTTATTAATTATTCTTTTTGTTACTAGTGGTATACTAGCTCTACCTTTTGCATATCTACAGTCTATTACATGTTGTTTTTGGCTTACTACATATTATTCTTCTTTTCGTCTACTAAATATGTTTTTTATTGTTGGTATTTTAAATATTTTTTCTGCACTTAAATCTTATAATCTAAAGGATGAATATAACAAATGGACACCCAAATAAATAATTAATAAAAAATATAACTTCTTAGACTTAGACTGTGTAATAGATGTAGATAAAACGATACAATTATGGATAGGATATATAATAAAAAAATTATTAAAAAATGGTATAAATACAACAGATACACTAGAATATATAGAAAGAACTCTAATAGGAACAACAAAATTATGGTTTTTAAATTTAACTAAAAAAAAGTAAAAAGCTATTAAGGGCTGATAAAAAATGGAAGGAACAACAACGAAACTAACACTTAATTTAACTCAATATTATATAACGGGAAAAATAAATGAAGAAGAATATTTAATACTTCTAAATATAGGACAAGAAGAAAACCATATAGCAAAATACCTAGTGAAAAATGAAGAACTAAAATCTAATAGTAATATTATAACGTCCCGATTTTCTGAACTGGAACGCTACATGGTGCTCATGACCCCGAAGGACCACAAGCTAACCCATGACTAATATCTGTACCTGTAACTGCATAATATACATATAAAATACGGAAACATGAACAAAGAGGGCGTAAGGTTCAATCTTGAATAATAAAATATCTGAAATAAGGTGGTATAACAATACCAAAATAAAACTGAAAATACTAAAGTCTAAATCTGAAAACTCTATAATCGTCTGAAAGCCTCTAAACTGTCTGAATATGGAGTTGAAGAAACATGTCTCCAACTAACTCCCTAAACTGAAAATAAACTGAAATAATAAATGTAATGATCATGTCCTTGAAGGATGAGGACTCACTGCTTACTGAACTGCTACTGCTGATCTGGAATCTGTACCTCAGAACCTATGGTGTAACATAAAAAGAAAGCACCATAGCGCAAATGCGTCAATACAACTAAAGTACAGAGTATAGTAGGGGGTAGGCTAAATGCATGGGGTTTATATACATGAACATGCTGACTAATATGAACGTGAGAATACTCGACTGAATCTGAGATCGAGATCAAGCCTGTCTGTCGGGTGACCTCTAGATCTAATAATAAGCATCTGAATATGGGACCAAGCCTATCTGACGGGATGGTCCAGGAATCAATGGAACTATATGAGTTCCTTACTAAGATCGATGACTGTATCTGACAGTCCTGATTCCTGATTTCTACTCTGAAGACTGATACTGAAACTGTAACTATAACTGTGACTGTGGCTGTGGGAGGTAGTAACTGTAACGTCCCGAAATTGGGTCCCGAGACGACACACGGTGCTTAGGGTCACAAGTGACCCCAAGCTGACCCTTCTACTGGCATAACTCATAAGCAACTGAATAAAAATACAAATCCATACAAATCAACAGAAATTTACTCTATTCTGAATCTGATCGATACAAAAATGGAATTTTACAAGATTATAATTCTGCCTTTACAACCAAAATTGAAACAAAATACATCAACTTCTACTGACTGTCTATGAAGCCTCTACTAGTACTGACTGTAGGTAGCCGGGTCATGACTCCCGACTACCCCAACTCAATATGACTGAATAAAGAAAATACAACACTATAAACTCTGCATAACTAACCCAAGCCCTTGAATCAAAAGGACTCATCACCTGCTGACTGGATACCACGAACTGACTGGATCTAAAGGTGCAACTATACCTTGTACCTACATTCCGAGAAAATATAGCCCACATACGAATATGTGGGCCAGTACCATGGAAAGATACCGAGCATATGGGGGTGCAATGCATATATAAAATAATATCTTAATATCATCACAGTTTATAAAATTATGCATGCTGATATAGATGACTCACTTAGCTCGAATTAAATCATCAAAATCATGGATGAATAATACATGTAAAGTAAAACAAGTGAGTCATTACAATACGTTCTCAATTCACTTTCATCTCAATTTCAAATCATCAAAACAATCAAATCTCATGTCAATTCTCATTAGAATATATTCCTTAAATCTTTTAAGCATAATGACTTTCTCAAACTCAGCCTTTTAAGCAAATATGTTTTCATCTCAGATAGAAGAGTACACACACACATTGGGAGATCCTATAACCGACATAAACCATGTGAGCTACATGGAGTCCAACGTACAACCCACGTTGGGGAGAGTCTTTCTATCCTGGCCATCGGAGTAGGACTATCGATATCAAATCCACACAAACTAGTGATCACTATATAAATCAGCCTTAGGCTCACTCCTATGGGGGAACGTAGTTCTAGGGAAGTAAGGTCGCTTTATACCTCCTACTCGGTGCTAAAGATTTCTCCCAGACTTAGCTCAGATCATTTCAAAGACAATCCATAACAAAACAATTTCAGTAATATATAAATATACATCGGGAGCCATCATGCTTCCCATTTATCAAAATTAACCATATTGTGGATTTCTTTCACACTCGAGTTCAAAACAACTCCATTAAGACCAAAAGGTCAAATCATTCAAAACATCTCAAATTATTTAAACTCAAGGTGCTTATAACATATGATTTTCTCAAAATAATAATATCAAATAGGGTTCCAAAAACCCATACATCAATATCACCATAAAACCTTCCAAAGTTTCATACTTTATGACATAAGCACAAAAATAATCACTTAAAACTTAAAATTTCAGCTTTATAATCATACATCTTGGTAAAAAAAATTAGCTTTGGGATTCAAATCTCATTGTGCTTATAGCAAATAATTTCTCAAAGTACAATTCCAATTAGGACTCAAGGTCTCATACATCAAAATCATATTAAATTTTCTCAAGATTCATGCTTTTCATCATAAATATATATAACTTACTTTAAAATCTGGAAAATTCAGCTTTATGTACAAAAATGTCATCATTCTTATTCAATTCAACTTTCAAAACATAGAGTATCATAATCTCATGTAAAATCATATAGGGTACAGATTCATGCTTCAAATTCATATCAAAACATGTAAAATCATGTATATTCATAAAAGAAAAATCAATTTGGGCACAAGAACGAAAGAGAGTTCTTGTTGAAAAACCCCACATAACTTGAATGATGAACTTTAGATCGATACTCGTTTTTGAGATGTTAATCGTGCCTTTGAATGATGGTTCTTGGAGTTCTTGAACTAGGAACTTGGAATCTTGAATAAATTTGCAGAATTAATGGTGAACTTTGGAGGTTCTTGAAGTTGGATATAGGAGCTTAGGGTTTTCTTTTTGAGGGAATTTGATGAAATATAACATTTAATGCTTCTAATAGGCTTTAATATAGGGTTTGGACGGATTTTGGGTGAGGGAGAATGACCAAAACGCCCCTAAAAATCAAATAATTCTCGAATCTATCCTTTGGTGGACTGTTTTGATAGTATGAAGTAGATCAACCATAACATTTTTGCTCCGATAGAAAAATTGGATGAAACTAATTTCATCGGAAAGAGGACTCGCAGAGCTTTCCGTTGATATATAGTAGATCACCCAGATCATTATGTACAAGAAGTTATGATCGTTTAAAGTTGGAGCAAAAATACGCCAGGCCTCAGTACTTTTTTTCCTGCACGTTTTACTGTTCACTACTATTCACGGTTCGATCGGAATGTTCATAACTCGTAGCTCGGGTGTCCGTTTTGGATAATCCACATATTGTTGGAAATCTTATTTGATACTCTACATAATGGTGGGTCATAATCTAAGACATTCTGCATGGAAAATTTATAATTCATTCTAGAAAATAGAACCCAACACGTTTACGCACAAAATTTCAACAAAAAATTTCCCGGGGTATTACAGTAACCTAACCGACATGCCCCAATACTGTACTGGTGGGGTCCAATCTTTGCCCTGATTGGAAGGGTATCAATACCGTGCCACGGGTAGAGACCTCTACTATGGTAAAGCCTCTCCGACGGGTGACCCTGAACAGAAAATCAAGCCTAAGGCAATATAATAGTCAAGTATAACCTTAATCTGACGGGTGACTCTGGTCCTGCGCTGGCTACGCAGTTCTGGGGTACTGGGATTGCTGCTAATGGCTCTGCCTTTATAATGGGAAAAACCACCATCCCTACACTCACTCGGTGCTAGTCCCTACTCCCAACTGAAAGACTCTAAAAATATTAACTGCGCTGAATTGACTAACTGAAATGAACTGAATTATAAACTGATTAACTGAGCTGATAATATTTTCTTAGCTGAACTAAGCTGAATTCACTGAGTTCTGTTGAATGACGGAAAAGCTACTTGAGATCTGAGGTCTGACTGAGAGTACTGAAACTACTGGGACTACTGAACTACTGAGATTTCGGAGTTTTTCTGAGTCACGTGACTAACTGAAATCTATGGAGCATAGCTTGACTGAGGATGTCCTAAAACATGACACTAGCTCTAGGCACACATCTATAGTTTTCGGGTACAAGTACCCCCAGGACTCGATGGAAGGAAACTGACACACATGACTGACTTGATCATAAGAGTAGAGTCCACAATTCATAATATCATAAGTAAGGATTTCATAATAAGAATGATTCTCAACAAACTATCACATGATCGGGAATGCACAGAACATGTATATACTTGCATGGCTTCAATAACATGGTCATTCCATATCACAACAATATCATGAGCATCTCATACAACATCTTCAATTCAAGACAATAGCACGGGGATCACGTTGAACATAAACTTAGAACAAGGAATAGTCATTTAGGACTTATTATGTCATAAAAGCATGATTTATATTCCCTTAGGTATTTTCACAAACACCTTACATGCACATCTTAGGCATAGGTGGATTCATCAAGATCACAAATATTCAACCATTAATTTCACATATTTATACATTAAATACCACCATACCCTCACACAAAACATACAAAGATCCCATCTTAGGCATCATCAAACTCCAACCACATGAACATCAACCACCAAAAATATAAACATCATAATACATAATTTGGAAGATGGTTCTTGAGCTTCATGGATGAAAGGAGTCTATGAATCAACTCACGCATACCTTAGAAGTAAGATTCTTGATGATTGATGGAGGAATTTCCTTGAAATTGGATCTTCAAACTTGATTGTGCAACCCTAGTTTTTTTTCTCCTATGGTGCTCTTGGATAATGAACTTTGAGATGTTAATAGGGTTGTAATGTTCTTAGAATCTATCAATTTTGTGAGGTTAAGTTTAGGGACATGTAAGGAGTGTTAAAAGACTTAACTACCCTCAAAATAACTCAAAAACTAAGTGTTTTCGTGGATGAAATCATACATAGGCGCCGCATATGATATTGCCTATATTTACATAGGCTCCGCATATGATATCGCCTATGCTTTTCAGTGGTCATGTGCGATTGGTTAGGTGATGCATTCTACTTTGAAAGGCCATAACTCCTTGCTCGGGTGTCGGATTTTGATGAAATTAGTATCGTTGGAAAGCTAATTCTATTCTCTACAATTTGGTGGGTATAAATCTGCCAAAATGTCACATATCAATCATGTTATTCTTGTTCAAAGATGACCCTTGCAAAATCGAACACTAAGACTTGATGGATTCAAAATCTCTTAGCTTGCATCACTCTAAGTGACTCATATGAGCATGCTTAAGACATCGCAAGCTATACTATCACTAGGATATTCATTGTAAGTCATACAATAAAATGCTACTCACAAGATATGAGGTTTCATACATAGAAAAACTTATTAACTTCCTAGCTTAGAAACATGCGGGGTATTACAAATATATGCCCAGATCTACCAAGAAGTTTAATAACTATTCAAGAATTAGCAGAAAGGGAAATAATAATAGGAGTTAGAAAAATAAAAATAAAATTTGAAATAAAGGAAATTGTAGGGGGGTGCGGATAGTGTGGATAACTTATGTTTGTTGAAATGCTATGTCATAACATTCCTATGTTTCATATTTCTAGTTTTTATGTAGTCAAGTATATTCTTTTTCATAAGTGTTTCTATTAATCTTATTTTCTCCATATCTTTTCTCCAATATTCTAAGTATTCGTAGTTTATCATTTTATCCTATAGTAGTTGTAATTGTATAAATTTTTGTGCAATAACTTATTCTAATCGTACTATATTTGATATGTAATTCTATGTTATCTATGTGATCCATTATCATTTGTTGTTTATTTATAGTAATATATAAACTATCATTTGTATCTCCTTTTTCTAAGGTTAATTTTATTCTAAGTAATTTTTCTTCTAATTGTCTTTTTTCTCTTTTAAGCCGATTACTGTAATTAATTTCTTCATATAGACAACTTTGTTTTTCTCTAACTCTTCTAATATATTTTATCATTTTTTAATCTGTATAATATCTGTCTGAATAATAACTATCTAAATATGAGCAGTAGCTATCATTATATAAGTGTAAGTTTTCTATAGAACTTAATAACTCTTCATTAAAATGAAATACCTTTTCATATATAATTTTTCTTATATCTACTATTTCTATATCCATAAGTATATACAAAAAAAGTATTTTAAATTTATCTATCATCTCATCAGATAAGTAAATATTCATTCTTCATATGATGCTATTTTCAAAATATTCCCTCCAATCATATACATAACAAAATATGGTAATCTTAGATCACTATATACTAGATTATTCTTAAATAACATATTTTTTGGTCACTATTAGCATGATAATCTGGATACTTTTTTCCTAAACAACGCCTCTACTCTGGTAACTCCCCTATCATGGCTTCTTTACCTCACCGGTTTCACCTTTAGGATGACATAGTTCTTGGGAATTTTTCTCGTTTTTCACTTTGCTAATAAACTTCTTAACATGCTATTCTTCGAATAATTCTACTATAAAGTAACTAATATGACCTTATTTTATTATATCATGATTGTCAGGAATTTATGAATTTAGCTATTCATAATTATAAATGAAAATACCTGTTCTGGTAAGTTTGATAAATCTGTGCTTTTCTCATTCATAGCTTAGTGTAAAACTGAATATCTTTATTGATTATATCAGAGAATATTTTTTGTATGCAAGAAGGCTTGCTCTCCATAGAAAGACTTGGCGTAACTTAGCAAATGCTTCTGCTATTTATAACCTAAAAAGGAGAAAACGCGTATACTATTATACTATTCCTACTTTACACTTGTTATCTTTACAAAAGACTTTACAAAAAATCTTAAGACTATTCTACGAAAAGACAAAATTAATAAAGACTAAAGCTATACAGTAATGGCTCTTTGCCAAAGAAAAGTCAAAAGGCTTATCAAAAACTAATAAATGCTATAATTTACATATCTAAAGTCAAGAAAACTATTCACATGTCACTGTCTTTAATAACTCTTCTTTCATAACTTTTACTATCTTGTCTTTTTTCTTTTGTCTTTATTTCTCCATTGCTCTGTTGCTATCTTTCTATCTTCAGCTGGCGTCCTTATCTTCTTTTATTCTAGTTGAACTTCAGGGATAACATTATTTTCTCCATGACATTTTGAGCATTGGTGGTCTGGATATTTGTGTCCTATTAATTTGTAATATCTGGTTAATAATTTTTCTGAAATAAATTCCTTTTTAATTGCCCTTGTAGATGGTTGTTTTTCTGGATTGAGCAACGACATAATCCATTGTTTAAATTCTTCCATATCAGACTGTCGTTGCTCCCTTGAATTTGAATAGATCATTAATTGGTCTCTCGAATAGTAGCTCCATATGGGATTTCCATTGAGATAATTGTTTGCTAGTTCTTGAATAATTGTAGCTATTCCTATAGTTCGCTTATTTGCATAAAAATCAGGTATCTCTGGCTGTTGAAAAATATCTTTCAGTATAATCATATCTCTGGTTAATCCTATTTTTACAACTTGTATAAATGGTTTAATTTTGTCATATAATATCTCTACTGGTGCAGTATAAAACTTTATAAAAAATAGATTTTCTTTGGTTATTTTCTTATAAGTGGCGAATGCTCTATATAATTCTAGTATAGCTGTTTGTTCATCTCCTTCTTGGGTATATATGGTATTTAATAGTCCATAACTGAAACAGGTTTTAACTAAATATGGGTTAGTTTTTGGTAATGCGATTAACTTGTTGTAACCTTGTAGTTTTTGGGTTATATAGTTTGTGTTTGGTTCTTAGATATTTTTGGCTCTAGGTCTAAGGTTTAGGTGAGTCTGTATTTTGTGGATATTTTCTATGTATGCTCGAGTTATATGGATATAGGCTTTTTTTATCTTGGTTTAAACTTTCTTGATATGTGGTAGTTTGTGGGGGTATGAACAAGAGGTCTTTTTGTGTTTTTGGTATAAATGGTTTTTCAAATATCTTGTTCATGTTCATGTTCTGATATTTTTGTCCACTAACTCCTTTGCTTGTACCTGCAGTTGTAGATTGATAAACGTTATGGGTTTTATGGAGTGTCCCAACGTCTCCTTTTATCTTTGGAATTTTATTGTCTTCCAATCGACATAGCTCTGCACACTACTGAGTTATCTGAGTCATAGCTTTAGACTTCAGTTTGATTTCATTAGTCTTTATCTTTTCTATTTCATTACCCATACCGTCCACTTTCAGTGAAAGTGTAATTAGGATTTTGAGTATCTTTTCTAAAGCAACATCTTCTATTATATCAGTCTGTGTAGCTTTGTCTTGATATGTAATCTGCAATAACATTTTTGTTAGTACTGATTACTTCAATTGTAAACGTAAAGTTTAATAGATTCAATACTAATCTCCGAATTTCCTTCGTTGTAACTGAATTTTGTATTTTTCTTGTTAACCACCATCGTACCTGTGTATTATTTGTTCGCACAATAAACTTGTTATATACAATATATGGCTCAAATGCAAATAAACATTTATATAATGAACATAATTCTTTTCTATTTATTTCTGTTTCATTAAACGTTCCTGAGTAGTATCTACAATGATGTTCAAATTTTTCTACTTCAAATCTATATTTAAGTACTCTTCCATAATTATATTCACTTGCATCTGCTTCTACTATATATGTAAATTTTTTGTTTTTGTCTGGAAATTGTAATTTTGGTAATTCTGTACAAAGTATTTTTATTTTCTAAACTTGTTTTTTATCTTCTTCGTTGTAATTATACTCTACATCCTTTTTTTAATTTTTTCTGTAATGACTTTAGGTTATCTGCTAATTTTGGTATATATTCTCTTACTTGGTTTACTAATCCTAAAAATGATTGTAATTTTTTTTTTGTATCTAATTCTTCTTTTGAATTTATTATTTTTTGTACTATATGTTGTTGCATTTTTACTCCACTTTTATCTATTTGTATTCCTAAAATTCTACCTGTTTTTTCATTATTTCTGCTTTCTTTTCACTTAGATTTATTCTTGAATTTTTTATTATACCTGCAAATTGTTCTAGTAATTTTAAATGTTTATCTTTAGTTTTTATATATAATAATATATCGTCTATGTATACTATACAATTAGGTAACTTTTTGAAATAGTTATCCATAAAATTTTGATATCTACATGGTGCATTTTTATATCCAAATGGTAATACATTTCATTCGTAAAATCCTTGTGGTACTGTAAATGCAATTAATTTTTTATATTCTTCTTCTAACTTTAAATGGTAAAATCCTGATTTACAATCGAACTTACTAAAATAATTATATCACTGTATCTGTCTTATTTTTAATAACTTATTTGGTATTGGATAATTATATGTCATAGTTTTTGCATTTAGGTTTCTATAATCAATAACCATTCAAGATTCTCTTCTTTTTTGTTCACTATGTTTATTTACTATAAATGCTGGGGTATTGTGTTTACTATTACTTTTTTGTATATATTGTCTTTCTAATAATTCATCTATATGCATTTCGAATTCTTTTAAATCATCAAAGTTATATGTTAATGGTTTTTGGGTTATTATACTATTTTTATCTATTAGCTTAATTCTTACAGTATTCTTATATTTTTTCCATCCTTTTAATGAGTCTTCACTATATAGTTGTCTTTATTTTTTCTTTATTATTTCTACCTTATCTATTGAAAATTAAAAATATAGTTATTTCTTCTTTATTTATTGAAAATATAACTAGTTCTATTGTGTCTTCAGTATTTTTTATATTTTCTAATTTTTTTGTGATTTTTTCACTTCCTTTTATCCAATCAATTTTCTTTCTTATTTTATTAATAACTCTTTTTACTCTTACCTTTTGTTTATATGGTGTTGTAAACCACCAGTGTGTTTTAGTTATTATATGTGGGTATAGTTTATCTAAAAATGACATTTCTAAAAGCATATCTTCTAATGTTAGTTCATAATTATAGATCTCTTCTATTGTTAAAATCTGATCTCATACTTGTATTTTTATATTTCTAGCTTTATAGGTAATTAAACTTCCTTCGTTATTAAATCCTTTGACTACTATTGGTATTTTTAGCTTATCCCATTTGTCTTCTGGTAAACAATTATATCTACATAAGTTGGCTTCTGCTCTTGTATCTATCATAGGTGTATAATATCTATTATAATATTCTTCTACTATTATTTTCATAAGTACAAATATTTTCATGTTAAAGCTCTTTTTATTAATAATCTTTCCTTATTGTAGGTTATGGTTAATTGTGTATATTCTATGTTGTAGGGTTTTACTTGTTCTAACCATTTTATTCCTAATATTATGTATGTTTTTTGCATATCTTCCTTTATTTCAAATTCTATTTTTATTTTTCTAACTCCTATTATTATTTCCTTTTCTGCTGAATCTTTATTAGTTATTAAACTTCTTGGTAGATCTGGGCATATATTACTCTTAGATTTTATTTCTTCATTTTTCACTAGGTATTTTGCTATATGGTTTTCTTCTTGTCCTGTATTTAGTAGTTTTAAATATTCTTTTTCATTTATTGTTCCCGTTATATAATATTGAGTTAAATTAACTGTTGAATGAAATATTAGGAGTATTAATTATTCTTTTTCATTTATTGTTCCCGTTATAGAATATTGAGTTAAATTAACTGTTGAAGTTATTTCATAATTTATTCTTTTCGATGATCCTGATGATTCTGATTTTTCAAAAGCTATTCTTTTTGTTGTGCTTATTCTATCATTTATTATTTCTAAATCTTCTTCTGTATCTATGTCTTTGTAACTATAATCATTGTTATCAATTGTTTTTACAAATTGTTCAAAAGGACTTTCTATTTGTATTTTATTTATTTTATTTTTTTCCGTTATTTTATGTTTTGTTGTTAATACCTATAGATTTTTACATCTTGCTGTAAATATTTTACTTCCTGGGGTTAGTTCTATTCCTGATATTTTCCAATATAATACTAATGATTTATCTATGTTTTTATCTGTTATTGCTACTGAATAATTCACACTTATTATAAATTTAAAATTTTTGGTATATTAAATTTCCTCTTATAGCAGTTATTACACTTTTTTTCTATTGTTTTTATAATTCTATCATCTGCTAAATATAATTCTATTGGTGTATCTATTCCTTCTCTAAAACATGCTTTTATTAATATTTCCGTTCCTCCAAGGTGTACGTATTTTATTGGGCCTTTACTTTTTATATCATTTATTTCTTTATTAATTATTCTTTTTGTTACTAGTGGTATACTAGCTCTATCTTTTGCATATCTACAGTCTATTACATGTTCTTTTTGGCTTACTACGTAGTATTCTTCTTTTCGTCTACTAAATATATTTTTTATTGTTGGTATTTTAAATATTTTTCTACACTTAAATCTAATTTTTTTCCTTTTATTTCGTCAAATATATTATTATCAAATATTATTTTCTGATCTGTTCCTTCTTCATTTAAATATTCTTCCTTTGTTATTATTTTTATATCTTTTTCAGTCATTTGATTCATCTAATTTACTATCTATTTCATTATCTGTTTCATTTTCCGAAATTTCATATATACTATCGTCACTTTCTAATTCGTAATCTATATAATCTATTTTCATATATTCTGCATTTTCTATCTTTATTTCTGATATTTTTTTTGGGTCTTTAGGCATTTTACAATCTCTAGCTAAATGTCCTAATTTTCCACAATTATAACAAGTACATTGTTTTATAGATTTCTTTCTCCTATATGGTCTTTTATATTTATAATTTTCTATTAATTATTTGTTTTGGTGTCCATTTGTTATATTCATCCTTTAGATTATATCTTTTAAACCTATCTTTATAATAATATGTAGGTTTTCTTATTTTTGATGTACTAGGTATTATATTTTCATCATCTTTTTTATCAAGAGTGTTTATTTCCGTGTTTGTATTTTCTAAGTTTTCTTTATTAATTACTTCTTGTTTTTCATTAATTTCTAGCTTTTCTATATTTGTTAAGATTTCTGTATATGTTTCACTATCTTCCGAATCATAATTATCTATTTCTTCAGCATCTACTGTATTTATTTCTATTTCATTAGTTTCTAATTTTTTATTTTTTAATTTTTCTTTAAATTGATTTATCTCAATTAATAATTTTTTTTCTTTATCCTTTTCTTTTTTTTTCTTTTTGTCTTTTTTCATACAGATCTTTTAGCATTTATAGTTCTTTTTCTAATTTAGCAATCCTATTATTTTTAGTTTCTTTTATTTTTCGTATTTCTTCTGTAGTCTGTTGTTTTATTTTATCTATTTCTTTTTTCGTGTCTATTTCTTCATTTTGCTCTTGCTATTCTTACCATAGATGTTAATTTATCTTCTAATTTTAATTCTTCTTTTTCTAACATTAAATATAAATGTTCACCTATTTTCTTATATTTTCTTCCTAATTTAGAAAATACTATTCTTATTTTTAATCCTTTGTGATTTTTATATGTTTTTTCATCTATTATGAATTCTTCTTTATTCATTTTATCTATTTAATGATATATAAATCATGTTGCTATATGTATTCTAGGTTATCTATTTGTGATTCTAAATATGATATTTCTTTTTTTTTTGTGCTTTTATTGATTTTTGGCATACTCCAACAATCATGTTATATTGTAGTCTTTCTTTTCTTATTTTTAATTCTCTTCGTTTTTCAGATATTATTTGTTTTAGTGCTTTATATTTTTGTGATTTTATTATGTTATTCATCTGTACAATATTTATAATATTTTGGTGGATACCAAAATCTGATTTTATCATAATTAGATGGTATGTATCTCATTCTTCTAGATTTTAAATGAATTATTAATTTTGACTCATTGCTAGATATTAAGGTAATTAAGTAAGCTAATCTGTGGGATTTTTCTTTTGTTTTATTTAACTTCTTATATTCTGGGTAGTAACTAGTTAAAATTCTTTTAATTTCTCTAAAAGCTTGTGTATTTTTAAATGGTCTTCTCATATTTAATAAATAAATAACAACATAGTTAACAAGATAACGTAATTAATAATATTAACAATTAAGTTAACATTTCTAACATTTTTCATAATTAAAACGTAATTAATAATATTAACAACTAAGTTAACATTTCTAACATTTTTCATAATTAAAACATAGCTACTCGTACATATTTTAAATAACATGGCTTTGATACCATTGTAGGGGGGTGCGGATAGTATGGATAACTTATCATAGCTCTTGATAATGCTATGTCATAGCATTCCTTAGTTATTTATTTTAACCTTATTAATTCTTCTATATTATTTTTAAGGTATACTATATGTTCCATATTTCTAGTTTTTATGTCGTCAAGTAGATTTTTTTTCTTATTTGCTCCATATCTTTTCTCTAATATTCTAAGTATTCGTAGTTTATCATTTTATCCTATAGTAGTTGTAATTTTACAAATTTCGGTGTAATAGCTTATTCTAATCGTACTATATTTGATATGTAATTCTATGTTATCTATGTGATTCATTAACATTTGTTGTTCATGTATAGTATTATATAAACTATCATTTGTATCACTTTTTTCTAAGGTTAATTTTATAAACTTCTTAGACTTAGACTGTGTAATAGATGTAGATAAAACGATACAATTATGGATAAGATGTATAACAAAACAATTATTAGACAATGATATAAATACAACAGATACACCAGAATACATAGAAAGAACACTAATAGGAACAACAAAATTATGGTTTTTAAATTTAACTGAAGAAAGTAAAAAAGTATTAAGGACTGATAAAAAAAATGGAAGGAACAACAGTAACTAAACTAACACCTATAGACATATTGAAAAAATATGAAATGACTATGAGAGATGAATTTAGCAGTATGACAACAGAAGAAGAAGAACAAAACAAAGAAAAAGATACGAATAGGAATTTAATGTTAAAACTAACAATATGTACTATGTGCTATATAAATGAATATACGTGTGCATTTAAAGAATACTACTATAAGGGAACATACAATACAGAAGAAAGTAAAGAAGTAAGAAGATTATATTTTAGTAAATTACCTGAAGAAACAGATAATTATGATTCGGAAGATAGTGAAACATACACAAAAATCTTAACAAATATAGAAAAGATAGAAATTAATGAAAAACAAGAAGTAATTAATAAAGAAAACTTAGAAAATACAAACACGGAAATAAATACTCTTGATAAACAAGACGATGAAAATATAATACCTAGTACATCAGAAATAAGAAAACCTACATATTATTATAAAGATACCCACTGTAATACCCCCTTCACGCCCAGGGGCATCTGACCCACCCTGCTGCGTGGACTTGGAGCCAAACGGGGATGGACCCGACTCTGGTACTATGTAAAGAATGAATCTTGGGTCTAACTCAACCTCAAAAGATAGCTCAATCCAAATAAGCAAACCAGTAGTCCATTCCCCAACCAATATGAAACTTTTACCAACTCTAACATTAAGAACTCGAGAAAAATTGAAAGAGTAATATAGGCATAGGTAAATTAAGTAACAAACAAGAGCAGATGGTCCGATTCCACCTAGCTACTGACAAGCTGAAGCCTAATCATTTTCAGTGTTGAAAAAGCATCTTTCATGCTAATTCTTTCATCAGGTGTCACTAAAGTGCAGTTCAATGCTAATTCCATAATGCATAGCAAACATTGTATCTTTGCGTCAATTTGTTCATCCCCTGGCAGTACCAAATTAGAATCCACCACCTTATGAATCTCACCCGGAAAGGAATCACTAACCCAACGTAGTATGCTCAAGTCTCCGGTAAATATTTCATCACTTGGTCTTGTTCTCATGAACGTCTCCATCATCAGGATGCCAAAACTATAAACATCACAACTCGTGGATACTATTCCATCTTGTCCATACTCTGCAATCATGGCAGAAAATGATCATAAAAGCTTCCTACTTAAAATGGAATATGCCAAAACAATACGAGACACTTTTAAAAAGTTAAAATATACCTGGAGCAATGTATCCTATGGTTGCAATTGTCCTTGTCTGAACAAAAGCCACTCCTGCACCTACCACTTTTGCAATGCCAAAATCACTGACATGACCAACCATGGATTGATCTAGCAAGACATTGCTTGGCTTCAAGTCACAATGCACCACTGGTGTTGAATAGCCATTGTGGAGATAGTCCATTGCAGATGCAACATCTATCATTATATCTAATCTCTGCAATAAACTCAAGAACAAGTTGTGAGAATATAACCATTTATCAAGTGTCCCATTGGGCATGTACTCCAACACTAAGGCCTTGAAATCAAGGTTGGAGCAGCTGGTGATGACTTTGGTCAGATTTCTGTGGCGAAGGTTGCGGAGTATCTTACATTCTGTGTCAAAACTTTTGAATGCACCCTCCAATTGCATGTTGAATACCTTTACTGCCAAAAGAGTACCATCCTTAAGTATTCCTTTGTAGACCATGCTAACGCTCCCATTACCAATCAAGTTGCTTTCATTGAATCCTCCTGTTGCCTGTTCAAGTTCATAATAAGAAATTCTTTCATGCCCTTTCCCTAGAGAGACATTTGCTTGACCTGTATTCTTCTTTATCTTTTGTAATCTTACAAACACATATGCGAGGGTTAATACAAGAAATAACACTCCTCCTCCCAAAATGACGTACAAAATCAAGATTGTCTTTTTCCTCTTGATAGATTGGATGGCACACAGTGACACATTATACTTAGAATCCCCACAGAGTGCATCATTGGACAAAAAAGATTTACCAGTCGCATTTGCAAAAGGACCACCAGTGGGAATCTCACCACTAAGTTTATTGAATGAGAAGTTCAGGTATTTCAGAAACACAAGAGCTTCTAATGACTTTGGAATTTCACCACTAAGATTGTTATAGCTCAAATCCAAGAATTCCAATGCCAACGTTTTGCCAAATGAATCTGGTATAGGCCCATCTAATCTATTATGTGCCAGTGAAAGATTAACCAATCTATCTAGACCCCCTAGAGTACTAGGAATCTTACCAGAAAAATAATTTTTTGACAGATCAATGAGTGTTGCAGCCTTTAAGTTTCCACTCTCAAGTGGAATTTGTCCACTCAATAAATTGGATGAAACATTGAATTCAATGAGGTCTTGAAGGCTCCCCAAGCTTGCAGGTAATGTTGAATTAAGCCTGTTGTAAGCTAGATAAAGTTTCCTCAAACTAGTGACATTCCCTAAGCATGGTAGCACTGAACCAGAAAACTGATTTCTTGACAAGTCTAATGCACCAAGATTCTTTAAACTGCACATAATATCTGGTATTGTTCCTCCTATCTTGTTGCTTTGTAGGTAAAGTTCTTGAAGGTTCAACATGCCTTGGAGAGTATTTGGAATATGTCCAGTCAACTCATTGTTATACAGACTTATACGCATGACTCCACTAAGATTACCAATCTCTTGACGAATGACACCCTTCAGTTTACAACCTTCTGCTTCAAAACTTTGCAAGGAGGAGGATAAATTACCAACGGATGCAGGAAAAACACCATCCAATGGATTGTTGCCAAACCAGAGTACTCGTAGATTCCTACAGTTTGTTAATGATGAAAGGAAGCTGAATGTTGAATCGCTGAAAAAATTATTCAGTTGCAAGTTCAGAAACTGAAGGTATTCTAAGTTGCCAACTGATTCAGGAATATGACCTGTGAAACTGTTGTATGAGAGATCAAGTATTTTGAGTCTTGAAGAATTTGATATTGAAGCAGAGATAGAACCACTCAAATTATTTAATGCGCAATAAAATACTTCTAGGTTTGGCATTCCACGACCTAAATCTAAAGGTAGAGTACCTGATAGCTTGTTTTCTACAAGATCTATGAGCTGCAGCGCTGACATGTTGAAAATGCTTGCAGGGACAGAACCAATAAATTTATTCTGGGATAATGTAAGCCGCCGTAGTTTCTTAAGATTACCTAGCTCCGAAGGTATCTCTCCTGTCAAATTTCGGGAAATATATGAGTAACAGTTTGGGGGAAGAGAGAAAAGGAATTATAATACTACCTTCCAAATGTAGAGCTGCAAGAGATAACCTTGTAAGAGCTGTTAAGTTGGCTAGCTCTCTTGGTACAGTTCCAAAAAACTCATTTTTCCCTAATGACAGTGTTTGAAGCTTTCTGCATTTCTCCAGGTTTGGTGGAATAGCTCCATCTATGGAGTTAAATGAGAGGTAAAGCCCTTCCAAGTTTGGAAGATTGTCACATATAGTTGTTGGAAGCTTTCCACTAAGATTGTTGGCGGTAAGAGCAATATTTTGCATCGCTGTAATGTTAAAGATTGACGTAGGTACAGAGCCAGTAAGCTGGTTTAGTTGCAGGTTTAGGAATGTCAGGCGACGAAGATCACCGAGTTCCCGAGGGATCTCTCCTTCGAGAAAATTGCTCTCTATACTCAACACTTCCAGCTTTGTTAGATTGGAAAGGGAAGATGGAATTTTCCCCGAAAATTGGTTGCTTGAGAGGTACACAAAGCGCAGGTTTCGTAACAAACTTAAAAATGACGGAATGGCACCAGTGAAGTTATTCCTTGCGACACTAATCAATTTCAACCTATGCAAAGAAGCCAACTCTCCAGGCAAATCTCCATAGAATGTGTTGTTTCTGAAGTTGAGGGAAATAAGAAATGAGAGGTTTCCAAGGTGTGGAGGAATGGTACCATGAAGTTGCATGCTAGAAATGTCTAGAGCAGTGACTCGATCATTGCGGGAGCTGCATGTGATTCCAATCCAGCTGCAAATTGTGCTGGAAGAAGACCAGTTTCTTGCCAAAATGTTGTTAGGGTGAGAATAAACGTGAGATTTTAATGCAAGAAGAGCAGCTTTGTCTGTGCTAATATTAGGAACTGTAGCAAGTGAGGAATGGTCATAGAGCAGAATGAAAACTGCAAGAACAAAGAGAAGACTGCAATTTCTGTTCATAACTATGACAGGCAGGTTTCTCTTTATTGTCTAAACAAAGAATTGATAATGAAGATCTGTTTAATGATATCAAAGTCATTGTATACAAATATACTGTTAAATGTCGGTCAATTCCAAGTAGTAGAAGTTGTATTAGTGAAAGCCAGTCTACTTTTGGAGGTCTAGTCTCAGGAATGTATTTTAGCTACAAGTTGGATTACCAATAACTTATCCACAAGGGAAGTTGTAATATGTATGACAAGCGTGTCAATTTTTCAGTACCACAAACTATATTGTAACCACAGATCTCTGACTATTTTTCTTACGTGGGGCATGGGGGATGGAGAGTGAACTGAAATAGACACCATTGTCTCTGAGGAGGATAAGATTTTCTTGCTGCTAAAACAACAAAAGCTGTTAGAACAATAATGATAATTGTACAAGAAATTCAAAATAAAACTTGTTTGGCTTAGCAACATGATAATACACGCTTCTTGAAGAAAGTTGGAGACTCTTCCACAAGCAAACGGAAGAATTAATAACTATTCTATCTTTGAGATTCAACTAAGCTACAAGACAAGTAGTTTTCAAGAATATTGCTCTTCTATTCTTGCATTGGCGATCTCACCATTTGATCAATGTCTCTCAAATGTTTTTCAAGAGAAAAGTATTTTTTTTTTGAGTGCTTGTCTTTTCAAACAAAAGAAACACTATTTACAGGATAAAAGTTTCATGCAAGAGAAGAGTATTAATTAAGTAATAGTAAATAGGTTCATGAATATTTTTAAAATAAAAGATATCTTTCTTTCAAGAACCTAAAACGTAAAGTTTAATGAAGAATGAATTTGTCAAATTCACATTCATGTTCTTTGTAACTCAATACTTTTAACTAATGCATTTGTTTCTGTCATGACTCGAACTAGGGCCTGGCCGTGACGGACATCCCGAACCATGAAGACCCGGACGTCCTACTCTATCTGATCTGAAATCATGCACAACATTTATATAATAAAAGAAAATGCAGAATTATAATCTAATACGGAAGCATGGTCATACTCTGGATTTAGTTTAACCATACGGAATGAAATCCCAAATCAACTAAACAACTTCTGGAACTGTCTGCGAAATCTCTACTACATGATCTAAAGATAACTGTCTGAAAAGCTGGGACAAGGCCCCCAGTAGACCAAAACAAAGGAATAACATAATCTGAAATGACAGGCCTTCTGTAACAAAGGAGGCTCACCACTACAAGGATCACTTCTCCCTGGATACTCTACTGATTAGCCGGACCCCTAGACTGAGCCTCTGAATCTGGGAGGTAGGGGTTCAATATAATTGTACTGGTACGCAGAGAAAATCCAAAATAATAATTTATATTCAACATATATGAGAGCAATTTAAAACATTTCATAAACATATCATATAAATAGAAATCTCATGGGCATTTCTGAAAGACTCTGTAAAATTATCTGAACTCTGTGACACACTTTGTTTTACTTTTGCGCTAGGTGGTATACCCTACAACTCTGAAATTCCATTGGCTATATGTAATCGCCATTGACTCAGCGGGGAAGCCTCCAACCCAAGTGTGCCGCAAGGGTTGGAGTCTCCGACTCTGCTACGCCACACGACCGTCACCAGCATAAAATAATATACCCGGATCGACAAATCAGGATTATAGGTTAAGAGTTACATGAACTCAAACCCTCTTTAGGAAACTACCTAGCTCTCTTTATGCCCAGTTTTAACTCTTTAAGACATGCACTCTGAAAATATACTCTAAAAACTCTAACTCTGTTGTGGCATATATTTATATGGTATCGTTATACCATTGACTTGCAAGTCACATTCTCTGAGCCATTTATAGTAAATTATATCTCTGTTCTCAAAACATGGAATTTAGGACCACCATATCACCAATTCTTTTCAAGAAACTCATTCTTTAAAACTCATGTAAACCTATGCAAGGAAACTCTCTTTGTAACATTTCAAGAATTCAAGGTGGTCATGTCAAAGTTCTCAATTACATGCATTTCTTTCTCTTTAACACAAGAACATGATAGTAACATCAAGAAACACCCTCTCATTATTTCTAAATCATATTTCAATTGCTATGACATTAAAAAAACTACTTTCAAATCACAAGGCATGCATTTCAACTCTTTTCCGATAAAATCATAATCTTTAATTCAACATACGAGAGGGGTTTCATAATATGTGCTCTAAAATAATCTTCAATCTTAGTTTTCATACATATACATATACTTATAAATCAATTCAAGGGGAAAGACCTAAAGGCCAAATCAATAATATCATAATCGAGCCTGTCACACCGGGATTGCCTAGTGCGGTTAAAACCCCCTGATGTTACTTGCAGGCTGTGCACAGGGGGATTTACCCAGTGCGCACATCCGAAGGGTGTAGCGGCTGCGGGTTTTCCTGAAATTTTCCAAAAAAAAAAACAATATCATAAAAACATTTATAATGCATAATTAAAACATAGATTGCAAAACCCCCTTTAAAATTCATGCTTGATAATCTTTAAATCATGATCTAGTGTTTACAAGCCCATGTAGTTTTTAGGATAAACCCCACGTACCTCAATTTAGAAATTTGATGGATGATTCTTGAAGCCTACGATTTGGGAATTCCAAATCTTCACTCAGTTTTGAACACCCACGGTTGAATCTTGAGTTAATTGGGTTTTTAGTTTGAAATCCTAGAGAGTGTTCTTGTGAATTTTGAAGAAAGTATGAATAATATAGTCACTTGGGAGTATAATCCTGTGTTTAAGCTGATAAGAGTGTGTGTGTGTGTAAAATACCTCATATACCCTTAATGAGACAAAATAAAATATAACTGGGTGCCCGATTTTATGGGCCACCGCGACGCGCCACGATCGCGGTGGCTCACTGGAGATTGACAAATGGGATTCTTAGGGTCAGCGCGATGCGGAGCCACCGCATTATCCCACTGGTTGGGATCTGGAACTTCAGTGCGATGTTCCAAAATTGCGCCAGGCTACTGGAATTTGCGCTACTGGAATTTGCTGATTGTTAAATAGACCCCCTCCGCGACGCGCCAAACACTAAAATGATGGTGTTTTTCGATTAGGACTTAAATTAGCCATAATTTCTTGCCCGGGTATCGTATTTGGGCGAATCTTAAATCGGAGGAAAGCTTATCAAATTTCCCATGTGAAAAAAGTCAAAATTAGGAAAAATTAATTTTCTAGTCTTTAACTCTAAGAGCATATTACCACGAGCTAACTCATGGACGATTTGGGGTGTTGCATTATTCCCCCTTGGGATCATTCGTCCCTAAATGATGATGTGGAACACAGACAAGCATGATTTCAAACATACTAAGGCCATAAAAGAACAAGACAAGGATTGTACCTTCCATTTCGTCATTCACCGGATCAAATAAGTCTGGGTATCTATCTCTCATGTCCTCTTCTGATTCCCAAGTTTCTTCCTCAACTTTCTGATTTTTCCATAATATTTTAACCGAAGTTATCTCCTTGCTCCTCAACTTTCTAACTTGACGATCTAATATTGCAATAGGTTCCTCTTCATAGGATAAGGAGTCTGTCACTTTGACCTCCTCTACAGGCAACACTAATGAATGGTCTCTAATATATTTCTTCAACATGGATATGTGAAATACTAGATGAACAGAACCCAAACTTGTAGGAAACTCTAACTCATACGCAACCCCACCTATCCTTCTCAAAATCTAGTATGGCCCTATATAGCGAGGACTCAGCTTACCTTTTTTCCCGAATCGCATAACTCCCTTCATAGGGGAGACTTTGAGAAATACCCAATCACCAACTTCAAATTCTAGATCCCTTCTCCAAACATCGACATATGATTTCTGTCTACTCTGGGATATTTTAAGTCGTTCTCTAATAATTTTCACGTCCTCTATCGCCTGATAAACAAGATCAGTCCCAAAAAACTGAGTCTCATCCACTTCATACCACCCTATCGGTGATCTATATCTTCTCCCATACAAAGCTTCAAATGGAGCCTATCTTAATACTAGTATGGTAGCTATTATTATAATCGAACTCTATCAATGGCAAGCGATCTACCCAACTACCTTTGAAGTCAATCACACAAGCTCTCAACATATCTTTAAGGGTCTGAATAGTACGTTCGGCTTGCCCATCCGTCTGAGGGTGGAAAGCCGTACTCAGGTTCACTTGGGTACCTAAACCCTTCTAAAAAGATCTCCAAAACTATGAAGAAAATTGCATACCTCGGTCAGATATGATGGATACAGGTGCTCCATGCAAACGGACTATCTCCTCGATGTATAACTTGGCATAATCATCTCCTGAATAGTTGGTTCTCATAGGCAGAAAGTGGGCTGACTTGGTTAGTCAGTCTACAATTACCCGAATAGAATTATACTGGTTTTGGGTCCTCAAAATTCCCGTGATAAAGTCCATATTGACCATCTCCCACTTCCACAAAGGAAAAGCTAACTCTTGGGAGGTACCACCTGGCCTCATATGCTCTATTTTCATTTGTTGACAATTCAAACACTTGGCAACAAAGTTAGCCACATGACGCTTCATATTATTCCACCAGTATATGGTTTTCAGATCATGATACATCTTAGTAGAGCCTGGGTGAACAACATACCTCGAAGTGTGAGCTTCATCAAGGATCCTCTTTCGTAACCCATCTACATCTGGCACACATAGTCTACCCTGATATCTCAAAATTCTATCACCACCAATTTCAAAAGACATCACCTTCTGTTGACCCACATCTTTCTTGATCTACATCAAGATCGGATCTTCAATTTTCTTTTCTTTAACTTCGGAACAAAGGAAAGACTTAGGTACCTCATGAAAAACCACTTACCCATCTTTGGAATCCAAGAGTCACACTCCTAGATTTGCAAGTCGGTGAATATCCTTCACCATCTCTCTCTTTCCCTTTTCAACATGTGAAAGGCTACCCATAGATAGCCTGTTGAGGTCATCGGCTACTATATTTGCCTTTCCCAGATGGTAGTGCAGGCTCATGTCATAATCCTTCAAAAGCTCCAACCATCATCTTTGCTTGAGGTTTAATTCTTTCTGTGAGAAAATATATTGTAAACTCTTGTGGTCAGTAAATATATCAACATGTACCCCATAGAGATAATGCCGCCAGATTTTAAGTGCAAACACCACAACCACTAACTCAAAGTCATGGGTGGGGTAATTTCGCTCATGTACTTTTAATTGCCTAGACGCATAAGACACTACTTTACTGTGCTGCATAAGTACGCACCCAAGTCCCACTCAAAATGCATCACAGTACATAAGATAACTCTCTGTACCTTCCGGAAGAGTCAGAAGCGGTGCAGTGTTCAACTTGTCTTTCAATTTCTCAAAACTATTCTCACAGGAGTCAGATCACACAAACTTTAACCTTTTCTGTGTCAACTTAGTTTGTGGTGCATCTATGGAAGAGAAACTCTCTACGAACCTTCTGTAATACCCCGCCAAACCTAAGAAGCTCCGAATGTCGGTTGGAGTCATGGGTTTGGGATATTTTCTCACTGCCTTAACCTTTTGGGGATCAACCTTAATCCCGTCACTAGACACAATATGCCCCAAGAAATCAATATCATTAAGCCAGAATTCACACTTGGAAAACTTTGCATACAACCTATGATCTTTAAGAGTCTGGAGGATGATTCGCATGATCCTCCTCACTCTTAGAATAAATCAAGATATCATCAATAAAAACTATGACAGACAAATCCAGAAACTGACGGAACACCCTGTTCATAAGATCCATGAAGGCTGCAGGGGCGTTAGTCAACCCGAAGGATATGACTAATAATTCATAATGACCGTATCTAGTTCGAAAAGCTGTTTTGGGAATGTCTAACTCTCCAACTTTCAACTGATGGTATCCCGAACGAAGGTCTATCTTTGAAAAACATATAGCACCTTGTAGCTGGTCAAAAGGATTATCATTTCTAGGAAAAGGATATTTATTTTTAACAGTGACCTTGTTCAACTAGCAATAATCTATGAACATACGAAGGAAACCATCTTTCTTTCGCACGAAGAGTACAGGTTCACCCCAGGGAGAAACACTAGGATGGATAAAACCTTTGTTTAGAAGATCTGCTAGCTATTCTTTAAACTCTTTCAGTTCTGCAGGATCCATTCTATATGGTGAAAAAGAGATGGGACGGGTATCGAGCAACAAATCAATACCATAAACTATCTCCCTATCAGGTGGTATGCCTGGGAGATCATCAGGAAAAACTTCAGGAAACTCATTCACCACAGGGATAGACTGAAGAGAAAGGCTTTCGGTATTTGAATCTTTAACCAGAATAAGATGATACAAGCAACCCTTAGAAATAAGTTTACGGGTTCTGAGGTAAGATATAAAGTGCCCTCTAGGTGCTAAGGAATGTCCCTCCCATTCTATTACTGGTTCATTCGAGAAGGAAAAAGTAACCTTTCGGGTTCTACAATCTAACATGGCATAACACATATGGAGCCAGTCCAT